>JANRMT010062811.1:7816293-7862905 GCA_026402145.1 Polypterus bichir lapradei | reverse complement strand
ATATTATATTATATTATATTATATTATATTATATTATATTATATTATATTATATCCTGGACTTTCCAGGCTATTCTGTCCCTCCACAACTGGAATGAGAGCTCATTGTCTGTAGTAGGTCACACTTGTTCTTGGTGGATGTGGGACTCTATCAAGGTTGTCCTTTGCCACTATTCATTCATTGGACAGAATTTCTATGTGCAACCATGAGGAAGAGGGGGTCTGTGGAAGGACAGGTCCATGGCTTAAGGAGCAGGGGCCCATTTCTGAATAAATAAGTAATGGACACGCTCGCACTGGGGAGACAGGTTGTGTTCAGGTTGGTGGTAAGCGGTCGGCCGTCCATGCATTGCCTTGCTGGCACGTGCGGGCAGTCTGTCTCATTATCAGCCCGGGGTGTCATTCAGGCGTTGGCACCTGCAACCACTCCTAAGCCCCGATCAGAGCCTCCATTGACTCCGCGAACATCACAGCATCGTCAGCAAAGTCAAGATCCGTGAATCTTTCTTCACCAACAGATGCCCCACAGCTGCTGGACCCCACGACCTTGCCCAACACCCAGTCCATACAAGCATTGAACAGAGTAGGAACAAGAACACACCCTTAACGAACCCCAGAATCAACAGGGAAAAACGCAGAGGTCCTGCCTCCACTCTGCACAGCACTCATAGTACCAGTGTACAGGCCAGTCGTGATATCCAGCAACCTCGAGGGGATCCCGCAAACCCTCAGGATGTCCAACAGGGCAGCTCGATCAACTGAGTTGAACGCTTTGCAAAAATCGACAAAGGCTACAAAGAAACTCTGCTGATATTCACGTTTGCGCTCTATGAGATCCCTCAGTGTCAGGATGCGGTCGATGGTAGACTTCTTAGGCATAAAACTAGACTGTTCCGGTCGCTGGTAGGTGAGCAAGTGATCACGGATCCTATTGAGGATGACCCTAGCAAGGACCTTACCGGGCACCAAGAGCAGTGTTATCCCCCTGTAGTTGCTGTAATCCAGGCGATCACCCTTCCTTTTCCAGATAGGGACGACAAGTCCCGTTTTCCAGTCAGTTGGGATGATGCCAGTCTCCCAAATTATAGCAAAGATTGCTTGCAATGCCAGGAGGACAGCCTTACCACCAGCCTACAGAAGTTCACCCAGGATACCACAGATCCCTGCAGCCTTTTTCCCCCCTCAGCTGGTTCACCACCTGTGCAATCTCAGTGAGATTGGGTGGTTCACAGCTAATTGGAGGATCAGCCTCCACCCTCTATTATTTTATGAATTATTAATTTATTGAACATTGCATTGCACTGATTTGAACACTGTTCTGAGTTGAGGATTGTTTTAATAAAAGCACTTTTGTACCTGCCTCTTGCAATGCGTAAGTATTCTCATTTGCTCAGCTCATCCCTTGGAAACGTTATCGGTGGTGGTGGATTCAGGAGACTCCCATAGAGAAGCAGTAACGTGAAGCTGACCCAAACCACCACAGGGTCCAGTTTGGTGGCCTCAGGATTGTGTCTCTGCTTTTTGAGGATGGTATTCCAGTTGACTTCAAAGAGTGGAGACCTCAGATGCACACTAGGGCAGTTTGAGGCCAAGTGTGAAGTGGTTGGAATATGGATCAGCCCCTAGTTGTGTGTTGTTACACTTGTCCAGAAGTGGCTCCATAAGCCTCACAACAACATACTAGGCAAGTCCTTCCCCCATGGGATGACTGGTAGCACATGAGGGGTTTATATGCAAAAGTGCTCTGTGGTGTTTCAATAGAATGCAAACCCTTTTCAAAAATAAAGATGGCAAGACAACTCAAAAGGTTCAGGTCCAATGCAATGCCTTATTTAGGAAAGACAACAGACAGCTTCTTCACATTACTGTCGCTAGCTCATAGACTGAAGCAAAGTTCACAAAATACATTCACGCTCCCCCGATCTGACACTGTTAGTATTATTTCGTTCCTACTTTTGTGACACAATAATAATGTATATATTGAGCTTATGTCACGTTGTAACCCTAAGTCAAAGCAACATGTCATTTGAAAGATTTCTTTTTTTCAGTTTTATTCCTGGAGATTATTCACATTCAAGCCATCATACAGGGTATAATAAATGCATGTCTTTAGAGTAACAGTCTGTGCAGGTTTGTTTGTTACAAAAGTTAAAATGCTAAATGACAACTTATGTCTGAGTGCCAGTTGACGTTACGGAAGCGCGATTATCAAAAGGTAAAAACTCATATTCAAGCAGTTATATTTGATAAAGCAAACACATACATTTGCTTTGTGTCTACAAGACCTAACATTCTTGTTTCCTCGTACATTACACAGATCATACATGAAATGCATGTATTTTAAATCTCTATATATAATCTTCATTTGGATCTTGATCTTTGTTTGTCCGCGAATGAATTAGAAGAAGAAGCACTAGATGGCAGTAGAGAGGCAGCTAAAACATAGGCATTGCATTAAGAATCTCCTCCAGGCTTATACTCCTGAAGACTGTAGTACTCCAGTCACACCTCAAAACACAGACATTCAAACTAAACAAATTGTTGTGCTTTAAATTAACTAAAGAGATCTTCATTTAGATCTCGATCTTTGTTTCTCGGCGAATTCCACGCATGCGTAGACCACCTTCCAGTTTAGTACGTTGTTGTTACTCACGGATGTCAACAATGTGCCAGAATAATGAAAGGGGTGGTGGACAGTGTTACGCTGGTTAGCTCCTGAGGCCTGGTTAGAGAATGAGATTGCCGAAGATAAAAGGTACGTGCCTACGTAACATATGAATGAAAGAAAGACAGTGGGTAAAATGAATGACAACGTAACAGCACGTTCCGGAAATTATTATTGTTACGTTGTAGCCGGCGAGTGCTGCGCGTCTCACAGTTGTACCGTGGCTTGCTCACATGTCAGTGAAGTGATCCCTATTTATGCTTTAAAGAGCCTGGATACCTATGTGTCCCCCTTTCATAACCATTGCTCCGTGTATATTGCCTTACTCTTTGGATTGCCACAAAGCAACCTGCGAGATTG
Source organism: Polypterus bichir lapradei (assembly GCA_026402145.1). Classification (NCBI taxonomy): domain Eukaryota; kingdom Metazoa; phylum Chordata; class Cladistia; order Polypteriformes; family Polypteridae; genus Polypterus; species Polypterus bichir. The sequence goes on along the minus strand of JANRMT010062811.1, from coordinate 7,859,881 downwards.
GAGAAAGGTTGAGAAGACATCGTAAAAGGAAACGATAGCGTCGTGAAAACGAGACAGACTGTGAACGGACAGAAGCAGAAATGCTCCTACACCACCACATAATTACTATTCAGACAGTGATTCCGAGTAGGCCGTTCTTATCGAATCAATGTCCAAGGGTTTTCTTTTGTAATTTTGTTTCCCTTATAAAAAATCATAATGCTGTGCGACGAAGGGCCCAGTTCACGACTGGCAGCCACGTTTAAACAGGGAGCCCTTCACAGACAACTTTAACACACGCAACGTAGTTGGGAGCACATGGCTAGTAATGATATATCATTACTAATATAGCTCCTTACAAGTCTTTGCCATATAAAATCTTCAATGAAGACTTGAGCTGTAAGTGAGAGGATTCAGGCAGGCAGTGATAAACAGAGGGTCTAAGTGTTAAACAGCTGGCTGAATGGGGGATGAGTGAGTGCAGGTTCAGCACTGCAAAATGACATACTTACAAAACAAAGGCGGCCATCAGAGGGAAAGGGTGATAAGGCCATATGAGTTTCCTCACGTGTGTTGGGAAAAATAGTGTATTTGCGGGAAACAAAATTTTGGTGGGGATTCTTGTGTTAATAGGGTGGAATGTACATTACAAATATAACAGAAAGCCCTGCAAATATTGAATAATGAACCATTTCATAATACTCAGCAGTGTACAACAGTTGAAAAAAAAATACATAGCTATTATCTTTAGGCTGGCACTAGTGTAGGATATGCAAATAATGTTATAATTAGTTGAACAATACATTGCCAATGGGAAAATATTTACACATCTACTGGAGTCTGTGCTGACAGTCACTAATTATGAGATAATTAAGTTCACATGCATAGCCCTTGTATAATATGGTGTCACACTGGGCATCTCAGGGTTACATCCAGAGTCAGAAAGACATTTTCACTGTGCTAGAAACCACAGCTTGTGGGTTCACTTCAGACGGACACTCTTACAAATGCCTTGTAAAGATGACATTTCATACATTTTCTAAAACAGGCAGCATATTGCCAGCTTGTTTGGAGAAAGTGCTCAGTTGTTTTGTTCTGATGTCGTCTATCAGATGTAAATCAATAATATATTGAATGCAGAAGAGTTGCTATATTAAAAGGTCCATCAAAAAAAGTCTGATTAATGGGATATCTGGGACATGGACTTATACTGAGTACAAATCAGGTATGACTTTGCATTGATAACATCTGGGCGTGCCTTTATCTTAATTAAAACAGGCTGCAGATTTATGTTGACTATGGTGGAGATGTCACTTGATGTCATTGTATTGATTTACATTGGCGATCACTGACGTGTGGCTTTATGTTGTTGTTAACTGAGGTGTGTTTATGTATTGACTACAGTTGGGGTTGGGCTTTTTATGATTAATATTGTGGCAGTGCTGTATGCTGATGACAGCTGAAGTGAGGGTTTACAAGGACAAGAACTGGACTGTCACTATACAGTATGTTGCTAACAACCGGGGTGCGGACTGCTATTGATTATAACTGTGTAATAATGCTTTATTTTAATTACCTTTTAACATTTTAACTGACAATTAAGATTCATTTCACAGGAATTATTTGTGGAAGAAGAACATGGCATTTGAAGTGAAGACATTTGGAACTAACTAAGTTCTGAGTAGCTAAGAAAAGAGCAAGTTGTTCTGTTTGCTTTATAGCTCCTCACTTGTGATGGTCAATTATGTAACCTTGCTCTGTAACACTTGTGGACAACAGGGGACACTTCAGCTCCACAAACAAACAACATAAAGGCATGGACACAAGTTAAAAGGCTAAAGAGACCTTATTTGTGGGAAACTCTTCTTTACCAAGTGTTTCCCACCATAGCCATATGTATATGTAATAAGCACAATTATCAGCACAATAAAGCACTCTTTTCTTCCTTCCTCTTTGTTACCACCTCCTCCACTCTTTCTCACAAGCTTCATCCACCTTCCACTCAACTCTGGCTCCTTGGTGTGATACAGACAGCTCCATTTATCTAATCCCGGGAGTGTTTCAGATGACATGACTCTGCAGCTCCGAAACACTTCCTGATGAGAGTACACAGTAGGGACTCCCAAATCCTGCAGCTCCCCCTGGTGGCTCCCAGGGAACCCAACAAGGCTGTCCCATGGGATTACAATACCCGACATGCCTTTTGGGCACCCATGCGGGGTTCCGCTTCTGGGCTTGCTGACATCTAGTGTCCAGGGGAAGACAAAGCCCTGTGTCTCCCCCTGTCCTTCCATCCTGAGAGTGTCCAGGCCGGGAATGGACACTGGTCGTCCCTGACACACTTCATTCAAAACAGTCCCCAGACTGTTACTTACTCAATTATATTGACCCTTCTTTGTAAATCACTTTCAATAAAAGTGTCTGGTAAGTGGATAAATTTTAACAGAGTCGCAGGTGTAAATTCATTTATAAATTCTTAAATTAAAAAAATAGGATCAAGGGCCAATATGGTCAGGTTATAGAAGGCTCAGAACCTTTTGTCTTTTCTCTTGATTCATCCATCCATTCAGCAACCTGCTTGTCAAGTCCAGGATCCTGATAGCCTTCTGCACAAATTGAGACCCCACGCTAAGCAGGACATTATTCCACCAGGGCACACTCATACACATATTTACACCAGGCGGTATGTTTTAAATAAACAAGGTGACTTTGGCACTGGCAAGAAACCACTCTGGGTTCATAAGTCTCTGGTTCACATCGTATCACACAAACCAGAGCCCTTGAGTCAATATGTCGCACCTTGTCCAGATGAGCTAAGGAGAACGTCCCTCTTCACAAATAAACAAGCAGGCTTCTGGCTAAAATGGAACTAAGAGGGCATTGCACTACTCAGCAGCGTCACTGCCCCTAATGCAATCTTCATACAGTGTATATGTAAAGTTTTCACCCCCCTTGGGAGTTTTCACATTTTATTACTATACACAATGAATCACAATGGACTTAATTTGGCTTTTTTGACACTGATCTCTGTAATGTGGTTTAAATTAATTCCAAATATAAAACACAAAATAATTGATTGCATAGGCATTCAGTATTTAGTAGGTGCACCTTTGGCAGCCATGACTGCCTTGTGCACAGGTCTCTCTGTCTCTATCAGCTTCACCATTTCTTTCTATTCCTCTTTCCAAAACTGCTCAGCTCTCTCAGGCTGAATGCTGATTGTGAATGAACAGCCTTTGTCAAGTTCAGCCACAAATTCTCAGTTGGATTGAGATCTGGACTCTGACTCGGCCACTCCAGGACATTCACATTGTTGTTTTTAGGCCAGTCCTGTGTAGCAGGATATCTCTGCAAAAAGACAAAGGTCCAAGTCTTTATAGTCCTGGTGCTTACTGTCTTGCTATATGGTTGCAAGACATGGATGCCATCCAGTGACCTGAGACAAAGACTGGACTTCTTTGATACTGTGTCTCTTCGGAGAATCTTTGGGTACCGCTGGTTTGACTTTGTGTTGAATGAACGGTTGCTCATGGAGTCCCGAATGAGGCACATTACCTGCATTGTGAGGGAGCGCCAGTTATGGCACTATGGCCATGTGGGTAAGGGTGAGGGTGAGGGTGACCCAGCTCGCAGGATCCTCATTGTTGAGGACCTAAGTGGTTGAACCAGGCCAAGGGGACACCCATGTACCACATGGCTGTGGCAGATAGAGGGTTATTTCTGGAGGGTGGGACTGGACTGCATGTCTGCCTGGGGGGTTGCCAACCAGGATCCTGAGCTGTTTCGTAGATTGGTGGGTGTGGCATACACCGTCATCATGACACTGCCAGATCTAAACAGCAGTGTAGCAAATTGCTCGTGTACTGGAGTGACTTAACTGCAGGTGGAAGTTCTATTTTACTTTATTGTGCCAAGCAGAGGGCAGCAGTCTATTAGCCAGCAAAAGCGCTGTGAAGAAGCTATCTGTTGTTACGGTCCTGCCTTTATCCAGTCTGATAGCAGTCAAAGGACATCATATCTTTGATTGCTGGTACAGCAAATAGTTCTGAGCAGGCATCAGCCATAGTGCTGCGTTTGTGAAAAGAATAGAGATAAAGTTAGGTCCATAAATATTGGAACAGAGACAACTTTTTTCTAATTTTGGTTCTGTACATTACCACAATGAATTTTAAATGAAACAACTCAGATGCAGTTGAAGTGCAGACTTTCAGCTTTAATTCAGTGGGTTGAACAAAACGATTGCATAAAAATGTGAGGCAACTAAAGCATTTTTTTAACACAATCCCTTCATTTCAGGGGCTCAAAAGTAATTGGACAATTGACTCAAAGGCTATTTCATGGGCAGGTGTGGGCAAGTCTGTCGTTATGGCATTATTAGTTAAGCAGATAAAAGGCCTGGAGTTGATTTGAGGTGTTGTGCTTGCATGTGGAAGATTTTGCTGTGAACAGACAACATGCAGTCAAAGGAGCTCTCCATGCAGGTGAAAGAAGCCATCCTTAAGCTGCGAAAACAGAAAAAACCCATCCGAGAAATTGCTACAATATTATGAGTGGCAAGATCTACAGTTTGGTACATCCTAAGAAAGAAAGCAAGCACTGGTGAACTCAGCAACGCAAAAAGACCTGGATGTCCACGGAAGACAACAGTAGTGGATGATGGCAGAATCATTTCCATGGAGAAGAGAAACCCCTTCACAACAGCCAACCAAGTGAACAACACTCTCCAGGGGGTAGGCGTATCGATATCCAAGTCTACAATAAAGAGAAGACTGCATGAAAGGAAATACAGAGGGTGCACTGCAAGGTGCAAGCCACTCATAAGCCTCAAGAATAGAAAGGCTAGATTGGACTTTGCTAAAGAACATCTAAAAAAGCCAACACAGTTCTGGAAAAACATTCTTTGGACAGATAAAACCAAGATCAGCCTCTACCAGAATGATGGCAAGAAAAAAGTATGGAGAAGGCGTGGAACAGCTCATTATCCAAAGCATACCACATCATCTCTAAAACACGGTGTAGGCAGTGTGATGGCTTGGGCGTGCATGACTGCCAGTAGCACTGGAACACTAGTGTTTATTGATGATGTGACACAGGACAGAAGCAGCAAATGAATTCTGAGGTGTTCAGAGACATACTGTCTGCTCAAATCCAGCTAAATGTTCAGTTTCCAGTCGTTTAGTTCGAAACCTTTAGCCAAAAAAGTCACATTCTTACGTAATACAACTTGTTCCTTCAGGAACTCGCAATCGCCGAGCTTATCTCTTGGCAAATTTCTTAAAGAATAAAGAGCATCTCCAGATAAAAAGGGTATGATTATAACGGCCCACTGTCGTCTGTCTCAGCCCAGCATGGTTGCGACTTGCTCGAAGACTATTAGGAACATCTCTGCTGTCTCTCAGACCGATGTTGCCATTGGTAACGATCTTACTGACAAGCAAAAGACAGAACTGTTATCTTTGATAGAACAGAACACTGATGTCTTTTCAGATTTACCAGGCAAGACTAACATTACAAAACATAAAATTACAACTGAACCTGGTGTTCGCGTACAGATGCGGCTGTTCTAGATACCGGAGGCGCGACAAAATATTGTGCGCGAAGAGGTAAAAAAGATGCTGACATTAGATGTAATTCGTGAAAGTAAAAGTGACTGGTGCAGCCCAGTCGTATTAGTTCCAAAGCAAGACGCTTCAGTTCGCTTCTGTATTGATTTCAGACGCTTGTATAAGGTCTCTAAATTCGATGCTTATCCGATGCCTTGTGTCGATGAACTGTTAGAAAAATTGGGTCAGGCGAGCTATATCTCCACGCTAGATCTCACAAAAGGTTATTGGCAGGTGCCTTTAGAGGCTAGCAGTTGTGAGAAAACAGCATTCACGACTCCTGATGGACTTTACGAATTTACAAGACTCCCGTTTGGTCTTCATGGGGCACCTCTAACTTTTAAGCGTATGATGGATCAGATCCTGCGTCCTCATTCTGAATATTCCGAGGCATACCTTGATGACGTTGTGATTTTCAGCAATGACTGGCAAACACACTTAGAGTGGCTTCAAGCTGTTCTTGAAAGCTTGAGACAGGCTGGCCTTACTGCTAACCCTAAGAAATGTAAACTGGGCATGTCCGAGACTCATTACTTAGGTTATTCTATGGGCAAGGGTTTACTTAGGCCACAATTAAGGAAAATAGAAGAAATGCTTGCTTACCTGAGACCAAAAACACAGAAACATGTACGCGCTTTTCTGGGGCTTGCTGGTTACTACAGAAGGTTCATTCCAAATTTTGCACATAGAGCTGCTCCTCTTACAGAACTTACTAGAGACAGGAAAAACCAAACTATCTTGTGGACAGAAAACTGCAAATGCTCTTTCAGCGATTTAAAAAAAGCATTGTCTTCTTATCCAGTTCTAAGGAACCCAGATTTCACGAAGGAGTTAGTCTTGCAAACAGACGCAAGTGCATTTGGTATAGGCGCAGTCCTGTCACAGATTTTTGATGGAGAAGAACATCCAATCACATATGTGAATAGGAAATGACTTCCTAGGGAGCGTAATTATTCTACAAATGAGAAAGAATGCTTGGCAATTAGGTGGGCTGTGGAAGCGCTTCGCTATTACTTGTGGGGGCGAAACTTCACTTTGGTAACTGATCATGCTCCACTTCAATGGTTGTACAGACAGAAAGATACAAACTCTCACCTAATGAGATGGTTTCTGGGCTTACAACCTTACAGTTTCACAGTAAAACATCGACCAGGTTCTGAACGCAGATGCATTATCACGACTACATGAACCTGAACCTGGTACAGAGAATCGCTTGATTCACGAGAATGTGAATAAAGCTGAGGGGGAGGGTGTAAGCTGGAGGGGTGATTGCACCCCAAGAGGACACAGACGCCCCTGGGAAAAGCCCTGAAACAGAGTCTAACTTCACATTGGTCCTTCCCTTCTCCTTCCCTAAAGCCATCGCGCGGTACTCCGCTAACTTAAAAGTCTTGTACAGCGCAGCACCGGTCGGTTTTTTGGTATTGATTTGTTTTGCTTTCTCTCTCTCTCTCAGACTGCCCCTGCTTCTGACGCGCACTCCTTTGAAGAAGATACACACGCTTACCTTTAATTGATAGATGAAACTGTCATCTCTGTCAAGGAGCAAGTTTGAAGAGACAAATGTTTGTTTGCAGTGTTTGAATAAAAATCCTAAAAATCCTTCTTGTTTCTACGACCTCCTGTGTCTCTGTGCAAATCTGTGACCCAAGCGTGACAATGCTTTCATGTTTTTTTTTCCTTGCACTGCTGACTGGTGTTGAGTTGAAGCTATCTCTCTGTTTGTTAATGGAAAATTATCATAAGAGATGACCATCAACAACATTAATTTGACGATTTATAACGGCCAATCCCTTACCCAGCCAGCAGCTACACTACCAAGACCTGTGGCCTGGATGAATTACTGAGGCGAACCTACATATACCAAGCCATACCTCTAACAAATAATATTTTCCCCTCAATCGACGGTTTAAACACAAGCACACAAAAGCAGATATGTAAAATAGGTGTATAAGTATATTAAATGAAACACAATAACAAAAAATGCAAATTCCAGACGTATAAAATACATATATATAGATATGTATATCCCTCCACCAAAGCAGCAATGTAAAAACACCATATATATAATAACAAGCCCTCCCTTGCCCCTGTAATGTATAACAAACACAAAACACAAATAACAATAATGAATGAATACTGAAATGAAAATGAATGTGAACTTGAGTCTGGGTATATTACTGTCCTGAATATGGATGACTGATCAAGAAAAAATGGATGCGTTTGAATCTCCCGAATAAATGGAACAATCTCACCGTGTTTCCTCAGCGTATGGTGGATAATGAAGTCCAACCCCGGGGTTTCTGGTGATGATTGAGCTGTAGTGAATCCGGCGGAATGAGAAACAAACTGCTTACAATGCGTGATGTGAAAAATAGCAGGAATTGATGATCTGTTGTCGTTAAATGAAATCACTGCCTTTCTCCTTCCTCCTCTCTTCTCCTCTTTCCCTCCTGATCATTTAAATAGTAAAGAGCCGGATGTAACTGAATGTCAACAGGTGCTTTCCATTCTGGGGCTGTGGTCTCTCCCCCTCATCCGTCCCCTCTGCACTTACGGGGACAACATTCACTGATGTACACATAACGAACAGTAAACGGGACGATGGAAATAACATGCACTCAACACACACATCGAATATATTATTACTATGTAGCCCCGCTACAAATTCATGAAACAATAATAACCCCCAAAGGAGTCAAGCTACAGACTTCCAGTGCTCCACTCCATTGAGGTGGCTGTTGCTTTGCATTATAAGTTAGTGATGTCATGTGAAACGCCCCATCACACAATGATTAAGGCTGTGGGAGGGTTTGCAAGCCCCCAATAGCCGAGCCCCCACATTGGTCCTCTAATAACAGGTGCCATATACAGAGCTTGATCTGCGTATAGGAAAGGGCGGCTCTGCAGGTGATCTCCATTGAACAAATTCTGTGACTTTTTAAACTGACTGGTTGTACCAGTGATGATTTAGGGGCTTCAGAGTAAAGGGGTGAATACTCGTGTGATCAATTATTTTGTGTTTTAAATTTTTAATCAACTTAGAATACTTTGCAGAGATCCGTTTTCATTTTGACATTAAAGAGTCTTTTTCTGTTGCTCCATGTCAAAAAAGCCCAATTAAATCCACTGTGATTAAATGTTATATAACAAAAATATGTGAAAACATCTGAGGGAGTGAATTCTTTTTACAGGCACTGTAGTGTGATGTAGGAGAGCATATAGTTATTTAGAAGCAAACTAAAGAAGAAAAATCAATAATGAGAAATCTTGTTTAAATAAGTGCAAGGAGGCAATAATCCGTCTCATTTAGAACATTATCCTGCACTTTATTTGGTGGGTCGTGTATATTAGTCATTAATCTTACACTAAGCCAACAGTGTCCCATTCTGCTCCTCCATTGATATTCTCTGTCAAGTACATCTTAGTATCATCATGACTGTGTCCTTTATCCCATCGCATGTTTTTTACAGAACATCCCTTGGCTCCCAATCCCATCTTTACATCATTTAAGGTGACTACAGACAAGAAATCATTTTTAGAAAAATCCTTCCAGCCTTCCACATGGGAAATCAGCATAACTAAAGAAATCAATCAAATGTTTTTTTGTTTTTTTGAAAATTAGACCAGCAATCAATATGGGGCTCATTTTGAAGCTGGACTTTCATAACACTGACTAAAAAAAACACACGAAAGAAACATTTAGGGTCCATTCAATCAAGAGGAGTCCGTGAGGAACAATGGCTTTCCATGTGCTGAACACTTGTTTAGAGCTGGGATCGATGGGACTGACATCATCTCTCATCTTGTAAAGGAGTTAAGCATGATCTATTTGTGTTTTAAGGAGATAATTAAAAATACATACTGTGCGTGCATGAAAGTGAAATTAAGGGGAACTGAAAAGACTTGAAGAGGAGAATCAGAAAGGATCAGCAAGTGATGCAGCTCTCACTACTGACTCATGGTTGACTGGATTTAGCATTGATTACGTTTTGGAATATAGCTCAGCCAGATCTCCAAAGAAGATTCTATAAACTGTCAACCGCACAAGAAACTGCTTTAACTACCTGTGGGTTTGCTGGTAAGTTGAACAGTGAAAGCTTTTGGGAACAATAAACATGGGACTCTCATCAGTGTATCAGAGTATAATGTAACATGATTGAGGACTTAATATCACATAAGGCAATCAATGACTGTACTTTAAAAGATCACAAACACTTTATATCCATCCATCCATCCATTATCCAACCCACTATATCCTAACTACAGGGTCACGGGGGTCTGCTGGCGCCAATCCCAGCCAACACATGGCGCAAGGCAGGAAACAAACCCTGGGCAGGGCGCCAGCCCACTGCAGAAACACTTTATATTTTTCAGATTATTTAATTTTTCTCAAATAATCTAACAAGTGAAACCAAACAATTTCCCGAAGTGTTAAAATAAACCATTATTATAAAACATACAGCACTTCCCTTTTAGTCATCCTCGAAATTCTCTCCAGCATCAATGCAGTGCTACTGTTTTTGTGTGGTTTCCCTTTCTTTTTTAGATTCGTATTCATGATGGGGGCGTCATCAAACACACTGAAATCAAAAGCATATCGTTTACAAATTTAAGGCACTTGATTGTAATCATTCTGTAAGAATATAATTGTGCACAGAATTGACAAACTATTCCAGCTAACATGACTTCTTTAGCGCTGTTAGAAGACATCACAAATGAAAGAATTAAAAGAGAGAGACTTCTTGATCCATGGCTTCTAAGTTGATTTAGATTTCCAAGAGCTATCCTCTTGGAGCTGTGTGCTGATAGAATACTAGGATGTATAGTTGGTATCATTTTTAGGTTGAAAGGTATTTTTAATTTCATTTAATTAATGTATACTGTTAATAATTTTACATGTGGGGGCACAGTGGTGTGGCAAAGCACTGCTGCCGCGCAATAAGGGGGTCACGTCCTGGCTGTACTCTGCTTGGAGATTATATGGTTTCCTTCCAAAAGCATGTAGGTTAGGGGATTTGGTGTTGCTAAACTGACGCTACCATATGTGTGTGCTTGTATTCATCGTGCATCCAGGGATTGTTCCTGCCTCGCGCATGATGCATGTGGAGAACACTTACAATATGTACCATTTAACATGATACTTTAGTTACGACAGGGTTTGAGAAACTCTAGAAAATTAAACATTGATTTTAAGATGAAGTTTACAACATTCTACTTTAATGACAAAATAAACTACAAGATTAAAGTGGAAATTTCAAGAAATTTTTGACTTTAATCTCGACATAGACCTTTTTTTAAGATGGAGGACTGTGACTCGCCTTTTTATGCCGACTTTGATATGTGACCACTTTTTTTTTTATTTTGGGCACTGTGTGACTTTCTAAATTTTGAGTGCCTCCGCCACCCTGTGACACTCCATCAATTTCCTTTTGCTGCTTGTTCCACTGCTTAAGCCACCAAATAGTATGTTTTTCCTTGCCTCCACTTCACTGAGCTTCATTTCACATTCCCTGAAATTCTCCTTTTGTGCTTTTGCCATTGTCTTTTAACAAAACACTGAATAGCACAGGCTATTTATATTTATTTGCATATTCAAATAGGTGAAATTCTGGGAGGAGTCAGGGTGGGGCTGTAGGTGTGTGCATGTGCGTTAAAATACACGTTGATTGGGATTTAAAAAGGGAAAGTGCATTGAACATTGCTTACACACAGTTTTATGCAACATAATTTTTTTGTACATGCGCACATTTCAAGTTTGTCCATACGCCATGTTTTAGTATGAATACTAAGCAAGGCGTTATACATGAGACCCCTGGTGAGTACAGGTGGTGCAAAGCAACAACAACATTGTTCTTGGTTTATAACTCTTTGACTGACAAACTGATGTGTGCTGTTGCATTGTCATGGTCCAAAACCTGGTTTTAGGGGGCACCACTGCTCCAGATGTCTTTTCCTGATGCTTTCCTGTAGACATCTCAGCAGTTCAATGTAACATCACTGATTCACATTCTGTATACAGGGAACAAACTTTTTGAACAAATCTCTGTTCAAAAACGCAATCATCATTTAATTTTGAAAATCTTCAATGGTGGCATAGAGAAAAAAAAGAAATTGCCCAAGTCACCTGCACAATTGTAGAATAAACACCAGAAATACAGAATCAACCAAGCATGATGCCACTTGGCAGACTGATTAACCAGTCTATAGTATTCTGATATTTTGGAGCATTTTCAATAACTACACCCCACTCCTGTTCTACTGACCGATTATGTGAATTTTTGGGTTTCCTCTAGTTTTATATTTTACTACTCATAATTTTTACTTGGGTTAAACAGTACCCAAAAAACTTTCTCCTGGAGTTTCCATGGTTACCTCATGTTGGTACTGGTGTTCCCCACATATTCCCATAGACCTGCATATTAGGTCAATTATCAATTCTTAATTGAATTGATGGGGACACAGGTGCTAAAATTTCTGAAATACTTAGGGTGCCTTGAATGGTAAAATGTGGAGGATTATAAGAACCTGCTCTTCCCAGTGGTGTTCCAAACTTATTATCTTCCAATCCTGTGGGCCACCTTTGAGTCCACTTACTCTAAGATTTCATACATCGACCTTAGGTAATCTTTCAGAGGCATAACCTCATTGCTGTTTTTTGGTTCCCTTCCTGGTTAAGCGGAAACAACTAGTGTCTTCTTTTGGCACACAATGTGTCCTCTAGCAAGGAAATTCAACACAAGTTAGAAAATGTCTGCCTATTCAGCTTACGGTGAGATATTTGATAAACTGATTTGTGTTTTTTAATTTTACAGTCACTTCATCAAAGAGTTATCAAAATTTTTAATCTTACATTTTTGTAGCATCGAGTCATATTCAAAAATAATAGCGACAGGCTAATGTATTTACATGTACTAGTATAATACATGAAATATGTTTTTACAAAAAATTTACAATATCATGAGTCTGAAATTACTTTCATACACAGCAGAGTTGAACTCAAGTGATGGGAAGATTCGTCTGTTCTTGCTAGTCATTGGATGTGGAGGGACTATGTCTGATTTTAGTTAAAATTTATTATGTACCCCAAGGAGTATTAAGTCTGTGCTGCAGTTGCAAGCTAAAATTTGTGGCTGCAGTCAAAAGTGATAGATAGCAGATCATTGTGATGCTTTACCGATAAATGATAGTGTCACCATTAGGTAATATAGTACAATTAAGTAATATAGCCATGAGGTTGTTTTTATGTAATGGAAATAAAGGTTTAGTCAATCTAACTTAAAGTGTCCCCAAGCCATCTTTTATACATAACATCATAAGTTAAGTTGCTTTTATGTTTTACTTTTATGGACATGAACACCACTTCAATTACCTGGTTTGATTTCAAGGTGCAGGAGAAGTGAGCAACTGTGACTGAGGTTCATGCACTATGCTATGCAGCTGCTGAAATGAGCATGGGATGGGATAGGAGGGTTTAGACACTGGAATATTAGAATTTAATGAGATCTGCCAGAGCATTCTGGTATACTAAAGGCCCATATTTATCTTGTACAGTGATAAATAAATAAACAGTATCATTACTACCTTATTGAATAAACAAAGAATGCCGTTATTAGCAAATACATTTTTATTTTAAGATCTTATGTTCAAGTTGTACCTTTCCTCTATGGTAATAAACGATCATCCAGACCCACCTATGTCTGATCAGCATGAAAAGTAACGCTCGTGCACGCGCCTGCTGTCCCGCCCCAACTCCTCCCAGAATTAAGCCTCTTTGAATATGCAAATCAATATAAATATTCATTAAGCTCAGCCTTATGTGAAAAGACAATGGGAAAAGCACGGGAGAAAATATAAGAATTTCAGCGAATACCAAGTGGAGGCAAAGGAAAAACGTACTATTTGTTGGTTTAAACAGTGGTATAAACAACAAAAAGAAGTTGATCAAGTGACAGAGTGTCAGAGAAACTCGAAAGCTCAAGTTCACAAAGTCGCACAGTGCCTGAAATAAAAAAGAAATTGTCACATATCAAAGTCGCCGTCTGAGTGTCATATGAAAGCTTATTAGGGTACAGAGAAAAAAAAAATAGGCACACAGTGGGGAAAAAAGCACAAAATGTCAACTTTAATCTTGAAATTTCCACTTTAATCGTTTAATTTACTAGTTTCTCAAATTCCATCTTAACTAAATTAGCACATTTAATGCTTTGTTTTGTATTTGATCTTCTATGTGCTCTGTGTGTGTGAATCATTACATGTTTACCAGCTTTCTCTTCCTCTGACAGGATACAGAATCCATTACATTTGTAATATTACAGCTCTCTGAATAATTAAAATACTGAGATGAATACATGATATTATTTTCATGATGATAGAGTTAAAGCATGTTATTAAACATGGGAACATGGTGGCGCAGTGATTGTGCGCGACTTTCGATGAAATTATTGCAGCAGTACTGTCTCTTTCAAACATACTAATCTCCAATTCCTGTCCTTACTTTTCTTTCAACAAATACCCAATCACCACACAATCAGCTCTGTAATAGACGTTAAGCCAGCCCAGCAAGAATACAGCACGAAGTAGGATCAATCCGTGAACTAGCTAGCTCTGCAGCACCGTGTTCTCACATGCTTAATTATTAACAATACAGATAATTTAAATGAAGTTAAAGTTTTATCTGTATAATATAATTAACATATTTTGCTGCATTTCATCTTAAAAATGATATCATCATCATATGTAAATACGCGCTTTATAAAGTGGCACAGGATGTGGAATATTATAAGTGTAGTGCAAGTTTACAGTGAGGTAATTTTACTTATAAATACAAACAGTTCTACAAGGAGCACTTGATGGATTGATTGACTGTGTTTAAAGTTCTTGGGATGAAACTGTTTCTGAACTGCAAGGTCTGTACAGGAAAGTCTCTGAAGCGTTTTGCCGTGGCTGAGGCAGCATGTGCTTGATGCTGTATCCTGATAATTCTCTTTCTGATCAGCTGCTGTAGAGCTGTGATTCACACTCAGATATAGTGATATAAATACTCCAAGTGGTGCAGTGAGAGTAATATAGAAAAAGATGATCCGCTGTGGCAACCCTTAACGGGAGCAGCTGAAAGAAGAAAATGAAAGTGCAGTGACAGTAACAACGCTAAAGTAATTATGGCATTTGGAATACTATGGCTATTCCCTGGACCGTTATATTGTTACAAGTTAATTACAATCAGATGCATTACACTAATAAACAATATGCGGTTAGTTTCAGTGTATTTATAAAGATGCGTCAGGAATGTTGATCTACGAAAGAAAGGGTAAGAATACAGGAACAGTAGCACTGCTTTGATGCTGGGTGCCGCCAAGTCTGAAAAATCGAGCGCAGAACTTGCGTACAACAGGGTATGAGGTACTGTGGAAATGTGCGTGGCTTTACGGCAAGTTTAGGTTTTATACATCACAATTTGAACGTGGAAACGTTCTTACGCAACATTTCTGTGCGTACGCACCGTTTATACATGAGGCCCCAGGTGATTCACTGTTTTGCAGTCAAGAGCAAACGAGTAAATGAAAAAATATTCAAAATGTATAAGTTGAAGTAATAACTCTCAAGGTAAAATTGAAGCAGTAAACGAATTGAAGTAACACAGAATGTGTCTCTGTTTTAAGATAAGATTTTTGCAAAAAGGGGTTTTTAAATTTCAAAAACGTGTAGAGCATGCTGTATTCGAGAAACCATAAAAAACAACTGAACTGTCCTGACAAATTTCCTTGTAGAATACATGTTTCAAATTTCAACAAAATCGTTTCCCTGGGAGCTGAGTTGTTTCATGCATATACAGTAGACAGACAGGCATGACTATTGCAGTAGGTGCTTTTCACATTATATGTGAATGCACCTAACAACACAAAACAACATGGAGAAAGTGGGATGAGAAATTAATAGATAGACAAAGGTCACAAACTACTTACAGAGATCAGGTTTAATAATAAGAAGAAGAAAACACACAAATCTTGTGTCATCCTATTGGACCAATTAACTGTTCCAACTGCAGTCCGACAGTCTAGTATAGTGCATGCCGTGTGGCCTAGCAGTTAAGGCTCCCAGGCCTAGCACCAAGGCTTCCAGTTCACTTCTCCCCTCTGTCTCTCTGCGTGAACTGAGCAGACGAACTGTAGCTCTGTTCTTAAAAGGTACTCTGGTATTACACTCTAGAAAGGTGCTTAATAAAAAATACATGTTGTTAGTTTAATTGCGTAATGATTGATGGGTATATAGGTTAATAAAAAGAGATTTGGTGAAAAATGTACAACATCCACCTCTAAAGAGGAAATGCAGTTTTCTCATAATGGATAAATAATTCCTTTGTGTAAAGCCCCAGACCCTAAACAAGGTTTTAGTGTGGTGGGTGGTTGTGCCCTTCAGCAGGGCACCACTGAATGTACTTTCATCTTTTAAATATCACACCCTTCAGCTCAGGCATTGCTTTTCAGAAACATAAATATCATGTGAACATTAAAAGCAATCAACATATGCTAGGGAAACCCACCTTTGAATACATTGTGTATTAACAAATGCATTGATACACAGTAAACAAGGGAGAAAAATCATACCAGACGTGTATTGACCTTGTGAATAAATGCACTGTGGTTATGGCAAAGTGGTCTTCCTACGGCATGAAAGCATGAAAACACTGGGTGGGTTCAATAAATCAATCTTCATTCACAGTCTGTAGGCATTCAATAAGGAAGGAGAGTATAAACGTTCACACTTTTAGTCGGGCAGCAAGTTTGCGGGGAGTCATTTCAATCAATTTGTGTTTATGTTGTATAGTGCCATTAACAACACCATCACAGGTGCTTTACAGAGAAAACAAACAAAATAAAAAAAGAGAATCAAACGCACAAAAAGTCACTTTAACAAATACATACTGATAATACACATCCAGGAGCGACAACCACGTGCTGACACATTTTAAAGGTAAGCATCAAAAATGAGTTTTGTGGGTCAATTATAGGTGGAATAAAAAACATCCAAGCAAAGCACAAAGCAAAATTATTGAGTGGAAAAAAAACAAAATTTAGGGTTGACCATTCTGTTTTAGAGTTACATGTGTTTATGTAGAGTACTTCAAAGGTAATTTGGTTTTGTTTTGAGCTATTATATGGCATATTCTCTGTATTTTGTACACAATTATATTCTGACTCTTTAAATGTTCGGCTGTTACCTGTTCTTGGGGGGTGGAGCCCCAGGAGGTTGGGCCACCCTGACATGACCAGTCTTGAGCCATCCGTCAAGCTATTTAATTTGTCTGAGAAGGCTCAGGATTTTGGAATTATTCATTTATTACAGTTTTTTGTATCACTATTTCAGGTCTCCTGTCCTATCTTTGTATGTTTCCCTGCAGGACTCCTTTCAGATAAATAATTGAGTGTTTTTCCTAATTAATCTCTATTTTTTATTGGGTTCTCTGGGTTTTGTGACTTTTTGCTTCTGTTTGAATGATTCTAATTTCTCGGTTTGGACTTTTTTGCTTAGGATTGCTTTTTAGCCAATTCTATTATGCCTCTTGTTATATTTTATATTTTTTGAAAAATAAATCCTTGACTTATAAAATTCCCTTTGATTGCCGTTTAATACAAGTCAAGGGTGTATGGTTAACCCTCCTCCTTTAGGGCTTTTGTTATATTTTTGGGATATTTATGGTTGTTTTTGCCAGGTCCTCAGGGATAGGGAAGTATTTTCCAAATATGCTGGACTGATTTTTGTGGCCAAAATGTGATCTGAGCTATGAGACAGCAGTACCGCTGTGTTACTGTGCCTCAAACAACAAATGATGCAAACGGAAAGATACACACAAACAAAATACAAGAAATTGCCATAAACTAGTAATGAGAAAAAAATAGACAGATTGTGCCCAGGTCCGGGGTTTCCAATTCCAGTCTTGTGGCAAACTGCAGCAGGTTTTTATTCCAACCAGTTTCACAATCAGCGAGTCATTATAACTCAACTGACTGCTGGATTAGCTGGACTTTATTTCATTTCTTATACTGCATTTAGAAAAGAACTATAGTGTGAGATTTACATTTATAAGAAATGTAGAATTTTTTTGCCAACGTTCTTAACTCTCTTTTGTCATTTCCTATTAATTCACCTTTTCTGTGGAGTTTGCTCCCTTAATTGTATCCTAATAAATATTTAATGACAAATGGTAAGCATAAGGCAGCCAGTTTTTATTCCTCTCAGTGACCCTCAGTGACTGGGAAAATCATGTCTACTACTACTGCTGCTGCTACAACAGCACAAATATGGAAGCAACTGAATTTTGTACTTTTGATTTATAAATGACTATACATTAATGTATCAGCTAAGGTGTTAGCCATTATGAATGTAGAGGAAAGCCAAGCAAAATGACACCTTTTATTGGCTAACTAAAAAGATTACAATATGCAAGCTTTCGAGGCAACTCAGGCCCCTTGTTTAAGTTTCGAGGCAACTCAGGCCCCTTCTTTAGGTTTAGTTAGCCAATAAAAGGTGTCATTTTGCTTGGCCTTCCTCTGTATCAGCTAATCAAGCAAATGGAAATGAAATGCAATGTGAGAAGGTTCTTGGTAAATGCTTCCGGGCTACCTACATATCATCACCTTTTAGCCACACTCTTTTTGAGCTGTGGCAACATGATGAAACAGAGGCCCTGGTTGGCTGGGGTTGTCCCGAGTGAGGTCTGTAGGATCAGATGGAGTTCCTCTAAGCCACCCATCTCCCTGTGTCTGCGTGGGTTTCCTCCAGGTGCTCCGGTTTCCTCCCACAGTCCAAAGACATGCAGGTTAGGTGCATTGGTGATCCTAAATTGTCCCTAGTGTGTGCTTGGTGTGTGTGTGCCCTGCAGTTGGCTGGCACCCTGCCCAGGGTTTGTTCTTGCCTTGTGCCCTGTGTTGGCTGGGATTGGCTCCAGCAGACCCCTGTGACCCTGTGTTAGTATATAGTGGGTTGGAAAATGACTGACTATTCAAATACATTCTATACAGATAGATGTGTGCAAATCAACTCAGTGGATATGTGGGTGGGTATGAGTGGGCCTTGCTATGGCCTGAGTTCCTGCTGGAATAGGCCCTAGGTCGGTTCTCGTGATTCTGTGCTGGGTATAGCAGTTTAAGTAAATAGGCAGATGGAACACCAACACACCATAATCATAAATTAACCTTAAAGACAATTAAGGTCACTCTAAAGTGGGCAATCTAAAGCACAGTGGCCGCCTTTTCACAGCATATATTGTGTTTATAAAATAATAGGCATCATTTTACATGTACATTTTAAACAAAGTGCCTCAATGCACAACAAGCATCTTTGAAAAACAATATGAAGGTCCTCAGATATATAGTTCACAAGTATGCATTCCCTCTGCTTAGATTTCAAAATAACCTGTGCCTTTTTGTTCTATCAATATGTACCCATTGTTCTAAAAGGTATGCACATACTATATACTCAAATATTTTTTAATTTGTAGAAAAAAACATAAACATATTTTCAGTCATCCTAGCATTGAGAGTGTTTCATGGGCTCTGGTGAAAGACATGGGACAGTCACTAACTTCATATCCATTTCCATCATTAGAGTTGTGGAGAAATCACCAGAAGGTGTCTGATGCCACTATGGCACCAGAAGCTCCACCCTTTCTGGTGCCAACGGTATTTAAATTGAAAGCTCAATGGTAGCTGATCATTGTTACTAGACAAGCTCCTGAAGAGGATGGCACTCTGCAAGTGAAACATACTGTAACACTTTAGTTTCCATCGTACAGCACTGGGAAGAAAGGAATTTCTGTAGCGATTTGAGTTTTCAAAGTGACTGTGAAGTTAAATTCTACATGGGGTGGCATGGTGGCACAGCGGTAGCACTGCTGCCTCACAGTAAGGAGACCTGGGTTTGCTTCCCAGGTCCTGCCTGCGTGGAGTTTGCACGCTCTCCCCGTGTCTGCATGGGTTTCCTCCGGGTTCTCTGGTTTCCTCCCACAGTCTAAAGACATGCAGGTTAGGTGCATTGGCGATCTGAAATTGTCCCTAGTGTGTGTTTGCTGAGTGAGGGGGTTTGTGTGTGTGCCCTGTGGTGGGCTGGCACCCTGCCCATGGATTTGTTCCTGCCTTGCGCCATGTTGGCTGGGATTGGCTCCAGCAGACCCCCGTGACCCTGTGTTAGGATACAGCAGGTTGGATGATGGATGGATGAAGTTCTACAGGTAACGGGTGTGTATCATCAATTGAGATAATGTCTAGTTTCTTTAGCATTGTCCACTGACACACACTTGCCAGATCATCTACATCAGTCCCAATAACTTTAGCTTCATTCTTAGTAATCTGTTGGCACTTTTTTAAATTTTGGTTTGTCGGACCACTAAACCAGGCAATGAAACTGAGAGTGATAACAGACTGAATCATACTGCGATAAAAGGACAATATGAGGTCCTTGTCTACTTTAAACAGTTTGAGTTTACGGAGGAGAAATAAATGCTGATTGAATTTAGAGAATATTTTTTTTCATTTGCATTCTAGTTAAGATTGTTATCTAGGTTAGTTCCTAAGTATGTGTATTCATTCACTATTTCTACCTCCTCTCTCAAAACCACAATGGGTGAACATACAGATTTCTGTCTAGTAAACTCAAATAAAATTTCTTTGGTCTTTTTTACACTCAGAGTGAAATAGTTTTCATTGCACCAGTTTACCATACAGGAATCCCAAAAGCATAACCCAGGTAAACTTCCAGGTCAGTGGGATTCTTGCAGAACTAGTGAGCCACCCCAACCAGCGGTTACAGAGTCCATCGACAGGGCTGCTTATTAAAAGTAGAATTCCCTGGCACTCTATGGGAGTCCAAATTGGAGCACATATAGAGGTGTGTTTCCCAGTGTGCCGGGCGAATATACACTATATGGTCAAAGGCATGTGGACACCCCTCCAAACTATTGAGTCCAGGCATTTTATATTGTTCACAGGTGCATAAACTCAAGTACAAACAGAAGCCATGCTATCTCCATTGACAAATGTTGGTAGTAGAATGGGTCGTACTTAGTGGCTTTAAATGTGCCACTGTCATAGGATGTGTTAATTATGATTTCTACTTAGTTTTTACCATTTGCAAGCATTTCATTACAGCTGTTTGATCTGTGACTCATTCTTGCCCTGCTCTCACCTGTGACGGCATACACAAGGTTAAAAGTGATAAACAAACTGTCTGAGAAAAGGCAGGAAGGAGCAGAGAACATAAAATATTCTGACTTCAGGTTCCTGTTTATCTGTAATTATAACAACCTTGGCTACTGGGCAAAAATGGAGACCAGCAACAATATCAGCTCTCAGATATGCTGACATCGTGGGGAATGTTCAGCAAGGAAGAGAAGGCCTTGGCCTTACAACTAGTCGCTCAACCTGGAATAAAGCCACTGCTCAAGCACGGAGGAGGATGGTGGTGGAGGAAGTATGTCATCAGGAGGAGGCTGCAAAGTGGGCCAAGGCAGTCTCCCTTGGCAAACAGGGGCAGTGGACACAGTGGGACAGTGTTGAAAGGAGGAAGCTTAGCTGGAAAGATGTGTGAGCCATGGAGGCGAGGAGTCTGAGCTTTACCATCAGAGCCACTTATAACGTCATGCCAACACCAACCAATCTCCATCAGTGGATTGGTGAAGATCCAGGGTGTGCCTCCCTCCGGCATATACTCACAGGGTGTAAGACCAGTATCACCCAAGGGTGATACACTTGGCGCCACAACCAGGTCCTAAAGAGCCTTGCGTCCACGATGGAGGAAAAACGATCTCTCATCAATGCCCTTTCACCACCAATATCTAACCACCCATGGACAACTGCCTTTGTCCAAGAAGGTGCTACAGTTACCAGGAGCAACTCCACACCATCAGAGAGAGGCCAGCTGTGCTTAGCATGCGGCTGGAAACTGCTGGTAGATACTGGCCAACAGTTTGTGTTTCCTCAGGAGATTGCCACTACTACCTTGAGACCTGACATGGTGCTCTGGTCCCCTTCCTTACATTATCGAGTTCACCATACCCTGGGAGGATTCCATGGATGAGGCATATGAGCGGAAATATCTACGCTATGCTGAGTTAGCTGCTGAAGTGCAACATCGAGGCAGGACCATGGAAATTCGACCAGTGGAAGTTGGATGCAGAGGGTTTGTGGCAACATCTACCATCAAACTGCTGAGAGACCTGGGAATTAGGGGCCAGAGCCAGCGCGCAGCCATTAGCTGCATCAGAGGCAGCGGAGAGAAGTAGCCAGTGGCTTTGAATGAAGAGGAATGCCCCCTGCTGGGCCCCCAAGTAACAAGCTTAGGCTGCCATACATAGGTTCATGAGATGTCAGTCATCTGACACCAAAGCGACTCTCATGACTAATTGGGCATGGGACGCAAGCTTAGGGCTGATCACCCTATAGCTGGCCATCTCTAGTGACAGTGTATAGTGTGAAATGCCAAAACACCCCATGAGCCAAAGGAACACTACTGATGATGTGTCCCAATATTCTACAAAATTCTCCAAGTCTATCATTCACCATTCACAGACAAGCGTAACTGAACCTATTGTACGATGCCTCCCAATATTCTAAAAACTTGTCCAAGTCTACCATTCACCATTCACCGACAAGCGTAACTGAACCTATTGTATGTGCTTGCACGAGGATAGTAACATCTCATTCTGTGTTTCGTAATCAAGAACATGAGAACTGTTCACTAATCATGGCCTCCTCTAATTAACTGTGTATTTATGAAGTATAACAGCTGTAATTCAGTCACTGCCTTTGTTGTGTTGTGCAGGTCCATGTGTGACAATAAAGACTTCACCCCAATCCTGAAACAGCTCCGTGACTTTATCTTTGACATGCCACTTTTGCCTCAGGTGATTACGTGAAATTTCTGCTCTGCTTAGATCTACCCCGGTCAACTGTAAGTACTCTCATGGTGAAGTGGAAATGTCGAGGACCATCAGCAACTCAACCATGAAGTGGTACACCACATCAACTCATAGAGTGGGTCCGCCAAAAACTAAAGAGCATAGCACATGAAAATTAGTTATTGTCTGGTGCATCACACAACACAGAGTTCCAAACTACCTCTGGAAGCAACTTCAGCACAAGACATATGCATTGGGAGCTTCATGACATGGGCTTCATGAAGACTGAACACAAGCCTAAGATCATTATGCTCAAAGCCAAGCATCACCTGGAGTGGTGTAAACCATGTCACCATTGTACTTGTGAACAGTGGAAGTGCATTCTCTCAAATAATGAATCAGACTTCACTATCTAGCAGTTTGAAGGATGAATCTGAGTTTGGCAGATGCCCAGAGAATGCTACCTTCTGGACTGCACCAGAACTGTAACCTTTAGTGGAAGGAGAGACAATGGTGTTAATGCTACAGCACACAAAGACATTTGCGTGCTTCCATGTTTGTGGCAACAGTTTGGGAGATGCCATTTTCTGTTCCAGCATGACTGTGCTCCAAACCCAGGTCCATGAAAACATGTAAGAACTCCAGAGGCCAGTAAAGAACGCTGATTCCATGATAAACACCTCTAGGATACATTTTGTGATAAAATATCAGGCAGCAGACTGAGAACGTTTTGGGGATGGCCACCCTGTATACTGAAAATCTGCAGAGCAAAAAAAAACACAGTTTACAAAGCGGAGTTCACAATTGTACTAGCTATCAAACTGAGACTGCTCTATAAATATGGTGGGTAGGAGGAAGAGGTGGAGTCAAGAAAACCGGAACCTGAACTGAGGTGACAGGAAAAGGAATTCTGGGTAGGGGAAATGATGTCATCAGGGTCGACCGGAAGTGATGTCAGCAGAGGCTGGATCAATGGTGATGTCACTATGAATCAGGGTCCTCAGCTGGGCTGCAGAGGAATAAGATGAGAGGGGTTCAGTTGAGAGCACCAACCCTGGTCTGGCTGACCAATTACCACTATTTGTGCCTAAACTGTGCCCCATGTACACGTGTGTGACAATTTGAACAACAAATGAGAGCAAGGTCTGCTCGTACCCAATCTTACAAATGCTCTTTTGGCTGAACGGGCACAAATTATCACAGGTAATCCAAAATCTTCCAGAAAGAATAGTGGAGTCTGTTACAGTTACAAAGACGGAGCCAACTCCATATTAATGTCCACAGTTTTGGAATGGGATGTCCAACAAGCTCATATAGGTGTGATGGACTGGTCTCCACAAATGTTTAGCCATAAGGTGTAATCCTTAGCTGTCCTTCCTTTATCTTGCCTTCCGGTCCACAATGTACCATTAACCAGCCTGGATGGCTTGCCAGTCTTGGAAACACCACTATTTAAACACACACATATACACATATACCGTATATATAGTATTCTCCTTCTTCTTTATGCAATGGAACTTGTCACTAACCCTGACCCATGAAAAAATACAATAATATGATATGCTGTATAGAGAAATCGTTCAAAGCTGTTTGTTCTGTTAATAAATTTTCTTAAGCTTACCATCTCCGCAGACAGAAAGATGAACTTAGGCTCCTAAAAAGAAAGACTGCGAGGCCACTGCATAATTCAAAAGCGATTCCCCATGTGACTTTGAGTTTAATTAAATTACACAGAGGCTCAATCAATTATAATATTTAAATTACGGCTGGAGACCTCTCCCCCATACAAACACTCTTTCTTCCGTCATTAATTCTCTATAATGAACTCTAATGTGTTTCACTGAGCCACAGCCTCTGTAGCTTCTATTGACTCGGCAGTTTCCACTGAGCAATATTCTCTATTCCTATTACCATTTAATTTCTAAGTGCCTCCTAGTGTTTGGCAATATTACATTCTGTTATTATTGTATTATTAGAGATGTTCAACAATTTGTTTTTTGACTCAGAGAGTTGTCAGACACTTCACAAAGGTTTGAAGCTGAGGAGATCATTTTATCTTTTATGGAATTTTTGGTTAATCTTATATATAAAGTTGACTGTAACAAGGTCTTGTATGTATGCTGTCATTAAGTTGACGCATAGTAAGCACAAGGGGCCGCCAGAGAGCCCTAGACACAGCAATACAGTCCACAATATAAGAATATAAATACAATAAAGGGTTTTATTCCACAAAGCACCTTCCAATGAACACATCTCCAACAATTAACCACAATTTAAAATATATAAAGCATGCTGTAACAGTCTTGAGGTTTTGTATGTATGTTATCATCCAGTTGACGCTTGGAACGTTTCTGATATGCTCCGTAAAAGCAACCGACAGTTTTATCATGAAAAATACGTATGATTATTTGTTAGTTGTTTAATATTTGTTTTTGTCAACTATATTTTAATCTTGCATTATTCTTATTGTAACAATGTTGTAGTGGTGATAGAATTAAATCAACCTAATAATAATAATATTAATTTAATTGATGCTTCTTTTTTTGTCAAAAATTAATCCGTAGTTTTTTTTTTTTAATTATATTTTTCTCAAAAAATTATTTTCCTTCCGGGCAACACCGGGTATTTCAGCTAGTATATAATCTTTTGTAATTTATTACAAGCATATAATTAAACAAAGTTGTAAGAATGAATTATTAAAACATAAGGAAAAGGACTGAAGGTAATAAAAGGTGGCTAAAACCTTGAGCAGGTGAGGACTGTCTATGGAATAGCGGGTTTGTGGCTTAACAATTAGGAGCCCATTTTTAAATAAATAAGTAAGTTTACAGCCGGCTTGATCTCTGTGGGTGTGTGTGCTCGCACAGCTGTGGGAGGTTGGTAAGGTAACTGAGGTGAGACACCCCTGCACATGAGGATGCTGTCTGTCTCAATTGCTTCATCAGCTTTCTGTGGTTCCCGATTGAGCCACTGTGCCCACAGAGGCATATAACGGAGAGCCAGCACGAGAAAGTGAATGATAAAATGAAAGGAAGAGGAATGGAGATTAAGGGGGGACAAGCAGGAAGATGGGAGAGTGCAGGTCTGAGTGAGCAAGAGAGAGGAAGCAGGCAGACGTGAGGAGAGCCTTTAGGGGAGCGTGTGGCCAACGCTTAGGAGCTGTTCAAGTGAATCACTCTGGCTGAGCTGTTGGGAGCCTCAGTGATGCGGAGTTGGATGATGCAACTCGCCACAAAAGTCAGAGAAGTCAAGTCAAGTCAACTTTATTTATAAAGCACTTTGCCTACAACAGCCGCTGACCAAAGTGCTGAA
This sequence comes from Polypterus bichir lapradei, assembly GCA_026402145.1. Classification (NCBI taxonomy): domain Eukaryota; kingdom Metazoa; phylum Chordata; class Cladistia; order Polypteriformes; family Polypteridae; genus Polypterus; species Polypterus bichir. Next base: position 7,834,093 of record JANRMT010062811.1, on the reverse strand, counting down.
CATAGACTAAAATAAATTTTAAACAAAAACAAAATAATAAATAAGTAGATAAAATACAATAAATAAAACAAATTAAAACATAGTAAAAACAACTAAACAGAGTTAAAACAGAGTAAAATCAACTGCTCACACAGGATGAAATGCCAAACCAAAAAGGTAAGTCTTAAGAGCAGACTTAAAAATGGGCAGTGAGGAGGCCTGTGTAATGTGGATCGGCAGTGCATTCCAAAGCCGTGGAGCCACAACGGAAAAAGCCCTGTCCCCCCCGAGCTTTCGCTGAGCCCTAGGCACATCCAGAAGCAGCTGACCAGCTGATCTGAGTGAGCGGGAAGGAGACTGCATATGCAGTAGCTCAGTGAGGTAGGGCGGAGCAAGCCCATTTAAGGACTTAAAAACAAATAAAAGAATCTTAAAATGAACTCTAAACTGAACAGGCCGCCAGTGCAGTGAGGATAATACAGGTTTGATGTGCTCATTCTTTCGTGTGCCAGTTAAAAGGCGTGCAGCAGCATTTTGTACCAGCTGCAGCCGAGACAGGGTGGACTGGCTAACACCAACATACAACGAATTACAATAGTCCAATCGGGTTGTAATGAAGGCATGGATTACTGTTATAAATTGATCTTTGGAAAGAATGTTTTTTATCTTTGCCAAACGTCTTAGCTGAAAAAAAACAGATTTCACCACCGCACTGATCTGACCGTCCAGTCTAAAATTCTCATCTATCCTAAAACCCAAATTTGTAATAACAGGCGTATCATATTGTGCAAGGGGACCCAAATCCACAGGAGCAGTAGTAGAAATAGACCCACTGGTACCCCCAGGACCAAAAACTATAACCTCTGTCTTATTTTCATTAAAATTTAAAAAGTTCACTGCCATCCAAGCTATCACCTCTTCTAGGCACATAACTAAAGTTTGTATGGAGTAAGCAGAGAAGGCAGAGGGAGTTGGTGAGGCTCAAATGGGAAGAACTACTGGAGCCATGGACAGTAAGGACCTGAGCCTGAGTTTGGACTGGGGAGCCTTACTGGAGCCATTGGATAGCAGGTATCTGGACCTGTGAAAGAAGGTCAGCACCGCCTGTTGGTAGGGCTTACATCACCCAGCAAGGCATTGTCTCCAGGCGATGCTTCGACACTGTGGAGTTATGGTAATGGTTGGTGTTGGTATTGTTTGGCTTACCTGAGCCCTTTTTAAGCATACAAGCAGACAGTACCTATTAAATCTGTCAGAGGCCTGCTAGGCCAATGCCTGGAGTAGTAGTTGGAGTCTGGGGTACACCTCTTCGGGCCTGCTTTTATGGTCAGTTTTGGAGGCCTCAACTTTTTGTTTGCTATGTCATTGACTGTACATCATAACATCTATTTTTTACTCTTTTGTATTTTTTTCTTGTTGTTAATACAGTATATTTTCATTATCGTGACGTTGATGCTTGAGGATTCATTTTGGATTTTTTTTTATATTTTTTGTTGTGGTTACCACCATGCTGTAGTTAGCAAAAGCAATCTGTTACCAATGAGTTGCATCAAACTTTTAAAAAGATGGCGGCTCTTTTACTTATTCATCCTCATATTGGATTCCTTTCTCTAGCTCTCAGTCTTTTAAAAGACTTTAGTGTTAGGACCCTTTGACTTTTTTCTCCTTTTTGGTTAAATGTATGATTCTTTTAAAGCCCCTAGGTTTGTCACCTTTACTTCTTTTTTTGATTCTGCCTCTGCCTTTCACTTTAAGCATTTATATTTGCTGGACATTTGCTCCTGTTTCTTCCCATTTTGCAACCCGTACCATTAAAACAGGTCTCTTGCCAGTCATAACAGAGTCTTTTCTCTTCTGTTCTTCTGTGTTATTCATTGAAACCTTTGAGTATAAGGAGTATAAGACTAATAAGTCCAATGCAAACCATAGGGTGTATGAGTGCATGAGAGCAATGGTTAAAAGGGATATTAGGGAAGATAAACGGCAGCTAGAGAGGAGTACTGCAGATACGGCAAAATATGACCCAAAGGATTGTTTCAGTATTTTAATATTCAAAGAACAGTCGAGGAGGAGCTGAAGTGTATCAGGAATAATAATATTCTTAAGTTTTCACCAGGGCCAGATAACATTTGTTCTCAAGTGCCTAAGGAGGTTAGTGAGTACATATATAAACTTCTGGCATATATATATAGAAAGTCATTGCACACTGGGGAACTTCCTAAGCCCTGGAAAATTGCAAATATTATTCTGTTGTATAAAAAGGTGATCAGGCAGATCCAAGTAGCTAAAGGCCAGTAAGCTTAATGTGCATCACAGGTAAAATAATGCAATAAACAATTATTAAGGAAAGGATTGAGAAGCACATGGCAAGAACGGGAGTTATACTGAACCGTAAGCATAGGTTCAGAAGAGGGAGGTCATGTTTTACCAACATGATGGAATTCTATGAGGAAACCAAAAAAAGGATACAATCAGAGTGGTGCGTGTGATTTTATTTATGTTGACTTTCAGAAAGCATTTGATAAGGTCCTACATGAGAGGTTGGGCATCAAACAATAAGAAGTGGGAATTCAGGGTGTCATATGTCAATGGCAGCAGAATTGGCTAAAACACAGGAAGCAAAGGGTTATGATGCGAAGGACCTTATCAGAGTTGGGTGTTGTTAAGAGTGTTGTCCCTCAGGGGTTAGTGCCGGAGTCTCTGGAATTTTGTAAAAAAATCTATAAATGATTTGGATAGGAACAGAAATAACAAGCTGGTTAAGTCTGTTGACAATGTTAAGCTAGGTGGATGGGCATGTAATCCAAAATCCACTGAATCATTACAGAGGAACTTGGACAGCGTGCACACTAGAAAAGGTCCAGAGAAGAGCAACTTGGCTGATTCCAGGACTGAGCAAACATAGACTAAAAGGTGGCATGAGTGAAGTGTTCAAAATTAAGATAGTAATTAGTGTTGTCTGCGGTGGGCTGGCACCCTGCCCTGGGTTTGTTTCCTGCCTTGCGCCCTGTGTTGGTTGGGATTGGCTCCAGCAGTCCCCCGTGACCCTGTAGTTAGGATATAGCGGGTTGGATAATGGATGGATGGATGGAATTAGTGTAATGGATTGAGATGTGATCGCTACATTAAAATGAGTACAACAAAATGAAGGGGACAGAGATGGAAACATGCTAAGGGGAAATTTGGGGCAAATGTTAAGAATGTTTTCTCCTTATAGAGAATTATAGACACATGGAATGAGTTACCCAGCAGTGTTGTAGACAGTAGGACTTTAGAGACTTTCAAAATTCAACATTAATTTGGATGAATAAAGTGGGCAGGAGTAGTGAGCTTTGTTGGGCTTAATGGCCTGCTCTTGTCAAATTTTTTGTAATATTCAAATGTGCTATATATTTGAATTTATTAATAAGAATTCTTTGACACAGTAGGACTTTGAGCTAAATCCCACTATGTTACCAAACAACACAACATGTACATTCAGTATTCTTCAAAGTGAGGACATCTTGTGAGAACTTAATATTTTCCAAAGCAGCTCGCCCTGAGGAAAGAGAATGTGTAGTATATAGCAATGTAAAGAATTTCCAAAAAAAATGTGCAAAGTATTATAAGAAACATCTGTAAGTATCTAATAAAAATAGGTTTAAAAATAAAAGATTTACCAGACAGCTAATTAGAGGAACAAAAGCAGCCATCGTCAAACAAATCCCTCAGGTTAGTCAGAGCTCTTTTACACCAGCTGTTCAATTCAGCATGCACCAGGGATCACAAACTGTATGATTCATCAAAATCTGGAAAAGGGGGAAAATAACTGAAGAACAAAATGCTTAAATCAAATCCTTAAAAAGAGATGGGCTACAGGAGATGGAGTGGTGCCCATCCCAGGGTTATAAAAGCTGATGTATCAAAACTGATCCAAGCCAGGACTGAATGTTGTAAATGGTACCAAGGCTAAAGCCTAACCCAGTGTATTTTCAGTACTGTTGAAAAATGAAAAATCAATTTATTTTCTAGTATTGTGTAAATATTATATATTTAGTAAATGCGTCAATTTTAGATCAGTTTCTAAATCTTCAGCAAAATCATTTAGTCTACATGGATTTTTATATTGATGCAGGCTGGGCTCTGTGTTGCACAAATAAAACCAAACATTATTCCTGAATCATAAAAATTGCATAATTATTTAAAAAAAAAACTAAAACCATAAAAAAAAAATCTCAGCAATTATTTCATAATAACTTGACTCCACTCTAATTTTGCGAGATTCACTAAAGTTTAGAGATATTTTCATCCAAGCTGCTCTCCTGCAGAGTGGTAGGCAAGCTGCCCACCGCAAGGATCTGAAAGACAGAAGATCCCCCGCCAACAAGGGGAATGACTGCCTGCCTTTGGGAAACAGGCACATATAAAGATGATTATTGAGAGATGAGACTGAATGGAGGAGTCGGAGCTATCACAGCTGATACCGCATCTGCCTCATAGAAAAACTGTGTTGTCTCGTAGCAAAAGCATCCTACAAACACAAAAACTATGTCTCCCCATTGCAGAATACAGTATATAATAAGCTTATTATAAGAATAAAAGACAGGAGCTATGATTTAAGTGATGACCAATGGTGGTGTGAGGCCTTCAAAAATATTCAGAGAAGCTGGCCTAGTAGCCTACCCAGGAAAAACACACACACAAAAGGCAGCCTTGCTTCTACTTGAGTGGATGGCTTCAGCCTACATCTGGCCAAATTGCGCTTCGGTCACAGAGTTTAAAAATTATATTCCATAAAGCTCACATGGAAGGGGATCACTGTCAACCTCTGGCTTTTAAAGAACAAGGCCAGGAAAAACCTTTATAAGAGCAGGATTAATTGACAGAAGTGTGAATATACTAGAAAAAAGAACAAAGGAGCAAGAAAAAAAAATCAAAAAGAATTCCATGGCATTTGAGATCCAAATTGAAATCTTTAATAGTGAATGAAGAAACAGCATCAAAATATTAAGAACCTGAGCAATAGTCAAAGAAAATCACAATACTTATGAGAATCACCTAAATCCACCAGAGTACATTCAAAATGAACTGCAGCAGACTTCAGTTCACAGCTTGCCTTTATAGGGCTGGGGGCGGTCCTTTAATGATGATTGATGGGTAGCCCCGCCTCTTATTGGATCCCTCCACAAAATACAAGGAACATCAGAGAATTGCAAGACACACATTAGATACTTAATATTAGCCAAATAGAATAAAATGAACACATGATACATAATTAAATGAATCATAAATTAGCATAACAATATTATAAAAAATCAGGAGTGGTCTCCCCAGATATGAGAATGGATAACTGAGGAGTAAACCGCATGACAATGATTATATTTTTATATTATGTACATTAAAGAACCATCAACAACAAATCAAATTAATACTATATTGAACAATTATTATAAAAGTAAAGTTGAATAAATCAGACTCTGCAGCTGCATGAATAAAAGATAAAGTACCACTCCCAGTTAGCGGAAATAGCTCAAAAGTTGATAGAAATCTATGTTTTGTACCTCATACTTGTATGCAAAATTTGGTTGACCTAAGTGAAAATGTACTCAAGTTATCGTGTCTACATATGCACACACGCAGACACAATTTAAAAAATTGTATTTTCGGACTCATGGAGATCTAAAACGTCAAGATTCATCAAAATCTCAAAATGGAATTTTGGATGATTACAATATTTCCCTATACTTCATACACGAGAAAGTAAAAAACAATGGTAAACAATGAATATTAATGAAAAAAGAACAAAGAAGATAAAACGAAGTACTTTGAGCCTGAACCAGGGGAGGAACCCTGGTTAACCCCAAATGCAGAATAACATCAAAGACGCCGGAGTATGTATGAACGTTTGCACATATCTATTTATCCAACACTTTTTGCGTTTCCTGTCTATTCATCTATAACTAATTATTGTGGTGTCAGCCATCAAAGCTTCAAAAAAGACCTGAATCTGATGTTTGAAGCTCCAAATAGGCCTAAAAACACATGGAATAAATTACCAAATAGTGTGGTTGAGAGTAGGACTAAAGGGCATTCAAATCTCAAACTGATGTTATTTTGGAGAATCTGGGTGACTACTGCGGTGGGTTGGCGCCCTGCCCGGGATTGGTTCCTGCCTTGCGCCCAGTGTTGGCTAGGATTGGCTCCAGGAGACCTCCGTGACCCTGTGTTCGGATTCAGCAGGTTGGGACATGGATGGAAGGATCTGGGTGACTAACATGGAGATGTTTACTGGGTTGCTTGGCCTGTTCTCAACACAATTTTTCTAATGTCTACCCAATTAAATGAGACTTGGTCTACAAGCTTCAGCAGCAGTTTAACAGACTCATCAATGACTCCAGCTAATGAGCACAGTGCTCTCGAGCAGCAGACCAGCAGGCCAAAAAAGGACACACTGTAACATGAGATCCATCTATTAATGAATAAAGGAATAGTTAAGTCTTTCCATCTTTCATACACTCTCTGCCCTCACATCACCAACCATGGTGCCTATTTCGAACACAAGGTTTGCAGTCTCATGCTACACGGACTTCACAATGACATGAGCTTTCTCAAGGAGCTGACCATCTGAGCTAAATGAACACTCTTGTAGCCGTATTATCTGTCACCTCTCTAATATCATTTGCTAAACACAAGCATGATGACAGGCACTCCACTCGACAAACGTGAACAATATACCAGGTCACAAACTGTAATCCCAAAATGCACACACAAAAGGTTATTGATAACCCAAAGAATGATGATGCTGCACATGCAAGAAAAATATTTTAAATGTTGTACCAAAGCAGCTCAACATCAAGCCAAAGCAGTATGGTGAAGCAGCTGCAGGTAACACATTGGTGCTGCCATACAAATACTAAATCAAATAAGCATGAATGTTCATGTAGCTTGGAAACAGTGTACCTGCGTCCACAATGGAGGCAATAATAATAGCACGCCTCTTACTACCTCGAGTTTTATCACGAGTTACATTTCTGTCCACAGTGAACAGATGCCCACTTTGAATGCCGGTGTAGCAGAATAATGGCACATTGATTCCCTCGTGACAAAAATCCTCACTCTTTTAAGAAAAATTAAGTAAGTACTCTTAGCCTAGGAGGCCTCTTTCCCTGTTCAGTATCACGGAGTGTCTGGTCATTTTGTTTTCATGATTTGATATCAGGAGAGTTGCAGCACAAGAAAGCTTCAGGCAACAGTTAGATGCCACTTGATCAGAAAGCTCATACTCTCATTCTCACCTGAGCCAGAACAATTATGAATATCCAGTCTAAGCAGCCCAGCTGCTTTTCTTTGGGATTGAACTCACATGCACTTGAGAAGAACGTGCAAACATGACACTGAAGGCTCCATACAATCTGACCTGACTACCTTTCCTGCGGATCCAGTGTGCTGCACTAAAATAATGAAATAAAAATAAAAATCTTGTGCTGCGATTCTGAGAATCTGTGCTTCAAGGAGGCATTCAGTCATAGTGTATTATCCAGGCAGCATTTCTAATTATACACCGGTTATTGCAAAACTCCATTTCAGAGGTTTATTACTTTCATTATCCTGCGACTGATACCTCATATTTGATTTGTCTGCATGAGTCAGGTCAGCTACAACTGCTGCAGTCAGACACAGACAACGTAATTGAAGAAAATTAGTCTTTATTAGGCTGCTTTCACTCGCTTCAGATTGTCAACTGCAAGTGGGGAGAATTTCAGTTGTCTATTTAGAGTTCAGCACAACATTTACCGGTCATCAGTCCTGATTAAAAGTCTTGTTTTGCTCAAGTTTAGGACACACCATACATAAAAGAGTTTCGATGAAGAAAATAATTGCTTGACTTTGGCACATTAAAAATGGATTTATCATGAGGAGTCTACTAGATTCCAGTTTTTGAATTGTTCCTTTCATACTGTGTATGTATATGTTTCTGTGTTTTGTGGGGGTCACTTATTACATTGTACTTGTAAACATTGCAGAATAACAATTGCAACTAGGAGATTGTAATGTTAGCAGTGTTGCACAACAATGACACACAGTTACAGTACATTATAATCACATGGGTTTTGAATCTGAAAAGTGGTTACAATATTTTGCCATGCTTCCAACACAATTTTAATAGTGGGTCAAAGGGGCTTCTCTGTTTCTATGTTTTTTCTTTATAATGATCTGCATCCATAATCACCAGCAGGGTTGCCACCCGCCCTTTATAATACGGGATCCTGTATTGGATCATAAAATGCAGTAAGGGACGTGATTTGTCCCGTATTTCATATACATCATTTTAAAAATACACTAGCTCTTCAAAGTGCAGAGAATAGCAAGCGAACAGATAAAATCAAACCAGTTATACAAGCGGAGTGAATATGTTTCATTTTCATGCTGAACTATCATTAAAGACAGACAAACACTGTGTGCTGAGTGATATTGCACATTTGCGTCATTCTTGCCATTATGTTGCGTTCACTCATTCACAGTAAAAATAAATAAATAGTCACATCACACAGTATAATGGAATGTCCAGAACCAGACAGTACTCTGTAGGAGTTGAATTTGAACCCTGGTCCTATTGGCACCTAGCACTGTTAAAAGGAACAAAGCTTCAGATTTGCAGGCTGAGACTCATATTCTTCTGAGGTTATGCTGAAGGATGAAGGTTTTATTTTGATATTTGCTATGATAAAGGTTTGAATTATTAAGAAAAGACATTTTAAGTAACTTTATAGCAAACAAGAAAAAGCAAGCCTTGGTATAAGAAAAAAGTCATCTTTTAAAGTGTGCCAGTTGCTCTATTGTAATGCTTAGGCTGCGTTTCCTGTTGACAGATCCAGCTGGATTCAAAAACGGAAACACACTGCCACGCAAAGGGTTAAGAATGAAATGGACATAGATCCCATGCATGCAGCGTACTATTTTACACCTAAAAAGTCACGTACTCCTTAGTTAACAGGACTGTCGATCAGATCTATGCTTTGTCACGTCCCTTTAGCAACTGGATATCAGCAATCATGTTAAAGTTTTTCTGATTATGTAATGAATTCCTTGGAATTGTGATCTAATCAATGAAGTGTATAACTAGAACCCATCAGGTGAACCTCCTTTGTAACACTTGCTTTTAAGGAGCTTGTGCTCCTGTATGGGTTACCTCTTGCAAGACTTAGATAATAAAGATGACTGGTTGACGCTATCTCCTGCCTGTGTTTATTTCCAATATGAGACACTCAGTCAGGGATGCCCATAAATTCTTCCACAACATGCAATAATATTTGCTAATCCAAATCTGCATGTAAAAGAGCCTGTCGTGGTACATCTGAGTGGGAGACAGAGTGTCAGTGATCAGCAGTGGTCTTGGCGAAAAATTCACTTGCTCTCGAAAGTTTTCAGTCACCCATGTAGTGGATATCTGACCTGAAACAGCACAGTGTGGGTGCTACTTATGTCCAGGCAGCTAAAGAGAAGATGACACAGAGTGGAAGTGCTCGATTCCGTATACCTCTCTCCCCAAAGCAGACATGGTATGTTGTTGTTTGATTAATTGTATGTTACCTATGTAGCCCACATTATCTTGTATTATACAGTAACCATTAAAACTAGGCAATATTTAGTACAAGCAGATCATGCTAAAATTTCCATTCATTTAGACTGAAGGTTAAGATAGTTAGATTTATTTCATAATTTATAAAGGATACATTTTATGACATTGTGCAATTTATAACATCTAAACAAACAACCCTACACATACATAGTCTTTTTACAGTCCACCTTTTTCTATTTAAAAGCCTAATCTATACACACTGTCAATCTAGTTAATGATGACACCTCTCCAGTAACATCTGCAGAGTTGACTCCTGTGTATCACACAGTTAAGCACAAGCTGAGCTTATAGCGATGCTGATTGTGCACAAAAGCTGAACCAGCATTTTAGGTTGCTGTGTTTTTTTGTAATATTTATTTGTGTAATTGTTAGTGCTTTTTCTATGTTCTCGTGTGACACAGTAGTTCATACCATGCATACTGGTTTTCCAAAACATAGCAATCACTTTGAAGGGATGTTTGGTGGTTGTTGGGCATTCAATAAACTATCTGGAACTGCTTATTATGCATAGCTAAGTAAATATTAGAACTGTTTTTCAATTATAAATTAATCACTGAGATTTCACATTATAAAAATATAAATATGTTTGAAGGAGATACAATAAGTTGTGATTAATAGGTAGTTAATTTCAGTTAAAAAATGTATTATTTATCACATTTATTTATATATATCAGCACCACTGATACATAAAATTTATAATTCACAGTGATTAAAATGAATAAACATGACAATACAAAGTTCATTATATTTCAGATATAGCCACCTGATGAGGGAAGAGAGGGAAACAAAGATGCTAGTTAACATCACTCCTGTTGTTACCTCCCAGTTATAGGTGAGGCCATTAGCTCAGTATAATTAAAAACTAAGAGAGACAGCATTTTACTTAATATCTAAAACTATGCCACGGCTGCCATGGCATCACCTAGGGCACTGTGCTGGACTGTTGAACACTCGGAGTACTCTTGTCTAGTCACCCAGTTGATTCTGCAAGTTAGTGCAGGACAGCAATGGCTCTCTCTATATATGCCCAGCAGTCCTGAAATCATATTTTGCTTTTATTCTGTATAGTAACTGTCACTCGCCCAGGCCTGAATTAAACTTTTAAGAGACTCATGCTCCACATCCCTTGTTCCATTCGAATTCTTTGCTCTGGATGGCTCCATAAAGGAAAGGATGAATTTGCCGTCTGCTCGTTTTGACAAAGCGTGAAAATCATCAGAAGATTTAATTTTTTTTTTATCAAACTTCAGTTTCTTCAAATTAATAATCTTCTTCTGGAAACTCAATTCCTGCTGTCTCTGTATGGATGACACTTGTATCTATAGTTTCTTGTACTATGTCACTTTTATTTTGTGGGTAATTTCACAGCACCTCTTCAAATAACAAAATGAGTAAATTACATTTGCAACTGCTCCACCAGCTCCCTTTATTGCCAGGATCCAGTTTGAACCTTACACCCTGACCTAAAGCTTCCTGCTTGGCTTTATTCATCCTGTGTTTGTCTGTATGCTCCTGAGGTCTATCTTGGCCTGCCTACCCACAGCAAATTATTTAATTAAATTTGAACTTAAGCTAAAATAATTTATTGTCTCCCAAGGTCTGGAATAAGATTCTCCTCACCTGCCAAGCCTACTGACCTTCACGTAGGTGTTACCAGGATTAAAGACAATGAATAACAACAGAGTAGAAAAGGGGTGGAGTTTGAGAATGAGAATAATAAGGAGGTTTAAAATGGGTGGGGCTATTGTTAAGATGGGTTAGTGTTGTACTGACAGCACAAGGTAACAGCAGTAAAATTTAATATTAAAATCAGGAGATGGAGTCAAAGTCAGAAACTTGTCAAGGTCGATATTAAGGAGTGTTATGGTTCAACTTAGTTTAGCAATGTATTTCTCCTGAAATATATTTTTCCTCAGACTTTTACAGGTGGTCCTTGAGGTTTTTAACTTTGGCGATAACAATCCTAGTGTCAAAATACTGATGAATATTTAAGGTAGTTAGAATTATTTATATTTTCCCATGCCATCTTGTTTTGGTAGGGGCACAAGCATGTTGTGCTACCATTTGCATGGTAATTATATCACTTGCATTATGAAATAACATTAATGAGTTACCTATGCTAAAATGAAATATATAACCTTAGCCAAAAATGGAAGAAAATTTAAAACCAGACTATCAAAAAAACTAACCAATGCTAGAGTCTGAAAATTTTCCACAAATTTAGATGAGCAACTTTGACCTGATGATGACAAGATCTGCACAGTTTTGGTAGACCTTATGTAGAAACAGCTTGGTAACCAAACCAAACAAAAAGCACAAATGTGGAAAAACAGTGTTAAAAAGTCACAGCGAGCCCTGAATTCCTTGGCTTACCAGACAACCAAAATGAAGCCTTTCTGAATGACTTTAACAAATGTCAGAGCCTGATAACAGTCCATACTAGGGAAAGTCAAATTTAAGAAAAGCGATTTTGAAGACACTACACCTTTGTGTGGAACAAAGACAAAAAATTATGGTGGACTATTACTGCCCAACACATGAAACTGTAATAGATTATAAAGGAGTGTCATGTATGTGTGAGTAGGAGGACATTGTATGGACCAAGTGAAGGTAATTCCATGCCAGGCCAGGCGGTGGTGGAGTGCACTAAACCTTTTTCTGTTTTTTTAGTAGACCAGTCGAGTCTGATCTTTCACAAGAGAGAGAGGGTGTTTAGAATCAACTCAATGAAAATTAACTGCTATTTAAAAAATCAATTAATTAAAATAGAAAAATATGTGGAGGAAAGTTAACACAAAAAACCATCAAAAATTGCAGGGAATGGGCATGCCAGCATCTAGTAAGCACAAGGAAAACAACCAAAAAAATAGTTTCTATAAGAGCGGTAACTAAACAAAGGGGAAAACAACAAAAATGTAAGAGAATTGTTGATGAGTTTATTTCTAGATTCCATCTTGGCTATTTTAGGTGAATGTTTAAGGAATACTCCACCTAATTTTTTTTGTATGTTACTTGCACCAGATAGTTTGTAGTGATGGTTGAGAATATTTTTCAATGTCATAATTTTGTGGAGAACAAAGACAACACCCACCCGAGTGTCCAAGACATGTGGCTGCAAGTCTGACGACACAACCACAAAGTCGATCATCGAACTGAAGCCTAGGGTGTCCTGGTGCCAAGTGCACATATGAACACCCCTATGCTTGAACATGGTGTTCGTTATGGACAATCCGTGACGAGCACAGAAGTCCAATAACAAAACACCACTCGGGTTCAGTTTGTGGGGCCATTCCTCCCAATCACGCCCTTCCAGGTCTCACTGTCATTGCCCACGTGAGCATTGAAGTCTCCCAGCAGTACGATGGAGTCCCCAGAAGGTATGCCCTCTAGCACCCCCTCCAGCGACACCAAAAAGGGTGGGTACTCCAAACTGCTGTTCGGCGCATATGCACAAACAACAGTCAGGACCCGTCCCCCCACCCAAAGGCGGAGGGAGGCTATCCTCTCATCCACCGGGGTAAACCCCAATGTACAGGCTCCAAGTTGGGGGGTAATAAGTATGCCCACACCTGCTTGGTGCCTCTCACCGGTGGCAACTCCAGAGTGGTAGAGAGTCCAGCCTCTCTCAAGGAGATTGGTTCCAGAGTCCAAGCTGTGCGTCGAGGTGAGCCCGACTATATCTAACCGGAACCTCTCAACCTCGCGCACTAGCTCAGGCTCCTTCCCCTTCAGAGAGGTGACGTTCCACGTCCCAAGAGCCAGTTTCTGTAGCCGAGGATCAGACCGCCAAGGTCCCCGCCTTCGGCCACCACCCAACTCACATTGCACCCAACCTCCTTGGCCCCTCCCATAGGTGGTGAGCCCATGAGAAGTCTACATGTGTTTTGTGGACTTGGAAAAGGCATTCGACCGTGTCCCTCAGGGAATCCTGTGGGGGGTGCTCCGGGAGTATGGGGTACCGGACCCCCTGATAAGAGCTGTTTGGTCCCTGTACAACCGGTGTCAAAGCTTGGTCCACATTGCCGGCAGTAAGTCGAGCCCATTTCCAGTGAGAGTTGGACTCCGCCAGGGCTGCCCTTTGTAACCGATTCTGTTTAAACTTTTATGGACAGAATTTCTAGGCACAGCCAGGGTGTTGAGCGGGTCCGGTGTGGTGGAATCAGGATTGGGTCACTGCTTTTTTACAGATGATGTTGTCTTGTTTGCTTCATCAGGCCGTGATCTTCAGCTGTCTCTGAATCGGTTCGCAGCTGAGTGTGAAGCAGCTGGGATGAGAATCAGTACCTCCAAATCCGAGGCCATGGTCCTCAGCCGGAAAAGGGTGGAGTGCCCTTTCAGGGTTGGGGGAGAGATCCTGCCCCAAGTGGAGGAGTTCAAGTATCTTGGGGTCTTGTTCACGAGTGAGGGAAGAATGGAGCATGAGATCGACAGGCGGATTGGTGCGGCGTCCGCAGTAATACGGGCTCTGCATCGGTCTGTCGTGGTGAAAAAGGAGCTGGGCCATAATGCAAAGCTCTCAATTTACCAGTCGATCTATGTTCCTACCCTCACCTATGGTCATGAGCTATGGGTAGTGACCGAAAGAACGAGATCGCGAATATAAGCGGCTGAAATGAGTTTCCTCCGCAAGGTGTCTGGGCTTTCCTTAAAGATAGGGTGAGAAGCTCAGTCATCCGGGAGGGGCTCAGAGTAGAGCCGCTGCTCCTCTGCATCGAGAGGAGTCAGATGAGGTGTCTCGGGCATCTGATCAGGGTGACTCCTGGACGCCTCCCTGGTGAGGTGTTCCAGGCACGTCCAACTGGGAGGAGGCCCCGGGGAAGACCCAGGACACGCTGGAGGGACTATGTCTCCCGGCTGGCCTGAGAACACCTTGGGATTCTCCCAGAAGGGCTAGAAGAAGTGGCCGGGGAGAGGGAAGTCTGGGCCTCTCTGCTCAAGCTGCTGCCCCCGCGACCCGACCTCGGATAAGTGGAAGAGGATGGATGGATTGATGGACAAAGACAACAAAGGTTCTGATAGAAGAGGTGTCTATGATGATCAGCACTAGACAGTGGTGCTCATCAGGCTTTAAGTTTTTAGTTTTTAACATATTTTCACTTTGTCATTATGAGTCATTGAGTGTAGACCAGAGGTCTCCAACACATCGCTCGTGAGCTACTGGTAGCTCGTAACCCTTTTCCATGTAGCTTTCCAAAGGGTCAATGAATCCTATATAAATTTGAAAACTTGATTAGTCAAATTAGGGGTGGGCAATATTTCCAAAAAATCTTATCACAATCCGCAATCTGAACTGCAATCTATCTTTTCAATGTGACACACACTTAAGATAATATCCGGACTCAAACTCATCAAGACCTAAGTAAAACTTTATTTTAAAAATCAAACAAAGTTGAATTCAATTATTCTCTTGTTTGCTAGCTAAGTGGAGTTAAGGAACATGCCCCAAAGCTGGCGAGTGAGTGAGGAAGGCCCATCAACTCGGCCCGCTGCATGTTTTTTGGATTCACACAAATAAATTGGGACCTCAAGCAAACTATGATACATAGTGAAATGAAAGAAGTTGCAAAATCAACTGGAATGTTCAAGCAAATTATAGAAAAAAACCCAATCTAAATCCATTAAGTAGTTCTCTCGTGAAAAGCGGACAGACATACAGACAGACAGAGAGACATTGGATTTTATATATAATATATTAGTAAATAATGTGCAGTTAAAGTCTCAACAGCATTCTCAACATTTCTGGAGCTTATTAGAGCCAGATAACTATAAGAATCTTTACCAAGCAGCTCTGAAAATGTCTGCTTTGTTTGGGTCTCCATACCTTTGTGAGTCTGACATGAATGTCACGAAGTCGAAGTTCACAACACGACTGACAGACAAACATTTAAATGACTCCATAAGAGTGAACCTAAGTGGCTCCACTCCACCACACACCTGCCTCTCTTGTTGACTCCATGCAGTGCCAGTCATCTGACTAACTAAAAAAACACATCACACATGCAACTGGACATGTGAATAAAGTGACGTAACAAAATGACAAAGTTCAAAAGTCATATCTGTGGATTTGTATTTGCATTGTTTTGTTTTGACAGCATTCATGTTTTAATTCAATAGTGTGAGATACTCACACATGCGGACATACAAAATGCACTTGCAGGTGACTAAATATTGTTGTTTATTGATGTTTTAATGCAAAATGTGAGTTGTGGACACCGACGTTTTGTAAATGTTCAGGAAAAACAAGCGTATTTAGTTTGTTTGGGTTGAAATAAGCTATGAGAATAAACATCAGAATAAATGAGTAGCTCTCGGCCATTTTCATTTGGTAAAAGTAGCTCTCAGGGTTAAAAAAGGCTGGAGACCCCTGGTGTAGACTGATGGGCAAAAATGGCAAGTTTATTCATTTAAAATTAGATCTACGGCACAATACGATTTGCAGAAAGTGAAGGAGTCTAAATACTTTCTGAATCCATTGTATCCTGATCTTGTAAGCAGCCTTGGATGAAGATGTTAGCAGAGATGGCTTCAGGGTACATTGTATTCCTTAGTAGACTCGGTAGTAAAAAGAGACATCCAACACAGAATACCCCTTTAGATCTCAATGGCCAGATCCATATCAATCAGGGATGGGGGGGTTCCCCATTGTTAATTTGAGCAGTCACAATCACATATGACATAAATGAGCTGTCTCCCTTGGGGATCGGCACCATCCTGATCACATATGAATTTAATGAACAAACTCCTCCTGAGGGATCACAGCCCTTGTGATCACATATGAGTCAAGTTTTTAGAGCCCCCTTGGGGTCAGGTGCCCCTAAGCAACAGCATACTCGTTCTACACCTAAAGCCAGCCATGGATGTCAGACAAATACACAATAAGAAGAATTTTGTAGTTCAGAGTCCGGCTCATTAGCCACAGTACCTGCCAAATTAAATAGAGTGCCAATAAAAGTGTTTCAGTCAGATTTGACATGAGCAGCATCAGCTGTAATACCCTCAAATGTTGATAGAATAAAAGTCTTTCACATTAATGAGCCATTACCAGTGCAACCAATTACTAAACCTGGAAGTGAAAGGGAGAAAGTGGATGTGAAATAAACCAGCTTAGTTAGTTTTCACTGGAGTTGCAATCAGATTTTCATTCAGACATTAATGTTAGAAATATGCCAATATTCATGAGCAGTACAAGAAATTAGATCTTCTGAAGAGAAAGGTTAACTTGAGGCCAAGAGGGAGAGGTGTAGAGAATAAATTGACATTTGCTAATGTCTTTAAAAAAGACTGACACACACTGCCAGGCATCTCTAGATTGACAAACTAAACACATTAACAAGAAAAAACAGAAACATGACTGAAAACGTGCAAGTCAGGAAGATTGAAATGAGGTGTAAACATAGTTTGAGCTGGTATCTACAGTATTTAATCTGGAAAAATTCAAAACAAGTCCAAATCTGACATTAAGAGCACAAACAAAACACTAAGAGCTGCTGGCCGACTGGGATATCGACCATCAGCCTGGCAATAGACAAGGACCTGCTCCACTCAGGACCCCAAAGGACTGTGGATTAGAATATCACAGGCAAACAGCTGACGCTTCCATTCAGGAAATGCTGCATAATACACACTGACTTAGAAAGGCAAACCTCAGACGTCCTGCAAAGGAACCATTCTCAATCCTCCATTTAGCACCATTAGTGCTAACACTTCTACATTCAGGGAAAGGTTTTATCTACAGGTCATAAGACAACTCAGCCCTTTACTGATATTTGAATGAGAATTTCTCATATATATCCAATTTAGTAAAAGGATAAGTGTCTCTGTGTCTGTCTGGTAGCTATCTTTCTGGTCATTTCAACAGATGGTGCCTCACATGTTAACATTACTTTTACAAATCCCATACCAAAATCGCATATAACAGAATCATATACATTATATGGTACATTGCAAACGTGAATGCTGAGGTTGACAATTGATTACTTAGATTATACAGTATACTGTATATATAGAATCTAAACACAAATTCATTATCTATGATTAAGACTTAAATAGTAAATGCTAAGTTGAAGGATTCAAATTTCATTACAAAGGCTATTTATATTAGAGGTACAATATAACAGGCAGGTAGGCAGGCAGGCAGACATAATGACTGACAGACAGACAGACAGACAGACAGACAGACAGACAGACAGACAGACAGACAGA
>JANRMT010062811.1:7763918-7816283 GCA_026402145.1 Polypterus bichir lapradei | reverse complement strand
AGACAGACAGACAGACAGACAGACAGACAGACAGACAGACAGACAGATAGATAGATAGATAGATAGATAGATAGATAGATAGATAGATAGATAGATAGATAGGCATGAAAGGCACTATATAGTAGATAGATAGAGTAAATTGTTTCTCTTTATTCCACAAGTGTCACTAATGACTTGCAGTTCCTTCCCCAGCGCCGAGCTGCATCAAAACGGCAGCCTCCAGTCTGACGGTCTAATCCCAAGTAAATGCTCAATTTAGTCTTAGCCATGTCCTCCTGGTTTTGTTTTCTGCTATTGTCAGCACTGGAAGCAACTTCCAAAAGCATGCCAGTAATAAACTCACCCGGAAAATGCCTGGGGTCACAGCAAAAAAGATTTCACACACTTCTTTCCCTGAAACAGCACTTGTAGGTAAGATCAGTATGATGCAAGGTTTGCATTTTATTTTTGCACTGTAATGAGGTTTTAACATTCTCCAGGCATGGAAAAATTGAGCACTTGAGGAAATCAAATGAAACTTTACTTAATATAATTATTTTTATTAATATTAAATATTTAGTACCTAAAAGACATTGGGCCTTAATGAGCACCATCACAAGGCACAATATAAAGCAATTTCACAAGAGAAAGATGTAGTATTATGTTGCAGGATTGCTGTATTATTATTTTATTGTATTTTTGTTTTATTACATTATTATGTTTTTGTGTTGTGTTATTCTGTTATTATGTTGTTGCATTATTATTATGGTGATTTTCTGTGTTGTGTTATTGTGATATTGTGGTTGTGCTGCATTATTATGTTATTGTGCTTTAGTACTATCCTGTTACAGTATGTCTTTATGTTTTTGTGTTATTATTAAATTGTGTTGTATTGCTATATTATTGTGTTTTTATGTTATGTTATTACCTTACTGTTTTATTGTGTTAGTGTGCTTTTGTGTTATTATGGTGTTTTTGCATAATGTTATTGTGTTATTATTCACTATGGTGTTGTTTTCTGTTGACCCCATTGAATTTATTTCACCTCAAATTCATCAAAAATGTGGGAAGGTTTGGGAATTTTCAGAAGTCAGTCAGTGAAGAATAAGAAATTGAACTAGTTTTGAATAGACTGTAATGATCCAATGGTCTGAGGGGTAGGGAAACATCTACGAACTATAATGGACCAATTATAGTGGCTAAAGACTGAACCACCATGCCTACCCAAGATAAAATGATGTCATGTATCGGGCAGTGCTGTCACTTTCTAAAGCCGGCTGCTCATAACAGTAAAAACACACTTTCAAACATGCAGAAGTCGGAGAAATCCTGAATCAACTGTGGTCATGCACAAGTCTCATATCTCCCAGTAATAAAAACCTTTATAGGTGGTTGACTGCATGATGCAATTGGTTTAACCTGTCAGAGATGCTTGCCTACTGATCTAAATTGTACCACCCCACCCATCTGCAGAAGGGTAGCGTAGGATGTGGAAGAGGAAAACCTGCACACCGGCCACCTCTGCGTGCAAGCCTCTGATCTGCAGAAGAGGATTGTCTTCTGCCGGGAGACTATGTGCCTGTGATCAGTGTAATGTACTCAGGGGGCCACCCCCATCCAGCATTAACTGCTACAACTCATTGATGTCATGTTGGCTTCCCAAAGCATCAAAAAAAATGGCTTAAGCTGGCTACACAATGTATTTTCAGGGTAATATTCGGCAAGCAAGATCTCCAGTGAACTCTACAAATCTGCTATGAAGGATGCTTTGTTGAATCTCGCTGATCAGCACTAGTTATTACATTATAATGGTATAGCTACACTAAACTCAAAGTCAAAGAATAAATGTAAGTTCATTTACTGCTTGAGTGTAAGTGCCTTGCAAAGTCTTTCCTTTATTTACACAACATTTATATCCTGTTTAATGGGCTTGGCATTTTATACTGTTATACTGTAACTGTGATGTCATCACATATCATGTAGCACATGCCTAATAGTGCACAGGGTCCTTCCAACCTGAAACAATAAAATGGCTGTGCTCAACTAACACACAAAAAGGCACTTAAAAATGATTACTGTATTCCAGACACATCCTCTGTGACCTCCCAGTATGTCGCTCTATGTGGATGAGCCCGGCTCATAGATATTGAGTCGATCTAATGCTTTGACTGAAGGAGGTGGGGCCCCCTACTGGTTAATGGATGGAATGTTTGCTGTGAGACCTCAACACTTACCAGTGCTAATAAAATGACTTGATGTGAGAACCACATTTTTTTTTTTTTTTAGTAAAAGCACACTAAAATGAAAATAAAATTACATGCTGAATCTCAAATGAGTTTGACAATGGAAAATGAATATTGTTAGTTTTGCTTGACTCTGGAAGCTTTGGCTCTGGAACTTGCCCTACTTAAGTGATTCTTGAAAAAGGTTATAGCATTAATAATAATAATTATTATAATAATCATTTTATATAGTGCCTTTCCCATACTCAAAGTGCTTCAAAGAAATTCACAAAGAACAACAGGGAATATACAACACTCAAAACAAATAATAGCTACATAAAACACAAAAGAAAAATAAATTCAGGATATACAAACCTTTGATATAGAATATGAGATAATACACCAGAATATATTTGAAAAATATGAACGTTATTAGAAAACCCGAAACAAATAACACATTTTGTGATATAAAAATCAATTTTTCCTGTGCATCTGGACAGAGAGGGTAAGCTGAAAGAAGGGTCACAATGTCAGTGTAAGTTAAATGCCTATCTGAACAAATACATTTTAAGTTGTTCTTTATAAGAAATCATTGAGTCGGCTGATCTCTTCCAAAGTCAGGCAGCAAGACAATTAACCTAAAAAAAAAACAACAAAAGGAGGTCCTCATCTGAATGACTGAGAATTATAAATCTGGACTGATCTAATCAAAGTCTGAATCTAAACCCGTTGAGAACCCACTCAATAATTAACCAATGTCTCTGAATTAAAGCAATTTGTCTCACACTGATATTTAATCAAAGAATAAATGTTGGTTTGCACTGGATCACTTTATTCATTCAATAAGAAAAAGAAACAATAACGTTAATATTAAGTCAGGTATCATTTAGCTAATACTACATTTTGCTGGAATACCTGAAAACATACAGATTTTTAATTTGTGATAATAGAAAAAACTCAGGATGGGGGCAACTATTTTTTCACAGGAGGATACTATTAAATATCTAAACAAATAGTGTATGATGGCCCATTAAGCCCATTACAGATCATCAGTGATAACAAGTGCAGCAGTAAACATCCATCCATCCTCTTCCGCTTATCCGGGGTCGGTTCGCGGGGCCAGCAGCTTAAGCAGAGAGGCCCAGACTTCCCTCTCCCCGGCCACTTCTTCCAGCTCTTCTGGGAGAATCCCAAGGCGTTCCCAGGCCAGCCGGGAGACATAGTCCCTCCAGCGTGTCCTGGGTCTTCCCCGAGGCCTCCTCCCAGTTGGACGTGCCTGGAACACCTCACCAGGGAGGCGTCCAGGAGTCACCCTGATCAGACGCCCGAGCCACCTCATCTGACTCCTCTCGATGCGGAGGAGCAGCGGCTCTACTCTGAGCCCCTCCAGGATGACTGAGCTTCTCACCCTATCTTTAAGGGAAAGCCCAGACACCCTGCGGAGGAAACTCATTTCAGCCGATTGTATTCGCGATCTCGTTCCTTCGGTCACTACCCATAGCTCATGACCATAGATGAGGGTAGGAACGTAGATCGACTTGTAAATTGAGAGCTTTGCCTTACGGCTTAGCTCTTTTTTCACCACGACAGACCGATGCAGAGCCCGCATCACTGCAGACGCCGCACCGATCCGCCTGTAGATCTCATGGTCCATTCTTCCCTCACTCGTGAACAGATTTTAGTTAATAGTGCACGTTGATATGACATCAGGACAGGCCCGGTTCCAGGGGGTCATTTAGCTGGGCTAAGCCCCAGCGCTCATGCATTGGGGTGTGATATTAGTTGTTGGATGCTCCGTCAAAGCATTTTAGATGTCCCTCGCTTATCATTTTTTTCTGGAACCAGGGATTCATCAGAGTCACAAATGTACTTTGACAGGGCAATGGACATTCATGGACCGTAGGGTTTCAGTGTTGTAACATGTGAGCCAAAGTTCCAGAAATACTGTACACCTATGACGATGTTGTTTACTGAGAGCCATGGACATTAATGGTGTGCCCCAGTACTCCTCAATGCTTTTTGGTTTCTGAATTAATGTATTGATGGTTGAAAACAGAAGGTTTAGAAATTAGAGTGAAGTGAGGAGGTGACTTTGCAGGGGCTCAGGTTGGAGGCTAATTAGTAGGGTTTGGTGGTCACTAGGAGTTCTGATGCTTTCGATTATTTTCTACTTGTTTGGCAACTTTTGTTTGCATCATCCATCCATCCATTATCCATCCATCCATCCATTATCCAACCCGCTATATCCTAACTACAGGGTCACGGGGGTCTGCTGGAGCGTATCATGAAAGTCCTAAATATAACAGGAAGTCATAGTATTCGGATGTTAGTGGAGCAGTAGCAAGCTTTATATCTGTCTTCAAGAGAAATCCCTAACATAGTTTTTGGCAGCTGAAACTCTGTGAAGCTTTAATGTCTTCTTTCTGATTGTGCCAGAAAAAGATCAGAAGTTTTGGAGCTGGGGTTTACAGAAATCATAGCAGCCATGATCTTGAGACAACGTAATAAAAACACATGGTAAAACCCTTGTTGATTGCATAATTTCAGTTAGTAGAGGTGCTCTGCGTATTCATTTTGATTTAATGATGATCATATTGTCATCAAAATCCACCATAATAAAATTATAAGTGCTATGTCCCTGTCATTCCAAACAAACATTTGCAGAAATAATGCATTGCATTTGTTATTCTAAAAGATGGTGCATCACAAACTTTAACACTGCTTTTACGAATCCCTCACCAATGGCATAACAGAGACCTACAGTATGCATTAAATGTGTCATTCAAGCAGATGGCACATCACAAACATTAACATTGCTTTTATGAATCCCATACTAAATGGCAAATAACAGAGGCCTAAGCACTGATTGTGTCATTCCAACAGATGGTATACCACAAAGTTTAACACTGCTTTTATGAATCTCTCACCATTGGCATAATATAGACATATGCATTAAATGTGTCATTCCAGCAGATGGCACATCACAAACATTAACATTCCTTTTATGAATCCCATATCAAATGGCATATAACAGAGACATATGCATTGAATTGGGAACTGCAAACATTAATGCTAAGGTCTGCTTTGATAATTTAGATTTCAACTCATCTTAGATAGGTAGCATAGCTAGTGCTGCAATAAATATAAATGTTTTTATGTGCAACAATTTTAAACTATAAAATAATGCATGTGTGAATATTGCAGTTTAGACCCATGACAGCAACCATTTTGAATACATTGTAAGCCGCCATAAATTCATAATTATGTGACAATTTTTTATGTGAGGGGATTTTTGCTTCCCATGTCCCATCTGTGTTTGAAGAATAACAGTGATAAGGGGCAAAGAGAGTCATAACAGAGTTTAGGGAGCCTACTTGTGAAACTGGGAACATATAAAAGTGTTTAGGGAATGTGCCTACAGTAGCCTACAGTATTAAAGACCTGCCAAAACTTCCACCTCAGAAAAATAGCATAGTGCTTACTTTACTGTCAGATAACAGGTCAAAATGCCCCCACATCTTTTGACTGATTTTTGTCCACATCTGGACTCAGATTAAAAAAAAATACCATCTCCATATAAAATACAACCATGGGATAGTGCAGAACTTCAAAGTTGTCAGATGTTCAAAGCTTTGAGTCATATGCCTAAGCAAAAGGAGTTTAAAATCGAAAAGTGGAATGAGTTCAACAAGAACACAGGGACACAACTGGAAACTTGTTAAGGGTGAATTTCGAACAAACATTAGGAAGTTTTTGTTCAAACAGAGAACCACAGACACATGGAATAAGTTAACAAAGTGGTGTGGTAGACAGTAGGACTGTAGGGATCTCCAAAACTCCACTTGATGTCATTTTGAGGAAATGAAATGGATAGGATTGGCAAACATTGTTGGGCAGAATAGCCTGTTCTTGCAAAAATGTTCTAATGTTCTAACAGAAGATTACAAGCTTCGACACGGTGTACCTACCACAAAAGTGCCACAAGCTTCAACACTTTGCTGTGTCACAGATGTGTGTGTGGGAGACAGTTTACGGGCCCAAATAAATGTGTTTCTCTGCCAGACCTGGGGCTGAAGCTGTATTTTCTTTCTTCTGTCTCTCTGCAGACTATAAGAAGAACCTCCATCACTTCTGCTTCCAGTCTCCATGTTCCCGCCTACTGAAGACGTCATTTCCAACTCCAGACCCATTGCGACCTCCTCTTCCTGCCTACCACCTATATAACGGCCATCAGTGTCTCAGTTCTGTTTCGGACTCATGTCTGTAAAGACATATTGTTTTTTATTCCGCCTCAATTTCCCAGAAATCTTCAAGTATATGGGGTGGCTACCCCAAATCCTTTTCTGTGTTCCTCAGTTTTATTTCAAAGCTATCAAACGTCCTATCCTTAACTTTTTCAATCCTCAGTAGTTAGATCTCTCCTTTAATTTAACCTGTTCTGTCATAATATGCCTTTTGTTCTTGTGCGTTTCAACAGCGTAATCTTAACAATGATGTCATGTTTGTCACCATGCTCTTAGATTCTCTTTAATCTATAGACATTAGCTGATGCCTTGGCATAATAAATGCTTTCATGTGAGCCTGTTACTTGTAAAGTGACAGTTGACTTTCTAAGTGCTCATTTATACAGCTTCATACCTTTATTGATTGTCAGTTTTTATTGAAACGTTTACACAACCATGTAACTGTATTGATCTTTCTGCTGTTGAGCTGATAATTATGGCAGCTGGCTGTACTTACCTGGCATTCACAGAAGCGTATTGTGTGTGTGTATCTGTATTTTTGGCTTCACATCATTAACTTGGCAACTTCACGTCTTTGTTCCAAAGATCATTCTCTGGAGGTGTTCATTTTGTGGAATAATTAGATGGGAGGTTAAATGACACCGTTACCGTAGGGGCTTAAGGCTTATTGGGGGGTCATGTCATTTATTGGGTGCCTGGCAGGTGTACCTTCACTGCACACTACGGGGCCACACACCTTCTATTATGTCATTTTTGAACTGCAAACTAGTGGCCGAGTGGCCGTATCCTTGGTTTCTTTATATAAAGAAAAAGTTTGTTTCAAATGTTCCTTCTACCCAAAATCATGCCACACTCTTTGTATCATTATTTCAGAAGAACGGCATGCTTGTTAGACATGAATTACTGTATAAGAAGCTACTGTATATAATAAAAGCTTCAAATTATGCCATCGTTTACAGTAAATGTTCTCACAGAGAAGCATCGTGAGTCTACAAGAAATGATTTGTTGACATTACAAGTCATTTGACCTTTTAATTAGTAAAATATGAAAAATCTAATCTGTGTGCCGTGCACAGCCAGTGCTGAGCTGAATGTCATTTTTATTTAGTCTCTACAAGAAGGTTCAAAATATTTAAGTGATCTGCAGTTACAGCAGGTACAACTTGGACCGTTGAAACTGTAATGGCTTGAAAAATACGCGTGAACAGTGAGAATGGAACCTGAAGCCAGCAAAACAAGTAAGAAATGATCCCAGAAATATTAGGACTTCTGTACAATGCCATCCACTCGTCATCAAACTGTCTTTAATGCAGCTTAAAGCCGCAGGGAGTAGAGGCCTGATCTGGCAGCACGTGGTGTGAGGCAGGAACAAACACACAAATGGTGCCAGTTCATCTCTGAGTACAGAATGACCAGGCTGTGGAGGGTAATTGAGCCTGGACATCGGGATACATACGACTCTTTATGAAGGACGCCAAGGAATCTTTAGAGAGTCAGGATATTGATTTTACATCTCATCCAGTGGATGGCACCATTTTTACAGCACAGTGTGCCCGTCACTGCACTGGGGCATTGGAACCCCCATTCAGACCAAAGGGTAAGCGCCCCCTGCTGGCCTCGCCAACACCTCTTTCAGCATACTATGATCTATTTACATGGTACGTACTGACTTCTAGATGAGAACTCCAGAAACATACAAGGTAAGTTAATAATTATGCACACTTTGGTGATAATTCTGTTTGTCTTTGCTGTGCTGGCTTCAACTTGCACATGTGGAAACATGGCGTGTCTGTGGTCACAGTATTAAAGTTTCAACCTCAGTTAGTCAGTTTCTTTTTCAACTTTTTTCACAAAACATTTGATAAGGTGCCACATAGGAGGTTGGGCATCAAACTTAAAGAAGTGGGAGTTCAGGGTGATGTTTTTAGATGGGTGCAGAATTGGCTCAGACACAGGAAACAGAGGGTGATGGTGCGAGGAACCTCATCAGAACTGGCCGATGTTAAGAGTGGTGACCAGCAGGGATCACTGCTAGGGACGCTGCTATTTTTAATATATATAAATGATTTAGATAGAAATATAAGTAACAAGCTGGTTAAGTTTGCAGAAGACATCAAGCTATCTGGATTGGCAGATAATCTTGAAACTGAATAATTTCAGGGGGTCCTTGACAGCACACAGGCTTGGACAGATTTGTGACTGATGAAAATGAATGCCAGTAAATGTAAAGTATTATATGTAGAAAGAAAAATGTTAGGTTTGAATACAAAATGAGCGGTTGAAAAAAATCGAGAGGACACTTTTTGAGGAGGATTTAGGAGTCACAGTGGACCGACTGGACATTAAGAAGGCTAACAGAATGTCAGGTTATATAGCGCCTTGATGTGTAGAGTACAAGTCACAGGAGGTTCTGCTCAAGATTTATAACACACTGGTGAGGCCTCATCTGGAGTACTGCATACATTTTTGGTCTCCAGACTACAAAAAGGACATAACAGAGCTAGAAAAGGTCCAGAGAAGAGCGACTAGGCTGAGTCCAGGGCTACAGGGGATGAATTATGAAGAAAGATTACAAGAGCTGAGCCTTTTCAGGTTAAGCAAAAGAAGATTAAGAGGTGACCTGACTGAAGTGAAGAGAATTAGTAGAGTGGATTGAGACTGTTAATTTAAAATGAGTTCTTCAAGAACACGGGGACACAGTTGGAAACGTGTTAAGGATAAATTTTGCACAAATGTTGGGGACTTTCAAAACTCAACTATTTTAGAAGAATGAAGTGCAAGAGTGGCAAGCTTTGTTGGGCTGAATGGCCTGTTCTCATCTAGGTTGTGCTAGTGTCCTAACTTTACATTATATATTGTCAGACATGCGAGAAAAGAGTGTGTCTTCTGGGTATGGGATTGAGTAGAAATACAGGGAAGACTTTAAATGTAACACCATTACCATTTGCTATAGAGCGGAGGAGAAATGAACAGAGGACCTGTGATGTCACTTCTGCCCAGACCCACAATCATCCCACCTCTTCTGCCTCCACCACTTCACTTGTTGACAGGAGCTCACAGGAGACAGAAGTCTATCGAGAGAGCAGCCATTCCACGTCTCCAATAATATCATTTTCATTACATTTTTGCTTTGTTTCTTACACACAGTAACTCAGACCTTAAACAGGGAATGCCAGCTTCTCTCCAAACTCTTGTTTTGTCTATTGAACATTTTTACAGTATATACAGATTTGTAACTACTGTACAGGACCTTTACCTATAAAGTGAACATGTGCTTAATAAACATTATTGCATTTAATTATTACTAAAAAGTTTAACCTTGCAAAGTCACCACAGATTTCACAAAATGTATTCACTTAACAAGTCTACACCCACATGTCAAGAGTTTTTCTAGTGTTTAGTACAATAAACAGGGAACAATTTATGAAGGGTATGACCTAACAATAAATTTAAGATGCTAATTAACTAAATTGCAGTGTTAGGAAACAATAATAATTAGACAATTGATTAAAAAATTTAAAATCATTGAGGAAATAAAGTAACGAAAAGGAAGGCCATCAAAAACAATAGGCTTCCCTGACTTGTAAGTCTAATAATTCAATCTCTTTAATAAAGTGAATATAAAGTAAAAAAAAAAATCACTTTGCATGATATTAATATTCTATGGCAAGCAGTTCAATGAAACTGACTGATTAAACTGTGAGTAATGCTAATTGTATGGTAACCTTTCACCAAGCCAGTTTCTCTACACATGCTTGGATGCGCTTGTACGCTGAAATGTTTTGTTTTAGTTTCATTCCAAATCACAGAATTCTTCCTTCCAGTGTACAGCAAATCGTGTTGAACCAATTGATTTACATGTAATATTATATATATTTGGGATTTAAATAATGTCTTTATCAGAGTGCATTTGAAAAAGAAAAAAAAAAAACACTCAAAGTTATTTACAGCAAGCACAAGCCATTATAATGGTAAAAGTGGCACTGGTCTGCTTAAAAAGACAGCTGGGGCACCCAATCGAGCAGATGGAAGTTTATGGTTGGGACGTAAAAAGGGGAAAAAAAAAAACATAAGGAAACTTGAGCTTTATTGCATGCAAAGAACACACATTGGATTCAGAAAGCATTCAGATCCAATCAATTTTGTGACCCTTTACAGAATTGCAGATTTTACTTTAAATGGATTCATTTGGCATTTTTGCTCATCTCTCTACACTCAATAACCCATAAACACAAAGTAAAAACATGTTTTTAGAAAGGTCTGCACATTTATTAAAAATAAAAGCCTAAATATCTAATTCATGTTAGTACTCAGACCCTTAATTTATTACTTTGTAGAAGCCTCTTTGGTAGCATTTACTTTTTTGGTAGGTTTCTTCAAGCTTTGCACACCTTGATTTTGGCAGTTTATACCATTCATCCTGGCAGGTCCTCTCAGCCTCTGTTAGATTAGATGGGAAGCATCTATAAACTGCCATCCTTAGGTCTCGCTACACATGTTCCGTTGCATTTAAGTCTGCACTTTGGCTGAGACTCTCACAGACAGTCTTAGATTTGTTCACATTGACTTGACTGTGTGCTACGGGTCATTATCATGCTGAAAGGTGAACCTGTGATACCCCATGTAGTGGTAAGGTTGGCACCAGACTACACTCTGGGAGTCTTTCAGTTCGGGACTGACCAGGATCAGACATGAGAGATGGCAGACATAAAGACACAGACACTTAAAGATGGTATTTACAAAAACAATATTGGGTTTTATTTACAGCGGCACGGTGGCGCAGTGGTAGCGCTGCTGCCTTGCAGTAAGGAGACCTGGGTTCACATCCCGGGTCCTCCCTGCGTGGAGTTTGCATGTTCTCCCGGTGTCTGTGTGGGTTTCCTCCAGGTACTCCGGTTTCCTCCCACAGTCCTAGGACATGCAGGTTAGGTGCATTAGTGATCCTAAATTGGCCCTAGTGTGTGTGCCCTGTGGTGGGCTGGCACCCTGCCCAGGGTTTGTTTCCTGCCTTGCACCCCGTGTTGGCTGGGATTTGCTCCTGCAGACCCCCGTGACCCTGTAGTTAGGATATAGCAGGTTGGATAATGGATGGGTTTTATTTACAGGTGCACAAAATCAAGAAAGCAAGGTTCCAATCAAATATAGTGAAAAATATTTACAGTGAATTTTGCCAGGCCCAATATGAAAATAATCAGACAAAATATATACAGTAATCCCTCCTCGATCGCGGGGGTTGCGTTCCAGAACCCCCCGTGATAGGTGAAAATCCACGAAGTAGAAACCATATGTTTGTATGGTTATTTTTATATATTTTAAGCCCTTAGAAACTCTACCACACTGTTTATAAATATTCTCTGCACAGTTATACTAGTAAACCCTCGTTTATCGCGGTTAATCCGCTCCAGACAGATAAATGAATTTCCACGAAGTAGGATTCTTTATTTATAAATCTAATATTTTCGCAGTTAGAGCATAGAAAACCTGTTTACGACCTTCTAAATACGTTTAACATTATTAGAGCCCTCTAGACATGAAATAACACCCTTTAGTCAAAAGTTTAAACTGTGCTCCATGACAAGACAGAGATGACAGTTCTTTCTCACAATTAAAAGAATGCAAACATATCTTCCTCTTCAAAGGAGTGCGCGCGTCAGGAGCAGAGAATGTCAGAGCAAGCAACAAGCAAAAATCAATAGGGCTGTTGGGCTTTTAAGTATGGGAAGCAGCGCGATAACGCAGCCGCAATAAAGGGATCAATGTGAAGGTAGTCTTTCAGCATTTTTTACAGGCGTTTCCGCTTCCGCCTCCGTATCTTCTGAGCAAACAGCCTCTGTGCAAACAGCCCCTCTGCTCACACCCCCTCTGTCAGAAGCAGAGAGAGAGAAGCAAACAATCAAAAATCAATACGGGCTGTTAGAGCTTTACCACGTGGGAAGCATATCTTATATTATTGAGGAGTTTTATTTAATACGTAATACGTGATCTGATTGGGTCGTTTCTCAGCCATCCGCCAATAGCGTCCCTTGTATGAAATCAACTGGGCAAACAAACTGAGGAAGCATGTACCATAAATTAAAAGACCCATTGTCCGCAGAAATCCGAGAACCAGCGAAAAATCCGTGATATATATTTAGATATGCTTCCATTTAAAATCCGCGATGGAGTGAAGCCGCGAAAGTCGAAGCGCGATATAGCGAGGGATCACTGTATATATATATATATATATATATATATTGTGACGGACAGCCGGGTCCCATGCCCGGCCGGGATGCCCCTGCTGCATACGTCCCGGGGGAGCCACCATGGACAGTGCAATGCCTCCCCCGGGGCACCTGGGGGCAGCCTCCCTGGTCGTGGATCCTTCCTCAGTCTCCCCCATGGCTCCATGGGGCATGGAGTCCACCACAGCCCGGTTGGGAGATGGGGTGGCCGCTAGGGGGTGCTGCGGAGAGCCAGCCGCCACATTAGACGACTTACCAGCCCCACCCAGAGGTGCAATTAAGACCAGCTGGTCAGGCACCTGGAGCACTACCGGGTGGGCTATAAAGCGGGCCAACCTCCCTTCATTCGAGGCCAGAATCGGGAGGAAGAGGACAAGGTTGCCTGGGAGGAGTGGCGGTGCCAGGAAGGGTTGTTGGAGTGGTGTTTTTGTGCTTTTGGGACTGTGTTGGGCCTGTGGGACACGGGGAAGGCGTGTCCCACTGCTGAAGAAAGAAATAAAAAAACCTATTTGTTTTACACGTGCCTCTGCGTAAGTCTGTGCCGTTTCGGGCGCTATATAGCGCTTTTTACAATGTACACACACGAAAACTGTCTTCCTAAATAAAGAAAATATGATCCGGAGGAAACCAAACAAAGTCCTTTTTTTTAGAATATTAGAACAATCTTAATGAGAACAGGTCATTCAACCCAAAAAAACCTCGCCAGTCCTATCCACTTATTTCTACAAAAAAACATCAAGACAAGTTTGAAAATTCCTAAAGTCTTACTATCTACCACATTACTTGGTAGCTTATTCCAAGTATCTATCGTTCTTTGTGTAAAGAAACACTTGCTAATATTTCTGCAAAATTTACCCTTAAAGAGTTTCCAACTGTGTCCCCGTGTTCTTGATGAACTCATTTTAAAATAACAGTCTCAATCCACTGCGCTAATTCCCTTTATAATTTTAAACACTTCAGCCAGGTCTTCTCTTAATCTTCTTTTTCTTAAACTGTATATGCTCAGCTCTTTTAATCTTTCTTCATAATTCATCCCCTGTAGTCCTGGACGCAGCCTCGTCGCTCTTCTCTGGACCTTTTCTTGTGCTGCTTTATGTTCTTTTTGTAGCCTGGAGACCAAAACTGCACACAGTACTCCAGATGAGGCCTCACCAGTGTGTTATAAAGCTTGGCCACAACCTCCTTGGACTTGTACTCCACACATCGTGCTATTTAATCTGACATTCTGTTCACCTTCTTAAAAGCTTCTGAACAGTGTCAAGAAGTTGGTAGCTTAGAGTCCACTATGACTCCTAAAACCCTCTCATAAGTTGTACTCTGGATTTTTCGACCGCCAATTGTGTATTTAACCTAACATTTTTAAATACTATGTGTAATACTTTACATTTACTGACATTAAATTTCATCTGCCACAAATCTGCCCAAGCCTGTATGCTATCTACGTCCTTCTGTAATGATATAACGGATTCCAAACCATCTGCTAATCCACCTGTCTTGGTATTCTCAGCAAATTAACCAGCTTGTTACTTATATTCCTATCTAAATCATTTATATATATATTAAAAACAGAAGCGGCCCTAGCAATGAATACCAAAAATACTTGCAAGAAGAAAAAGAAGCATATATAAAAGAAAGAAAAAAACATGCACCACAAACCCTTATTATATAAATATCTCCACCAACAAAAATTCTGTATATACAAATAAGCACAAGCCACTATGCTTTGTATACTGACAGAACCACTATACCAAACTCCCTCACCCTACGACTGAGTCACAATGAAGACCCCTATAGGCAAGAAGTGTGTTCTGTGTACATGTTATGCTCTACTCCTTCAAAGGCCCATAATAACAAGCAAAGCAAGTATAAGCGTGAGCATAAGTGCTTTGATTCAACAAGCTGATGTCTTTCTCATAACTTTACCTCAGGACTTTCTCTTGGGATCCCCTTCTCAAAATTAACGCATGCATGCTTTAACTAAACTATACTCTCCACATTTTTATTTTGTTAATAGCAGGTGACTATGGAGACACTCTACATTTTGGCCAGGCCCACGCAGCATCCATCAGTGCTGAAACAGACAAACACCTACCCCGCCGCCAACTCTGCACCATATCAATCCGCCGAAGGCAAAGATAAAAGTGCTTGAACTTTACTTAAAGTCAGACATTTGTACACAGTTCTTAAATCATTTTTCTTTAAAGTGGTAAAGCCAGGTAGGTGCCAGTCTGAGGTTACATGCACTTGTATTGGACAGATAATGAACAGTGTTTGGTCTTTGCCAGACATAATGCTTGGAGTTTGCCCAAACAATTCAGGTTTTGTCCTGTCAGATCAGAATAACTCTCTACTCATGCTCCCTGAGTCCTTTAAACTGTCATTTGTCTTTTACTAAAAAGTACCTTCTGTCTAGCCATTCTACCAGAAACACCTGATTTATGGAGTGCTGCTGAGATGGTCATCCTTCTCAGCAGAGGACACCTGAAGCACTATTAAAAGGATCATTGGGTTCTTGGTCACCTCCCTGACCAAGGTCTGTCTTACCCACTCAGTTTGGCCAGACAGAAATCTCTAGGAAGAAGCATGGTGGTTCTATTTCACAATTATTGAGGCCATTATGCTCCTATGAAAAACTCATCATTTTGACAAGTTCTCCCATCTCAGTAGATGATTTCTGAAGCTCTATTAGAGTGACCATTGAGTTCTTGGTCACTAACCGAGGCCCTTTCTTGCCTGGATACTCAGTCTTAACAGATGGCCAACTCTAAAAGGACTCCAGGTGGTTCTGACCTTCTTCTATTTCATATTTATTGAGGCCACTGTTCTCCTAGCAACACTCAAAACTTTAGAAATAGTTTCATCATCTTGCCCTGCTCTATATCTTACCACAATTTTATCATGGAAGTCTACAGAGAGTTCATTGAACTGCATGGCTTGGTTTTTGTCTTGATAAGCAATGAGGAATTGTGGGACTTTATATATGATGTCCAATCAATTCACTTTACCACAGGTGGACTCCAATCAAGTTCTGGACACATCTCAAGGATAATTAAAGCAAACGGGATGCACCAGGCCACAATTTAGAGTGCCACGGTAAAGAGTCTGAATACGTACATGGATGAGAGATTTCAGTTTTCGATTTTTAGTAAATTTGCAAGCCTTTCTGGAAACGTGTTTTCACTTTGTCATTATGGGCTATTGAGTCTAGATAGGAGGAGGATGAGGAGGAGGAGAAGGTTGCGAGCTTGCACTGATACAGCACATTGCTCCACCCACCACAAGACGAACAACCTCAGTATCTCAAATTAGGA
Organism: Polypterus bichir lapradei; assembly: GCA_026402145.1. NCBI lineage: Eukaryota > Metazoa > Chordata > Cladistia > Polypteriformes > Polypteridae > Polypterus > Polypterus bichir. The sequence continues at coordinate 7,800,306 of JANRMT010062811.1, read as the reverse complement.
CCCGAGTGCAGCAAAACAATGGCTGACACCTCAGCACTACACTAGTTTGAATGGAATGGAACAGTGTGAGAGTTTTATAAATAGATGCACAAAAATGGCAAATTTATACATTTCAAATTAAATCTACAACACAATCAAATATGCAGAAATTGAAGGGGTCTGAATATTTTCTGAATCCACGTATATTATACATTTGAGAAATTTAGGTAGTACTAGGGTATTGTACTGTGTTAGCCATTATAGATGTAGTGGGAAGTCAAGCAAAATGACACCTTTTATTGGCTAAATAAAAAGATTACAATAAGCAAGCTTTTGAGGCAACTCAGGTAGGAATACTCTGACATGATTGGTTAGGCTATTCACACAACTATGTCTACTAGCAGCATTCATTTCCACTCCCCAACAATCTTTTTCTCTTGGCGCAGATAACTTTAGCTAACCGAACAGGTCTATGCCTAGATGTGATTATGGCCAAGTTGGTCTTTGTTACAAGCTACTTTAAAACCCAAGGAAGAAACTTCTGCTTCATTGCTCCATCATGATACAAGCACAAGTCACCTGGATGAGCACACACTGCTTTGGGCCACCCCACTTGTTTTGGTGAAAAAGCTATTAGCTCATCCTCATTGAACATGCAATGAGAGTCCTGATATTTAGCAGTGGTACAAGCAGCTGATTTTTTTATGGAAGAATATTGTTGTTCACTCTATGTTATCAACTTTCAGATTTCTGGCCTCATTACTTTTTCTAAGCTGTCAAAAAAGTAAAAAAAACATAATATTTTGTCTTTTGAGCCTTTATCACATTAGAACTCTGTCTCAAATAACATTCTGCTAAATTGACTGCTCCATGAGGCAGCAGTTTTAATTGGAAAGAGAATCAGGAGACGTCACAATGTCTAAATAACAAGCCAAATGCTGAAACTTTGAAGCCGTAAAAAAATAATCCAAGCTAAGAAAGAGAACCAAGAATTTAAGTCAGGAAACAGCGCAGATTGCGTAACCAAAAGGGGAAACATAATTAGAGTCAAATCGAACTGACATTAAACACAGTCACGAAACAGAAAAAAAATATACATAACCAAAATATCCTACTGTGGTGGGCTGGTGCCCTGCCCGGGGTTTGTTTCCTGCCTTGCGACCTGTGTTGGCTGGGAATGGCTCCAGCAGAGCCCCGTTACCCTGTAGTTAGGATATAGCAGGTTGGATAATGGATGGATGGATGAAAAAATCCTAACAAGAAATATCACTTAAGGTTTCTCTTTTTCTTTGGAAGTATCTGAAATCTCAGATGATAATGAAATGCATAACACTGACCTTAAAGCAGTCGTGTTAATGATCTCACGTGCCACACATTAATGGACGCCTTGCCTGGTAACTGCATAGCAACCGTTAACAGAAAGGATTGTGCCTATATGGAAACAATACAGTGCCGCAGGATAACGTAATTCATTTTCAAAATATTTAATAAAAAAGAAAAAAATGTAATAAATGGGTTGCTTGATCTTCCAAACCCTGGAAAAAATGTTTCAAAAAAATTTCAAACACCAAGGAACATTCAGAAAAAAATTAAAGTCATCAGTCAAATCATGACACCTGCATTGTGAATGCTTCATGCCAATTTGACACACCAACAATCATTAGGTAAATACTCTGAATATCCAAGAACAAAGCAAAGGTCAAAAACACTAAACTAATTGGAAACAAAAACTTACAAAATCAAGAGGGGCTCAAGATAATGGCTATTGCAAAGGCAACACTGCAAAGGACTGTGCAAAGTCACTCCCAGAGACTACCACCCTTCCTATCATTAATAAAAGTTGCTGTGCAACAGAAACAATGGGAGGGGCCAAGGACTAAAGACAAATGTATGATACATAAGAACATAAGAAATATGACAAACATTCAGTCCTTCAGGTCCATTTGTTTAGGTAATAGCTAAGCTGTCCCAATATTTCATCCAGATTCTTCTTAAAGGTTGTCAAGGTTTCTGCTTCAACTCCATGCAAAGAAGAGATTCCTGGCTTCAGTTTTAATTGCATTTCCCCTTAATTTCTACTGATGTCATTGACTATGTGATTCACCCCGTAAACAGAAAGAATGCTGCTGGATCTACTTTTTCAGTGCCTTTGAGGATTTTATATACCTGGTCAAGTTCCACACGGAGTCTCCTCAGCGCTCAAGACTAAGGACCAGGGGCCTCATGTATCAGGCTTCTGATTGTAATTAACCAGTAACAATATAATGGTCCACAGAATGGCCATACTATTCCAAATACCATAGCTGCTTTAGCGTTGTTACTCTCACTGCACCTTCTTCTTCTTCTTTCAGCTGCTCCCGTTAGGGGTTGCCACAGCGGATCATCTTTTTCCATATTACTCTCACTGCACAACTTGGAGTATTTATATCACTGTATCTGAATATGGAATCACAGCTGTACAGCAGCTGATCGGAAAAAGAATTATCAGTATACAGCATCAAGCATACGCTGCCTCAGCCATGCTGCCTATTTGAACTGCTCTCATATGGCAAACGCTTTAGAGCTTTTCCTGTAGGGACATCGCGGTTCAGAAACAGTTTCAGCCCAAGAAGTATAAATGCACTCAATCAGTCCATCAAGTGCTCCTTGTAGAACGCTTTGTACTTATTAGTACAATTACCTCACTGTAAACTTGCACTATAGTTATAATATTGCACAACCTGAGCCACTTTAAAAAGTGCGTATTTACATATGATGATGATATAATTTTTAAGATGAAATGCAGCAAAATATGTTTATTATATTATAAAGATAAAATGTTAACATCATTTAAATAATCTATATTATTAATAATTAAACATGTGAGGACATGGTGTTGCAGCACTAGCGACGAGCTGGCGCCCATTCAGTGATTGTTCCTGCCTTGCGCAGTATTCTTGCTGGTGCTGGATAGATGGATGAAATAATTAAACACGTACTACGAAGATATTTTAATGTTCTTTAAAAGTTTTGAAGAATCAGCATGCTAGGCTTACAGATGCCTTAACATCTATTACAGAGCTGATTGTGTGGCGATTGGTTATTTGGAGAAAGAAAAGGAAGGACAGGAATTGGAGGTTAGTACGTCTGAAAGAGTCAGTACAGCTCCAATAAATTATTTCATCGAAGGTCGCACAAGGCACAGCAAGCATCTTGCGGGAGGCAGGAACAATCACTGCGCCACCATGTTCCCATGTTTAATAACATGCTTTAACTCCTATCATCATGAAAATGATATCACATATACATCTCAGTATTTTAATTACTCAGAGAGCTATAATATCACGAATGTAATGGATTCTGTGTCCAGTCAGAGGAAGACTGTTTAAGAAGCACGTAGTGATTCACACACAAAGAACACATACAAAACAAAGCATTTAATGTGCTACTTTAGTTTGTAAATTAAACGATTTAAAGATGAAGTTTATGATGTTCTGCTTTAATGACAAAATAAACTACGTGACTAAAGTGGAAATTTCTAGATTGAAGATGACATTTCGTGCTTTTTCCCCACTGTGTGCCTTTTTTTTTCTCTGTACCCTAATAAGCTTTCATATGACACTCAGACGGTGGGCTATAAATCGCCTTTTCACAGCAACTTTGATATCTGAAAAACTTCTTTTTTATTTCAGGCACTGTGCGACGTTGTGAACTTGAGCTTTCGAGTTTCTCCGACACTCTATGTCACTCGATCAACTTCCTTTTGTTGTTTATATCACTGTTTAAACCAACACATAGTACGTTTTTCCTTGCCTCCACTTGGTATTCGCTGAAATTCTTCTGTTTTCCCCCGTGCTTTTGCCATTGCCTTTTCACAGAACGCTGAGCTTAAGGGCAATTTATGTTGATTTGCATATTCAAAGAAGCGTAATTCTGGGAGGAGTTTGGGTGGCGACAGGCTCATGCACGTGCGTAACTTTTCACGCTGACCGGGATTTATGGAGTGGAAGAACGTGGAAGTTGGCAAATGCACAGATTTATGCATCTGGATTTTTTTGTGTATATGCATGTTTCCGCTTTTGTCCTTACGCCATGTTTTAGTATGAATTCTACACACGACATTATGCATGAGGCCCCAGAAGTGTAGCCAGAATGTGGAAGAATAATTTTAAGGTAACTATTAAACAAATAGCATAAAGGCTTAATACATGTCAGAAACCTGTTCAGGCACACCAGAAAACCAGATCCATTTTCCAACCCGCTGAATCCGAACACAGGGTCACGGGGGTCTCCTGGAGCCAATCCCAACGAACACAGGGCACAAGGCAGGAACCAATCCTGGGCAGGGTGCCAACCCACCACAGGACACACACAAACACCAAGCACACACTAGGACCAATTTAGAATCGCCAATCCACCTAACCAGCATGTCTTTGGACTGTGGGAGGAAACCGGAGCGCCCGGAGGAAACCCATGCAGACAAGGGGAGAACATACAAACTCCACGCAGGGAGGACCCGGGAAGCGAACCCGGGTCTCCTAACTGTGAGGCAGCAGCACTACCACTGCGCCACCGTGCCGCCCTGAACAACAAAATGTACACTGAAATATAAGATCTGGTTTAGGAAAAATACTGAGATGGTCAAGTAAATAAAAAATGTACCAGAAGAAAGGTTGATGTAATATATAAAATGTACTGAAGGATGACTAAGAAACCAGCAGATGTCCTATAAACAAGAATGGACAATTGTTATATGCACAGAAAGTTCAAGGGTGGGGACGCAACTCAAAGGTATAAGAAGAACCAGAATATAACAGACTTTTATTTTAAATAAAATCATTTGAGTGTAAACCAATGAACCAACCAGAGTAAAATGTATGCAGTGATTGATACTTTATGTAAATTCAATAGTTTATGAAATGAACCTCTATCCTTTGTTTCTCTGACCATTCTGACCAGGCAATAACAGACTGCTTTTGAAGAATGCTCCCTCCAAGGCATTTTGCTGAGGAGTAATTAAAAGATACAGTGAACAGCTTTTCTCCTGCCTGATTACTGAATTGCCCTGAAAGAGAATGTTTCTTTCTTTAATAAGATGTTAAATTTCGACCACAAGAGCCCATACCTGTCAATGCTAGCCAGGAGACAACTAGGCCTACCCAGCATGAGAATTTTGGGATGTAAAAGTTTCGAAGCCCAGTTATGTCAGTGACATTTGATTTATCCAGCCATCTTCATTATATTGACAACTAGCTTTACATGCTTACTGTTATAGCAGAGGTGAGGAGTTTCAGTCTGAGATTTGTGACCCCAACTCCTTAACTGCTGAACCCAATAAGCTTGACAATTTGCCATCTTTCTGCACTGATAGACAATGAATTTAGTCCTCACAGGAAAACAGAGAGAAGCTCCTGAATTCTCAAACACCCTGACCTCCACTGTGGTATATTTCTGGAAGGTAAAGGACATCATGCTGATTTACCACCGGCCAAAACCCTAAGCGATTAAGCAAGTAGACTGGATGATGTGATGTATATATATATCTCTCCATAAAAAATAATATCTCTTCTATAGCAGCAGGCTGTATAAGCACATAGGCTTAGCTTTTCTCTGCTTAAATGTCAGATGGTATCGTCAGTCAATGAAGGCACTTGCTTCTTCTCCATGTGCAATTCATGCTGTCATTCAATACAAATTCCCTGATTTTCATTTACATGGTTTAAAAGGCCTTCCTGATCATAATTACATTGAGCATTAATTATTTTGGTGAAGGAAGTGAAGGAGGTGAATCTGCAAATATAACCGAAAACCAAAGGTCATTGACTGCTTTTCCTTCAACTAACCTAACACAGGTAACTGTCAGACAAAAGCAGTGGCTCCAATGCTGCATATTTAAATCTGTAGCCACTACCCTGCCTAAAATTCCTCCAGAGTAAATAATAATAATAATAATGACGATGATGCAAGAGGTGATATCTACTCATTGACATAACTGTTTCAGATGACATGAATATCTCAGACAAAGAGGCAGATAAATTCATCAATCACAAAGATCTCGAGAATAAGATTTCAGATTAAACACAAAGGCTTGTGTTATTCCGATCGTAATCTGAATACTTGGGACTGCTTGGCTAGGCCTCCAAAAATATCTCAAAGAACTGCCAGGTAAAGTGAATGCTGCTCAGGTGCAGTAGATCACCTTCCTCAGATCTGCCCACATACTTTGTAAAGTTATGATTATCGGAGAATAAGACCTAAGGAACCCAGTGGGTCCTCGGTAAAAAACCACCAGCACAAAATGAGAAAAAAAGATAATAATAATAATCATTATTATATTACTGTTATTATTTCAATAGTAAGTCACCCTGGACAAAGGTTTGACACCAGGGTGTTCAGGAGGGCTCCAATAGCTGCAGATTTCCACTCTGCAATACTTGCATTTCCTAATAAGAGGCAAATAAGTCTGGCTCAAGCCACATTTGTTTATTCAAGTTAACTCACTTGTTAAAATTCTTAACTTTGATCTATTTCTTTTAGTCTTAAGCAGCCACGTCCAACATTTCTCATTGCTTTCTTTTTCTTAACTAGCTGCCAACTAACAATTAGATGCAAATGACAAAAGAGCCAGTAGCTCACCATATGCAGTAACTTGCTCCCGTTTACTCCTATGTTGTACTGACTCAGTAGAGACAGCAAAAGAAAACATGAAAAATGATCAGGAGAAACGTCATCGGAGAATGAGCCAAATATTTAAACCAGGAGATTACACAAGCTAGCCTTGAAACTAAAATGAGAACAAAACTCGAAGTTATAAAACAAGAGCACAGATTCAATAACTAAAAAGAACAAAAGTTCTTTAGCACAACAAAACAGGTTTTATCCATCAAATCCGGATACCCTAGGACTTAATGTTGTTCCTCCAATGACGTCACCAACAGGCATTCTGGAACCATTTCTAGGGACATGGCAAAAATAAAGGCTCTAAAATAGTGGCACTCTGTGGGAAAACAAAATGGCGAAAACAAAATATGACATATACACATTTCTGACCAAATATTCAGAATCTTTAAGTGTCAAAAACCCGGATTCCATATATGAATTCTCTGCAATGACTCAGAAAGGGCATGAGTAATTTAGAAAAATTGTGATGTGTGTGTTCATCATGACCTGTCTGTTTTAATCTGGAAAGTAATGGAAAAGAAAAAAATGAAGGGTGAGAACTATTTCACTTCACAGATCATTTAGAAGATATTCTTGGAAAGGAAAAAAAATTATATAATTGTTATGATTTGCTATGATATTCTATCCATTCATTATCCAACCCACTATATCCTAACAACAGGGTCACAGGGGTCTGCTGGAGCCAATCACAGCCAACACAGGGCACAAGGCAGGAAACAAACCCCGGGCAGGGTGCCAGTCCACTGCAGGGTACACACACCCACTCACCAAGCACACACCAGGGACAATGTAGAATTGCCAACGCACCTAACCTGCATGTCTTTGGGCAGCGGAGCACCCGGACGAAACCCACGCAGACACAGGGAGAACATGCAAACTCCATGTAGGGAGGACCTGGGAAGCAAACCCGGGTCTCCTAACTGCAAGGCAGCAGCGCTACCCACTGTGCCATCGTGCCACCCGCTATGATATTTATTATCCCTCCATCCATTATCCAACCTGCTATATCCTAACTACAGAGTCACGGGGGTCTTATTATTTATTATTTTCCCTTAGGTTTTTACAACCACAATTTCAATGAAGTTGGGACGTTGTGTTAAAGGTAAATAAAAACAGAATACAATGATATGCAAATCCTTTTCAACCTATATTCAATTGAATACACTACAAAGACAAGATATCGAATATTCAAACTGATAAACTTCATTGTTGTTTTGCAAATCTTCACCCATTTTGAATTTGATGCCTGCAACACGTTCCAAAAAAGCTGGGACAGGGGCATGTTTACCACTGTGTTATATCACCTTTCCTTTTAATAACACTCAATAAGTGGTTGGGACCTGAGGACACTAATTGTTGAAGCTGTGTAGGTGGAATTCTTTCCCATTCTTGCTTGATGTACAACTTCAGTTGCTCAACAGTCCGGGTTCTCCGTTGTCGTATTTTGCGCTTCATAATGCGCCACACATTTTCAATGGGAGACAGGTCTGGACTGCAGGCAGGCCAGTCTAGTACCCGCACTCTTTTACTACGAAGCCACGCTGTTGTAACACATGCAGAATGCGGCTTCGCATTGTCCTGCTGAAATAAGCAGGGACGTCCCTGAAAAAGACATCGCTTGGATGGCAGCATATGTTGCTTTCAAAACCTGTATGTACCTTTCAGCATTAATGGTGCCTTCACAGATGTGTAAGTTACCCACTAACACACCCCCATACCATCACAGATGCTGGCTTTTGAACTTTGCGCTGATAACAATCCAGATGGTCCTTTTCCTCTTTTGGCCCGGAGGACACGATGTTCATGATTTCCAAAAACAATCTGAAATGTGGACTCGTCAGACCACAGCACACTTTTCCACTTTGCGTCAGTCCATCTCAGATGAGCTCTGGCCAAGAGAAGCCGGCGGCATTGATATATGGCTTTCGCTTTGCTTGGTAGAGTTTTAACTTGCACTTGTAGATGTAGCGACGAACTGTGTTAACTGACAATGGTTTTCTGAAGTATTCCTGAGCCCACGTGGTAATATCCTTTACAGAATGATGTCAGTTTTTAATGCAGTGCCACCTGAGGAATCGAAGGTCACGGGCATCCAGTGTTGATATTCGGCCTTGCCGCTTATATGCAGAGATTTCTCCAGATTCTCTGAATCTTTTGATGATATTATGGACAGTAGATGAGGAAATCCCTAGATTCCTTGAAATTGTACGTTGAGAAACATTGTTCTTAAACTGCTGGACTATTTGCCCATGCAGTTGTTCACAAAGTGGTGAACCTCGCCCCATCCTTGCTTGTGAACGACTGAGCCTTTTGGGGATGCTCCTTTTATACCCAATCATGACAAACACCGGTTTCCAATTAACCTGTTCACCTGTAGAATGTTCAAAACAGGTGTTTTTTGAGCATTCCTCAACTTTCCCAGTCTTTTGCTGCCCCTGTCCCAGCTTTTTTGGAATGTGCTGCAGGCATCAAATTCAAAATGAGTGAAGATTTGCAAAACAACAATAAAGTTTTTCAGTTTGAACATTTGATATCTTGTCTTCGTAGTGTATTCAATTGAATGTAGGTTGAAAAGGATTTGCAAATCATTGTATTCTGTTTTTATTTATGTTTTACACAACATCCCAACTTCATTGGAATTGGGGTTGTACTTACATATAAAAATCAAAACCATTTAGTTTTGGAGGTTTTTGAATCCAAGGATTTCAATTCTGCTGTCTGTAACTTTATTTAAAAGTTAATCATTTTTACCGTCTTTTTCAACTCCATTTTGTATTGATACCGGATATCACCATTTTGAGAGGTTAGCATACTCTGTCACTATGGCAATTTCCCAGAATCCTTTGGGAATATATGATTGCAGATAACAATAACAATAACGATGACGACAATTGGTTTTCTTTGCTCTTCCGGTATCAACTTTGCTTTGTTTTCTTGATCAAATTTTTTAGTCAATACAAGTACAGTATAAGACTAACCTAACATGGGAGAATGTAAGCCCTAACAGTCCATAAACGTAAATAGTTTCATTTACCGAGAAGTCCACCTTCTAGATTGGCACTTGGATTGGACAAAAAACAACCACCATGGTGCTTCCGGACATAATTACAGAGACACTGACTGACAGTTTTACCCAAGGCAGTTTACAACATCAGCATGAATTACAACTTTTTATTGTTGCACCAGCAAGTTAACTGACTTTCTTGGGATCACAAAGTGAACTGGAAACATTGATATGTAAAACCCAGAGCCTTAGCCACAACAACACACTACCTGCCTGACCAGCATATCTGGTGACAGATGGCTCTCATCTGGAATGGGATGTGAATCTGATACAAGTGCAAATGTACATTTAACCACCCCACTAGGATCATTTAACTTCATCAATCAACTAGACAGCATCATGTTGGTGAGAGCTCTCAGGAGGCAAAACTGGAGAAATATGGTGAAGAGAGTCTCTTATTTTATCTCTGTAACTCAGGGGTAAGGATCTGAATTGGTAACTTCATGATTTATTCAAATGTTCTCTGTCTACCAAAGATCACGATTTCCATACTGTGAGAAATGGAAATGGTAGGTGGATATCTAGTTTCTCTACCCTACTTTTACCATTTGTATTGTAACTGGAATTGAAATTTTCACAAAGTATGGGATTTTTCTTTATTAAAATATTATGAACGATTTAGTCTTACGGCTCTTAGTTTTCTAACCCACTTGATCCAATTAAGAATAACAGTGTGACAATGAAAACATTCTATATATGCATTTTGGTACATTTCACATTTTTTTATTGGGAAGAACCTGTTTTTGTTCATTTAAAATTGTTTTGACAAAGTTTTATTTCCTTCATTCATTCTTTGTTGTTGTGACCACGATCACTGCATCAATTACGTCACACATTATCCCTCGGTATCTCTTTGGTATTAGACAGACAGACAGGTTTTGTTTTTGATTTATTATTATTTTTCTTTCTGACTTCGATGTGAGATTTGCATGTTGCGCTTTTGTTTCGGTTGCCTGATCATTTGAAACTTTTCGGCTCTGACATGGTGTACCCTTTTTGCTTCACACAATCGTCTCCTGGTTGTTTGTCATCCTCACAACAATCTTTGGACACCTAGTGTCACATAACAAGCAGGGACTATTTGGGTGCAATACACTAACCAAATCATTTCCAGTTAACCTCTGATTTTTTATCTTTCTATTTAATAACATGATTTTTTAGTAAATACTTTGACAACACTAATACTAGAATATAAGCTTCTTGTGGGAACACATAACCAAACCAAACTCACCTTTCTTGAAATCCTACAAGAAGTGAGTCCTTCCAAAATAACAATACCAATAAACCAGTTCACTAATTAGGAAGGTAATTAACTATTTCAACATACTGGGAAAAAACAATAAAATGAAAAATTCCAATAGTAACCATAAATACAGTTAAATTCTAAGGAATGGAAAACATAACCAGAAAGGACAATTCTAAAAAACAAAACAGAAAATAAAACACACAAAATAAAGCAAAAATTCACCTTACAATAACATACCTTCAAGTACAAATCTTAACACTCAAAAGGCTTGCACAAAACTCACAGTCTTGATGCTGCACGTTAAAATCATAATCAGAAATCTCAGTACTGTATCAATATCCAAATATCTGAAGAACACCCCAAGATCATACATTTTCGGCTCAACACATTGAATGCTGGACCATTTATTACCGAGACACTACAGTGTAAGTCTATGTATATATGATAAATAATGAACTCCATCATCTTAGAAGCACGTGTGCCACAGATATTACGTGTTTCTTTGCACTGTTCGTGCTTGTTTCACACAACACATTTGGTAGTTGGCAACTGTTTGCATGCAGTGGGTGGCAGAAGGAGTAGTGCTTTCATGATAGTTGTGACAATTTGCCGATGCCTTTGATGAAGAAACACCATCAAGGTACCTACCCACATCAGTGCCAGAGCCTACAGGTTCTGCATCATCCAGTTGATTGTCGCTATCTTGAACACTATAATTATTATCAAAGTATTCATGTTGCAACAAATCTAGTTGTTTCAAAACATCAACAGTTTTATACCTTTTTCGCAAAAACACAAGCATCTAAATTATAGCACCATTTTCCGTAAGACGTTGCATCTAAAAAAATAATTCTAACAATAATTCATTGGGTATCCATTAGATGGCAGCGCTATAGTAAATAACTAAAACACAGCAGCAAAGCTTGCCAGCATAGCGGCTGTGTGAGGAGATACGAGTGATGTCTATAGTTGTGCCTACACAGCTACTGTTAAAAGTGTTATGATTCGCTATGAACAGAAAGTAAAAGAGCATTGTGTTATCATGTTATCAGATCCCCTATAATATCCATCCCTCCATCTTTCCATTTTCCAACCCGCTGAATCCTAACCACAGGGGCACGGGGGTCTGCTGGAGCCAATCCCAACCAACACAGGGCGCAAGGCAGGAAGCAATCCCGGGCAGGGCGCCAACCCACCGCAGCCTATAATATGCACCTAACACAAATGGTACCAACCAACATCTTTTCTTTTCTAGATAGGGGACAGGAAGAAATGTCAAAACCAGCTAGGTAACTGTTACCAGTAACATTACACCTGTCTCATTGTCTGTACTGAACCTCACGTGTTTCACCCTCAGGACCTCGGTGGCAGGCAGCTCACTGACTGGCATGGTCATTACTGTCAAACCCTTACTTTAGCTTTAGAGGCATCCTTTTGTGCCCTTAAGAGACAGGAGTTAGACAAGGAATGACAGTACAACCTCCTGGCTGACTAGTTTCACTCACAAACAAATATAATAGAGCATTAAGTTTTCACAGATTGCGCATTCACATCTCAATAAATGTTTTGGAGCTTTTTACCTTATATAAAAAACTTCCATATGATTTGACAAGTTAGTGAAATTCTGTTATCTGAGCAATTCAGTCCTTCGATAATACCCAGTGCATGAAGTTAGAAAAAAGAACTGCCAGTACTCCTGTAAAACAGAGGGGTGTTGTACCCCCTTGGATGTCAGAAGTCATGCTAATATGCACAATTTATATCAATTTATATCCCCTTGAAGGAGTGAATGGACATATTGTTTCTAATAAATTAGGGTTGCTAATGCGGTGCACATACATTAACTACTCATAAGATAAGAACTGGGAAATGCCGGCATGCACTACTGATGCATACTGGCTCACTTTACCCCACCTCTTGGTGTAAAACTAATCCCACCCGAATAGTGCTTAAGACTGAAGCCAGAAAGTGTTTCTTTGCAGTAAGGATTGTGGGATTCTGGAAGACACTGCTGAGCCATGGAGTCTAAGCAGAAATGTTTAAACTTGGATGAGATATTCAGACAATAAAGCCGTCGGCTAACCATGCGGGCTTGACAAACTGAATGGTCTTCTTTCATTTGTCAGACTTCTTATGTACTAAATTTCAAAAGCTTTACAGATCAGAAAGATATATAAGGGCCGTCCAAAAGAATGCGCAAGACTTTCTTTGCTACAGTTAAAATTAACAAAAAATTTCAATGATTTACTCTTTGGTTAATTTGAAATATTTTGCTTGTCTTAGAATGTTCAAAACCCTCTGCATGTTGGGTTCCGCAAAACTGAAAGTAAGGAAGTGTGTTCATGTTGTGATTTGGTTTTATTTTAATTTAACTTTGACTTCATCCTTTTTTATCAATTTTGGGGTCTACTGTACATGTAGATTCCAATTCTGTGATTGAAAAAAATTAATATGAAAAATTAACTATGATAGAAAGCATTGCATTATATTGTTTCACCATTATTGTCTATACCATCTTTTGACAATTTTTGCTGACGTTTGCTATAATAAATTCCCAGGATTCACTGGGAGTGCACAGTCCATAATATCACTGATGTGACCACATAAAAGTCGGCAGTCACGTTACTGAATTACGGGAGACTGTGCATAAATCAGGACAAACTTTGCTTGTTGGTGTGTTTGTTATGGTCTTGATCTCTTTGATTTAAGAATTCCAGCTCTTGTTTTTGATTTTTTTGCATTGATTTTTGGTTACCATTTTGGTTTAGATGACAGATCAGGCAGATCTTTAGTTACTAAACTTTGGTCTGCCCATGAATCATTGGGCACAAGGCAGAAACCAACTTTGGTTTGCATGTCAGTACATAACAAGACATACAATAGTCATGAACTTAACTTAAATGGGCGATCATTTTTTCAAGGATACCAGTAGAAATTATGGGCAAGTGCACTGAAAACCAAAATCAGGAGCATGTCTTAATCAAAAGTGGAGAAGCCTACAGCTCTTAAAGCAGATGAGAATAGGCAGAAATTTTAAATTTGATTGACCCTACCAACTCAATGGAGTGATTTGTCTCCTCTCATTTATTCAATTACTTCTGTCTTTAAAAAGACATTCATTAACGATGGCAATTGCAGGAACTAACCCTCAATTCCAGTGCCCACCCTATGGCCCTAGTCATTTACTCATAATGAGCCAATTAATATAACCCACTTATTTTTGGGATGGTAGTGTGGTAAAGTGGTGAGGGGTATTGGGCTTTAGAAACTGAAAGCTGCCAGTTTGATTTCTAGTACCCTGTGTGAATCTAAGCAAATCAATTCAATTCTTAGAACATTTGTGAAGAGAACAGGCCATTCAGCCCAAGAAACTCATCCATCCTATTTACCCAGATTGTTCAAAATAATATCAAGTCAAGATCTGAAGAACCCTAAAGTCCTTCTCTCCACCACACTACTAGTTAATTTATTCCAAGTGTCTATGGTTCTTTGCATGAAGAAGAATCTTCTAATATTTGTGTGAAATCAGCCCTTAATAAATTTCCAACTGTGTCCATGTCTTCTTGTTGAACTAATTTTAAAGTAACAGCCAGGATCCACTATAACTAAATCTTGTCATAATTTTAAACACTTCAATCACATCACCTTTTAGTCTCCATTTGTTTAAACTGAAAAGGTTCAGCCCCTTCAATCTCTCTTCATAGCTCATACATCTCTGCCCCGGAATCAGTCTAATTGTTCTTCTCTAGACTTTCTCTAGAGCTGTTATGTCTTTTTTATAGTGTGGAATCAAAAGCTGTATGCAATACTCCTGGTAAAGACTCACTAGTGCATTATAAAACTTGAAACATAACCTCGCTTGACTTGTACTCCACACATCGTGATAAATAACCTGACATTCTGTTAGCCTTCTTAATGGCTTCCGAACACTGCCTTGATGTAGACAGTGACAAGTCCACTATGACTCCCAGGTCCATCTCATAAGCTGCACTTTTAAGTTTCAGACCTCCCTTTCCATTTTCTAATCTATTTCTGCTTCCTACCAATAATACTTTACTTTTACTTACATTAAATTTAATCTTCTTAACCCTGTGCTGCCCATGTCCCTCTGCAGCGATTTAACCGATTCTACATCATGTGACTTTCCTCCTAGTTTGGTATCATCTGCAAACTTAACCAGCTTAATTATTATATTCTTGCCTAACTTGTTGTTGCTGAAGTTGTCACATGCAAAAATGGAAACACTTGTGATGTCTTCTGCTCTTTGTATCTGGCAAATTAACAATAATGAGTAGATTTCCAGACATCCATCCATTCATCCATTTTCTACCACTTATCAGGGGCAACAATTTTACCAGGGAGGCCCAAATGTCCTTTTCCCTAGCCACACTTCCCAACTCATACAGATGTAATCCTCACAGCAAGCACTAGATCTTCCCCGGGGTCTGCTCCTAGCTAGTCATGGCTGTAAAACCTCTAAAGGTAGGCATCCGTATCAGAAGGCCGAACCACATCAATTAGCTCCTCTAAATGCAGAGGGTCAGCAACTCTTCTCTGAGCCTCTCCCGGATGTCGACGTTTCTCACCCTATTTCAAAGAGAGAGCTCAGCCACTCTGCAGAGAAAGTTCATTTCAGCAGCTTGTACCCACGATCTCATTTTTTCAGTCATGACCCAAAACTCACATGAACATAGGTGAGGCTAGGAATGTAGATCGACTGATAAATCAAGAGCTTCGCCTTCTGACTCAGCTCTTCTTCCCCATTACAGATCAGTATAGCATATAGCATAACTGAGATCACCGCCCCAATACATCTGTTGATCTCACCATCCTATTTCCTCTTACTCGTGAACAAGACCCCGAGATATTTAAACTCCTTCACTTGAGCCAGTAACTCAACTCTCACTTGGAGAGGACAGTACACCGTTTTCCTACTGAGGACCAATTTATGATATATATGGAGTCAAAGAGATCTGGAATATAACAAGACAGCATTAAAAATGACAGAGCACCAGTTCATCAGAGGGCACACCCATGCCAGTCATCAGTTTGGTAAACCAACACAAACACAAGGGGGACATCCAAGTTCAACATAGACAGTCTTCGAAAATATGAGGCCAGTTTCCTGGAGCTGTACAGCCACAGCACTAATTACAACAGTCAGGTCATTAAAAATAAATAAACAGAAAGTAGACTACCAAATGCCCATAATCAGATTTGGAGAAGAGGTGGGAGTGTCTTTAAAAAGACTATCTGTACACAATGCTCAGGCTACCTTTAAATGAAAAGCTGATTTGTGTTGATTTAGTGGAGATTACGGTGCCCACTGCTACTAAAAGGGGACAGCAATGAAGCCTTGAGATCACAGCCATGTTGAGACTTACTGTACGAGAGTGATTAACTCCGCTAAAGCCGGGAAACAGGAGGAAGCAATTTTCTGCTCTTTGCTCTTCAGAAATAACATGCAATTTAATTTGTGCCTGCAATGGTTTTTATGCAGGCCTTGAAGTAAGGTATGCCAGACAGATGGCACAGGTACATCTGAGCAACAGATGGGGTCTGATGTCCCTGACCTTGGGGACTCGTGGTGTCCTTTGATAAAGGTTGCTTTCCTATGCCATGTCATTACTATAGCATCACCTTTCCAGTCAATCTTTCTAATTTATAGCACCTTTCATGGCGAAGCTCACTACAAAATGTATTTCCATTCATGGTAAGAGTATCTGTTAAAGTTTTATTTTATATAGTGTCTTTCATACTAAGATTCATTTCAAAGTGATCTGTGTGGTGGACGGCTGGGACCCCTGCCTGGCCGAGACACCTGGACAGCGAAAAGATTGGGAGAGGGACAATACCTCCCCTGGGACATGAGAGGGCAACCGCTCTGGTTTTCATCAAGGCCACAGGATCGGAGCTGGGCAGCTCAACCCTGTTTGGGTCCGTGGCCACTGCCAAGGGGCACCCAGAGGATTGTGGAGCCTTGGACCGCAGCACCTCCACCACACCAGAAAGTGCTGCAGGAAGGCAATCAGGGAGCACCTGGAGCACATCTGAGTGCTTTATAAAAGGGGTTGTCTCACTCCATTCAAAAGCCGGAGTCGGGAGGTACAAGACAGAGCTTGCGAGGAGAGGAGTGGAGGCAGCAGAAGAAAAGAAAGAGAAGAGAAAGAGATGAGGACTGAGTAATTGATGATTGGTGCACTATGTTGTGTTGAAAGGAACTGTAAATAAACGTGTGTGCTTTTGGACTTGGGTGTCCTGTGTCTACATGTGTCTGGGCATCATTCACATCTCCATGTAGAGTAGGAACACATTGAAGCTCATTCCATAATGATCCCCAAGGTAAAGTGTAATCATTAAAGCATTCTTTTATATATATATTGTGGTCCATGGCCGGCCATTCATCCCGGCCAATACCCCCAGGCCGCCAGAGGGAGCCCTCCCTGCGACATGGAGATGTCCCAAATTCCAGCAGGGCATCATGGACTATGGAGTTTTCCTGTACAGCCCTGCTGGATAATGTCAGGACCACCAGGGGTCGCTGCAGGGAGACCCAGGGACTATTATTTGCCCTATGCCTCGGAGGTGTCACATGGTCAAGGGGAAAGACATGCTTCCGTCGTGAAGAAAAGGACTTTTTATCTGACCCGGAAGTGATAAGGAATCATGGACTGAAGGATGAGAAACACTTCCGGGTCAGGGACTATAAAAGACTGGGAAAGATACCAGACGGCGAGCTGAGCTGGGTGGAAGGGTGGCAACGCGTCTGGGAGTGGTGAATTGTTTATTGATTGAATATTATTGTGATTTATGAGTATTGTGGAGAGGAGGGTGCTTTGTGCACTGTGTATTAATAAAAAGCCATTATTTTGGACTTTTATCTGGTGTCTGACGTTTGATCTGAGGGTTCAAGAGGATGATAGCGCCTCTCTATCTGTCACAATATATATTGCCTTTTATTGTTAAATCAACAATAGAATACATGATGTTTCAAGCTCTGTTCCTCTAAAGTGTCATTCATGGCCATTTCCATCAGTTTTTTTCATGTACCAAACATGTTTCATCCACTCTAATGTTGTGACTCATGGCAAGCTTCTTTAAAAAAGCTTCACAAATACTCAGAGAAAACATCCATATTATGTTATAAGCTACCAACATATGATGCACCATTAAAACATATGCTGCTCAGCTGGGCCTTCCATCGGTATAGTGTCCTGAATGAGAATATTACTCTTGGGATCATGGGGATGGATTGGGGAGCATTAAAGCAGTGTGGCTCGAGCCATGAGAGGGACTCATCCATCCATTTCCACCACCGTCCAGAAGCTGCCAACACAGGAACAATGAATTAAATCCAACCAGCACTGCAGCCTCTAAAATGCTTGCTTATCTCTTGATCTTTATAGGATCAAAGTCACCTGCTGTCACCAGTACAGTTGCTGCTGCTGCTGCCAGTATGCATGCATAGGAAGAGGAGTAAGGGGTCTTGATTGTGTAAGCTGGTCTCTGTTTTCTATAATATAAAATTATGTATTTTTAAATGATTTTATTTAACTTGACACCTCTGTCTGTTTGTTTGTCTGGGTCAAATCTTGCAACTGATTTTAAACCTACTTTTGGCGAAGCGAATGTTTTCAAACTTTGCATACGTGTTCAGTATTGATGACAATACAATAATCCATCAAAACTGATGCAATTACGTAACAAATTTAGCAGTGATCAATGGTTATTCGATTACAATTAATGCACACACAACAATGAAGGAGAGAGAATATAGTGCAATTTAGGAACATACAAGGGAGAGACGCATCGGATTGCCCCCATTTGGAGTGGGTAGACATGCGTGCCGACTTTACTTGTTTACTCTTGCGAAGGAGTAGCCTTGATGATCACGGTGATCAGTAGTTTTGGCATAAACTTGCTGTTCTGTCGTCAATATTTTTTTTTCCGCAGCGACCGAGCGCTAATCTCATAAGAGCCTCAACAGAACAATAGAGACCAAAATATATTTTTTTTAGTATTCAAATAATTCTGCAAAGGAGATATTATGTAATACTTTTAAAGAAGCTTCCTGGTCTTGAAAAATTATTCAAGAAAAATCATTTGCAAAATACTCAAAAACTAAAAAGTAAAAAATAAAATATCTAAAAAATGTTTTATTGATTTACTTATAAATGCACTAAAAAGCAAAAAAAAAATTTTCTGTAACCACAATTTTTGTGGTTGTAAGTGACTAAATAAAATTGTGCAGCATACATAAATTAATTCATTCATTCAATTAATAGAATAGCTACAATCATCATAAAATATAAAAAACAATAACATTGTAATTCCCCACCATGCTAAACAAGTTTCAAACGTTGATTGAATCAATTAATTTATGTGTGTCCCATGATTTTATTTAGTAACATACAAACACGAAAATTGTGGTTAAAGAAAAAATTATTTTTTTTGCTTTTTAGTGCATTCATAATTAAAGTAAATAAAATCCATCCATCCATTATCCAACCTGCTACATCCTAACTATAGGGTCTGCAGGAGCCAATCCCAGCCAACACAGGGCACAAGGCAGGAAACAAACCCCGGGCAGGGTGCCAGTCCAGTACAATGCTGGAACCCATCTCAGGTGAGTCAGACAAAAGCCTGTTAACCAACTGTGGACTGGAAGATCAAGGGAAACATTAAGGGAGACCAATGTGTCAGAAGGCAGAACTCTTCATTGTAAGTTGGCTTAGAATTGTTAAAGATGTCTTTCGGTCTCTTTTTAGGTACATCGGCAAATAATGTGAGATGCACCTACTGCAGATAGCAATGTCTGTTTGTCTGTCTGCCTGTCTCCCGGTCCACATAAAACAACTCAGCCCCTAGTAGACTAATTTTTATTAAAATTTGGAACACTTATTCTTCAAAGAAATTTATTGAGACAGTTCAATTTTCATTGCAATATCTTCAACAGATTATGCTGTATAATAACATTTTGAAATTTAAAAATCTCCCATCGAAAAGCATTGGTGAAACTATAAACTCATTTATTTTAAAGTTTCAGTTACAAATTAATTTAACTGTTTCAATTTTACCTTGAGAACAGTCACATCAACTTGTGTATTTGGTATATTTCCCTCTTTTAATCGTCTGATAGTCCTGGATGCCCAATGCAAGTAAGTGAGACACACACGCAAGCAGTTTACACAGCAGCACCTTTTCCTGCTATTTTAGGTAATTTAAACATAAAAGTATAAAATATAGTAAACTCTCCGGAAATGAATGGTAGAGGAAAGCAATTATTTAGGATTGAATTGACTAAACTAATATTATCTGCAAATTATTACTTTAAAGAACTGAACTGCAGCAGCACGCTGTTTAAACAAATTAATTAAACTGGAAAGGTGGAGCTCCCCTAAGTGATTCAAACATAGGATGGCTTTACAAAGGGAACTGCAGTTGATCTGTGGACAGAAAATCGGAGCAGCAGGGCATGTAACAAGAGCTGCACTGTGATCTGCATACAATGAGACCACAAGGCGGCACCACTGAGCCTGAAACCTCAGACACAAAGTTACCCAACACAATTCCGGGTTCAAATAAATTGCTTTTTTTTAATTTTTCACCCACACTTAAACACAAATGCCAGCCAAAACACTTCCAAATTAAATAAAATTCTTCCTCCTTCTGCATCCATTTGAGTGTCGACCACTGCTTCCCAACTGTAACTCTTTGATGTGAGGTGACAGGCCCCTTTTTAAGCCGGACGCAGGAAATGCTTCCGTGTCCTTGCAAGGACGTCTGGTTCACATGGAAAGCAGGGAAGTCCACCCTTGACAGCGCCTTCTACTGGCTCCAGGGACCATGACAGGGTTGCCCTGCAGGTGTCCAAACTGGGATGCCAAAGAGAACCACTGCCACCTGCTGTATGGGGGATGGAACTGCTCCCGGCTTCAATTATCTTACTCCAGCCAGGCACAAAATCATCTCCTCATCTAGCCGGCAAGCTCATCTGTCTTTCCATTCTGGCATCCCATCTGGGAAAGAACTTATCCTCCATCCCAGCTTGGATGCCTGCCTTTCCTCATGGGCACCTACAACAGATACTACAGTGCACGAAGAGGCTGATTTTGGCAAAGAAAGCAAGGACAGGTCAGGATTACAGTTTGTGAATGGCTTAAAGAGTTACCTAATGGTATAAAATACAGCTGACTAATCCAGCATTATGATTTGTCCACACCTTTTGCTGTCATGTATCTGCAAACTGGAATTAAAGTCTTTGAAACAAGTGTTTCCTTAGAAATTCCAGTAGTGCAATTAATCGGTTTCCCTTAAAGTTCTTACTTGTTTATGTCATTTTAATTAATTACTAGGTTTTAACTAATATGAGTAACTAGTTGGGGAATTTATTTCATTTGCTTTTCTCATTACATTGAGTAATACTGATTGTGATTTTACACAAGTACTGTATTGGTCGTTTTACATAGTTTTTTTTTTTTTTTCTTTTGGTAACTGTTGCTTACTACCCTATTATGTATACTTTCAAAAATATCATGTTTAAGAAAATTGAATAACCGCTACTCACAGAGCCGCCTACAGAGAATCTGCTGTGTATAAAAGGTATTGGGCCACCGTAAGCCTATTTGTGACATGACATTTTAAAGTGCTGTTAAAAAGAAGGCATTTAATGTTGTCTACTAACACATGTATTTACATTTTATTATAACTATTTTGTTTTTGATTATGACTCATTGTTACAAAAATATTCCGTAAATAAAAGTAGGATAACTGACTTTTGGATGAAGTAAATAAAAGATGTGAATGCTCCAACTTTCATATCCGTTAATCTTAGTTGCTGAATGCATCTGAATGTTATGCCAGGCATATATCTTGTAACTTTTTAATTATTCTTCCTGTGAGGGTTTAAATATGTGACTAATCTACTTCATTGATCAGTTTCCTGATTTGGAATCACTTTAAGGGACTTAATTATTTGTCATGTCTTGGTGCACCACTGTTTTGCTTTTCTGATGGGTGTCACCATTTTCTAGTTCTTTTTATTTACTGTTACTGGATTGATTGTTACCACGGGACACCCAGAAGTCACGACAGGTGTGATCACCATTATGGCGGTATCAAGGTAAGTATAACACACTTCCTGCTTGTCCGAGATTGTGCAATCAACAAAGGTTTTTCAAGTACAGTAGTAAGTGGTGATATTTATCTTATGGCTCTGAGATTTTACCATATTCTCTTTCTTTCTTTCTTTCTTTCTTTCTTTCTTTCTTTCTCTCGCGAGAGTGGTGAATGGGAGGAGCTCTGTGAGAAAGTGAGAGTGAGAGCGGGAGAGTTTGAAAGTTTGTGATTTTACTGTTTGTTTTTCCTGCTTTTTTGTTCTTAATTGTTATTCTGTCTGTAACTGTTTATCTTTTTGTTGGATTGGTTTATTCTGAGGAAGGAAGGAGTCCATTTTCGGAACGGTGATTTAGAAAAACTCACCAGACAACATGGAGTGAAGCTTATGCCAGAAACGACCTGTTCTCTGGAAGAGTGTTTATTGGCTGTAGGAAATGTAATAGGCTGTGACAATGTTCGTTCAGCCTCAAGAATGAGCAGTGCGGTGGTTGTGTTTGTTGCTACAACGGATTTTGTCCATAGATAGGTAGAAAATGGAGTTGTTATAAAGGACACTTTAACTCCTGTAATGCCTCTTACAACTCCAGCAAAAAAGATTACCCTTATCTAAGGTACCTCCTTTTCTATCTAACGAGACCCTTGAAAAAGAGTTATCTCGCTATGGACAGTTAATCTCGCAGATTAAACGAATACCTTTGGGATGTAAAGCACCCCAGTTGAAGCATGTGATGTCTTTTCGGAGGCAAGTTTTAATGATTTTAAAAAATACAGCGGATGAGTTAAACGTAGTGTTGAGGTTCCGAGTGGATGGTTACGAATATGCTATCTTTGTCACCTCGGAACCGATGAAATGCTTTAAATGTGGCAAAGCTGGTCATGTAGCTAGAGATTGCAAAGATGTTGTTAAAACTGCAGAATTAGGCAAGCAACTGACCCCAGATGAGACCCCCGACCGCCCTGGGGATCAGACAGATGCAGCAGAGAAGGCATCTACATTTAATAACACAGCAGAAAGTAGTGGCGTGATCGCTGTTGCTCAGAATGAAGACGCTGCTAGCGATCAGACTGCGTTGGTCCAAATGATCAGCGATTCGTTTAATGCTGATCCCAAACTGAAAAGGGATAATGGAAATCAAGACCCCCCTGTACCAGAGTCTGGAAACACTGTTAATGAGTCGGGTGTTTTGGAGGTATCGGACTCTGCTATAGAATTAGTGGTCCCAAGCATATGGGGTGATATGGAAATGGAGTGTTTTGGCTCCGACAGTACTTTCAAAACACCAAAGGCTGTTAAAAGACATTGTGGGGCAGACGAGCAAGTTGCTTTTAAAAAAAGAAGCTTTGAAGAGACTGCAGCTGCAGCTAACACTGAAGCGTCCTCAGTTTCAGATTGTGGGGAGGACGGTTATTTAACTGATTCCTCTGTTGTGTCAGAAAGTAGTCAGGACACCACAGAAGGATATGGATTCTACAGAATTAGAGCCTTTTTGGTTGAAACAAAAGGGAAAAGAGTGGATGTACAGAACTTTTTTCCGGATATTAAATTATTTATTTCCTCCGTTAAACGGTTAATGAAGCAAAGATCGGGCACTGAGGTTTTTTCAGACAAGGAGGAATGGAGGCTTAGAAGTATTTTACGAAAGTTACGTACCACTGCTAATTTAACAACTTGTTAATAATGGCTCAAAATTCTGCATTTCTTATATTACTTAATGGTATTATAGCAGTTTTTTTGGTTTCATTATCAATTTTCACAATGTACGATTTTAAAATTGGGAGTCTTAATGTTGCAGGTTGTAAGAGCCCTCTTAAGATCGCAAAAGTGTGCGACTTCCTGAGAGGGAAGCATCTGACAGTGGCTTACCTGCAGGAGACGCACAGTGGAACTGCTCAAGAAATTGAGTGGCAGAAATGCTGGGGAGGAGATGTTTTTTTTAGTCACGGGTCAACACGCAGCTCTGGTGTTGCCATTGGTATATCTAAACAAGTGTGTCTGATATCGGTGTCTGCCTACGAAGTGATAAAAGGGCGGATGCTTAAAGTAAAGGTTGACTTGGACAACAGCCGGTTGGTTTTTATTAACGTTTATGCTCCAACAATTGGCAGTGAAAGAGTGCGCTTTTTTAAATGTCTTTAGCGTACTTTATCAGAGTGTGACTCAGATGAATGTGTGTTTTTAGGTGGGGATTTTAACTGCACCCTTAATGATGCACTGGACCCGCGATCTGCCAGAGAGCTGAAAGCGCTCATTGAGCGATATGAATTGAAGGATGTGTGGAGCGCTCTGAATAGGGGCGACAGGCAGTACACGTGGGCACAGGTGCGAGGTGGCACTCTTCAACTTGCCAGGCTTGATCAGTTTTATACTTTTAACCACCATCTTAACTGTTTTAATTCATGTGTCATTGTGCCAACAAGCCTTTCTGATCATGCATTAGTTACCTGCAATGTTCTTATGTCATCTTTAAAGTCAAAAAGCTCTCATTGGCATTTTAATGAGCTTTTATGTCAGGACTCCCATTTTAAACATTGTTTTAGGTACTTTTGGACACAGTGGCGGGAAAGGATATGTCAGTTCTCTTCTCTGGGTCAGTGGTGGGATGTTGGTAAAGTGCAGATTCGCCAGTTCTGTCAGCAGTATACTCTGAATGTCACAAGGAGTTTGAATGATTCTATGAAAGCACTGGAGGAAGAGATAGCAGCACTCCAGCAGGACTTTGACTCCTCTAAGGGCAGTGAGAACCTGGACATGTTGAAAGTGAGAAAGGCTGCCCTCGCACACCTGACTGATTATAAAGTACAAGGTGCTTTGGTTAGAGCCTGTTTTCAAGCGGAAACTGAGTGTGATGCTCCAACCAAGTACTTTTTGGGCTGGAAAGGAAACAGGGCCAAAGCAGAATGATTCATTGTTTACATGACCCCTCTGGAAGTGAGATGAGAAGCTCTTCTCAAATTAGGGCATTTGATTTTTATTCTAAACTTTTCTCATCTGAGCTGATGGAACAGGACACTGCTTGTTCGGGTTTTACTAAGGGACTGCCGCTGGTGCCAGTGGAGGAGTTACCAGCCTTACAGAGAGGGCTTAACCTTGAAGAACTCTCGCAAGCATTGGCAAGTTTAAACACTGGGAAAGCTCCAGGTATTGATGGACTTACTGTCGAATTCTACAGGTTGTTTTGGGAGTTCATCGGACCAGACCTACTTGCGGTTCTTCAAGAGTGTTTAGATAAAGGTCTCCTCCCCTTGAGCTGTAGTTGCCCTTATTCCAAAAAAAGGTGATCTCTGTAATATTAAGAACTGGAGGCCAGTAGCCTTGCTTTGTACTGACTATAAAATATTTTCTAAAGTGTTGGCTATGAGAATGAAGGAGGTGTTGGGGCATGTCATTTACCCTGATCAGAGTTACTGTGTACCAAACAGGTCTATATATGACAACATCTTTTTTTATCAGGGATACATTTGAAATATGCAAATTGTTTGGTTTACATGGTGGTCTAATTTCCTTGGACCAGGAGAAGGCTTTTGATCAGGTGGAGCATCAGTACCTTTGGCAAGTACTAATGGGATTTGGTTTCCCACCCTGCTTTGTTTCCATGGTTCAGGTGCTCTATAGTGACATTCAGGGTGTACTGAAAATCAATGGTGGGCTGAGCGCTCCGTTCAAAGTAGATAGAGGGATTAGACAGGGTTGCCCTTTATCTGGCATGTTGTATGCCCTGGCTATAGAACCCCTGCTGACCAAATTAAGGAAAGTGGTGGGTGGACTGACTGTCCCTGTGTGTTCAGTGCCTTTGAATGTCTCAGCATTTGCCGTTGATCTTGTAGTATTAGTTGCAAAACAACAAGATGTGGATGTGCTGGTATCTGTACTGGATGAGTTCCAAAAAGAATCATCAGCTAAAGTAAATTGGACCAAGAGCTATGCAGTACTATTGGGTAACTGGATGGGTCTTTTTCTTTCATTGCCTTCTGGACTGAAATGGACAAGAGATGGTATTAAATACCTTGGATTACATCTAGGAGGCATAAACAGTGACAGTATGAATTGGGAAGGCGTTACAGAAAAAGTCAGAAACTGTTTACAATGCTGGAGATGGCTACTTCCCCAACTGTCTTATAGAGGACGGACGCTGATCATAAACAACCTTGTTGCATCTGCTCTATGGCACAGGTTGGCATGCCTGGAACCCCCACCTGACCTGATTACTGAAGTGCAAAGACAGTTGATTAGTTTTTTTTTGAATGGGAAGCATTGGCTGTACCGAGGTATTTTTCATCTACCCAGGAGTGCAGGAGGACAAGGACTGGTGGACATTTGTAGCAGAAAAAATGCGTTCAGACTACAAACTCTGCAAAAACTGCTTTATGGTCATATGGCTGTGTCCTGGAAGCCACTAGCATGTGCTCTCCTGCGCCAAGTTTGCAACCTGAAATTGGACCGAGCGCTTTTCTTAATGGACAGTGATTCCTTCCCCATAGATAATGTTTCAGATTTTTATTAGAATATATTGAGAATCTGGCAACAGTTGGATTGTCGCATTGAGGAAAGATCCTTAAATTTATATTGGACTTTAGAATTGCCAGTTGTCTCTACCATGGCTATAGAGTCGACATCTCTGAAACAACGCCTGATCAGGGCTGGTATTCTACAAATTAAACATTTAATTCAACCACAGCTACTCAGTTGGCTGAGCGCAGAGTCAGTGGCTGCAGCTTTAGGCCTGAGCTCAGTGCGCACAGCAGAAGGATTTTTGCAGCAGATTTTTTTGAATATACCCTCAACAGCTAAGGATTTATTGAAAGACTTTTTTAATGCTACAGATTACCCAGAGCCTTTGTCTGCGTTTCCAAATTTGTTAATTAATGCCAATGAGAACATGATGGAGGAAAATGGCAGGAGAAGAACTAAATATCTTTCTTTTCACTCTGCAGAAGGGAAGGAGCTCTATAAAGTGTGTGTCCAAGCTCGATATCAGCCCCAACTATGCAGATACCCGGATACACCTTGGAGGGATAAATTGGGAGGGGTAGAGGGTGTCGGCCCCATTCGGGACAGTCTGTACAGTCCACCATTGAATAAGAGAACTGGCGATCTACAATGGAGAATTGTTCATGGGATTGTGGCAGTTAACTCTTTTTTGTCTTTAATTAACCCCAACATCTCAGAGATGTGTCCTTTTTGCCAACAGAGAGAGACTGTTTTCACTGTTTTCTTTACTGTTTTAGGATTCAACCTCTTTTATCTGTACTTGACAGTGTCTTTAATGTTTTGGGTGTTTATTTTACCAATCAGATTTTTATATATGGTTTGGCTAATGTGAAAGCAAAAAAGAATGTTGGCAGATTAGCAAATTTTTTATTGGGACAGGCTAAGCTTGCCATTTATATCACTAGGAAGGAAAAAATTAAGAGTGACAGGGAGTCTGACTTGGTGGGTTTCTTTAAAGCACAATTTAATAAGAATTTTATTAGATTTCAAGTTTTATAGGATGACCCATAATTTGCATACTTTTATAGAACAGTGGTGTGCAATGAATGCAATTTGTAAAATTGTTAATGACGAGTGTGTTTTTGTTTTGTGAATAAACTATTATGATACTACAGCAAAATACTCATTCATAGGTTACATAGGATGTTCTTTTTTATTGATGGGTTGTTGATTTTGTAATGATTGTTTAATGTTTAATAAAAGGTATTTTAAAACTCAAAAAAACTCTTTCTTTCTTTATTTCTATTTAACTTTGTTCATTTTGGTAGCTCCATCCTTTGCTTGTTATTTTTTGGACAATCCATCTCCTGGTCTGCAGTTTCTTTCTGTCTCTGTGTTGTTCTTACTCTGGCCGATGCACAGTGCAATGCTGTATATTTATTTATTTATTTATTTATTCTATTTATTATTTATGCTCTACCCCTGATGCTGAATTGGATAAAATGAGTATGACAATGTTAAGTTCTGTTGTTATTTATAATTGAAGCACAGACAGGCTATGTGACTTGCTCAGGCTCTTTCAGTGAGTCAGAGAAGAAGGTGAAACCATAAGCTTTGTAGTTTAAAGTCTTCCATAACAGGCCGCTACACAACAGTGTCAGCTCAAGGTAGGGCTAGCGTGTTAAATAATGCCGCATGGGGCAAGATACATTCTTGCCAACCCCTAAATATCCTTAGTAGGCAAGAAACAATACATTTAATTCACATACAATATGTATTGCTGTACAGACCTCTTAATACACAGAGCATTCTCTGAAAAAAACAGAAAAAAAAAATATATACACACACACACATATATATATATATATACACACATATATTATTTTTTTTTAAAAATGTAAAAAAAATAAAAAAGCTTAGTTTTTAAATAACAAAACACAAAATTAAAGACAATCAATAATGTATAATATGAAACTGAATGTGAAACAAAACTCACTGCTCTAGCACACTTCCCTAAATACCTCAACAATTTCAACCTCTGTCCTGCCAGCTACAGGATGTCTGCCCTTTGCGAATAAACATGTGCGGTATAAATGTAACAGACATTTAGCAGATATTATGACTGACAGTTAAACAGATTCCAGAATATAAAAAATTAAAAAAATAAATAACATAATCAGTATATATACAAAGTAATATGCATGTCGTAAACGCTGGGTTTGATACTGGTTCACAAAAAAAAGTTCTTCAGGCATGGGATGGTGTTCTGGCCAGACTAGTTGAAGGTTCCTTACCCAGCCGGGAGGCAACTTTAATGGAAAGGCAAGGGGAAAACCAATCGCATGGACTATTTGACCAACCCGTTAATATAGGTGGCTGACTTTCCGAGATACAGTGCCTGAATCGATACCTGCAGGGCAGGCTGGGAATTATTAGACAGTCCTTCTGTATTCCCTGGGTGCCACCAGGGGGATCTACAGGGACAGATTGTCCCCACTTTAAGGAACTTCTGCCTGACCTGAAAGTGCTCCCAACATGTAATGCAATAACACCAGGAGCACTCCTGGGTCTGGTATAAAGAAAGAAAGAAAGAAAGAAAGAAAGAAAGAAAGAAAGAAAGAAAGAATAGTGCCTGTGTTTGTGCATTACCTGTGAAAGTACTTGTTAAAATTATTATTTGAATAGGGACTTGTGTTGGTGTTGGTGTTAGTGGGTTTGGGGCCTCAGTGGTGCCCCATACAGGTCAGAGTATTTAATTCTTAAGGCTCACACTTAACTTTTTTCCATCTTTTAACCATCCTTCCCAAAGTGCCACCTAAGGAGATTGTCTCACTCCACATGCTGGCCCTGAGTAGCGAGCTCTAAATAAGGTATTCAACCAACTTATTTTAAATACAGGGCCAAAGTCCATCTCTCTAGCTTTGGATGGGGCATCTGTCCATTAGAGACCATATTTCCTCTTACGTGGAAGTCTTCAGGTAGCCTGCCTGGCACGTGCCTGGGATGTGGTTGTAGAAATCTGATGTAGCATTGCCCACATATACAGTACAAGCAAATTTGTTGTTTTGGTTGAATAGCAGTTCTCAATTAGCCCCATTTCATTGAGTGGACTGGTTCCCTATCCAGGTTTTTCCTACTTTTTTCTTATGCTGCCCGGGATAAACTCCTATCCGTGTGACTCTGAACTTGGTTATGCAGGTATGAAAATGATAGTTTGAGACCAGAAAATGATGGTTAGAGTTATGTTTATTTTGGTGTTCCACACACATTTGAAAGACTACCATGTTAGGTTAATAGATGACTCTAAATTAGCACAATGTGAATGATTGAACAATGCCCACCCAAGATTAGATTCCTAATACTGCCCACATTTATGTTAGATCCCTGAGACCCTGAATTGGGTAAGCAGGTTACAAAATAGAGGAATGGCTGGATGTTTCCATTTTCCCATTTCGTATTTTTGTATTGTGTATAAATAGTATATACCACAGTGTGCCCTGCCCCAGCTGTCAGGACAGCTCCAGACCGGCAGGAAATCTGTTATTTAAAATCCCATTGACTTTGTCAAGCTGAACTTTTCTCAAAGGTTCATAAACTCGTTATTTTACTGCTAAGAAAAGAAAAATAAAATTTCAGTTCCACCCTAAAGACACCGGTGAGGTGGAGACACAGAAACAAACATGCAGGTCTTGAGATGTTCTTTTTCCTTAATTGTTAGTTCAGTACCTCTTGAATAAATCATGCATTGCAACCTTTTGCCGGATGCGATACCATCCATGCTGAGGGAGCTGCCAGTGATTTGATGTGGAAAACACGGATGGCACACCACAGCAGATGTCCTACATTATTCAGGCGCCAGGTCAGGCATGCAGTAAATGAGAGCTTATGATAAAACCCCTGGTGTGAGTTTGCATCCCTGTACATAAGAAAACTCTGGGAGTCAAGTGAGACTGCAGAAATATATTTTTTATAAAAAAAGCTGTATGATTTTATTTTTAAAACACAGTGTGTTCTGATGCATCTTAATTAATTGCATCATGCAGGTTTAGTGTTTTTGTGATCTCATGTACTCCAGTCCAGGTCAGTTACAGTGTCCTCCATAATGTTTCCAACAAGAAGACATTTTTCCTTGTTTTACCTCTCTGCTCCACAGTTTAAAATTACAAATCAAGAAGTTTAGACATGATTAAACACTTTCATTTAAGAGGATTTGCATACAATTTGGTCACACCCTTTTGAAATGATAACACTTTTTCTACACATTTCCCCCCATTTCGGGGCACTATAATGTTTTAGACTATTGGTGTCACAGGTGTTTGTGATTCCTCAGGTAGGTTTCATTGCTTAAGAAGATAACTTCTACCCTTTGGAGACTGTAGATGCCATTGCTCAACATGAGGACAAGAACTGTGCCAATGAAAGACAAAGAAGCCATTAGGAGGCTGAAAAACAAGAATAAAGCCATTAGAGACATCAGTAAAACCTTAGGATTACCTAAATCAACAGTCAGTAATCACAAAAGGACTGTTAAGGCAAGGAAGACCTCCACTGCTGATGACAGAGGAATCCTCACAATGGTGAAGAAAAAGCCCAAAATGTCTGTCTGACAGTTCAGAAACAGTCTTCAGGGGGCAGATGTGGATGTTTCAGTGATGACCATTAGCAGAAGACTTCATGAACAGAAATACAGAGGACACACTGCAAGATGAAAATCACTAGTTAGCCACAAAAACAGGATGGCTAGATTGCAGTTTGTGAAAAAGGATTTAAAAGAGCCTGCAGAATTCTGGAGAAAAGGTCTTGTGAATAGACAAGACAAAAATGAACCTACATCAGATTGATGGCGAGAGCAAAGTGTGGAGATGAGAACGAACTGCCCGAGATCCAAAGCAGACCACCTCATCTGTTAAACATGGTGGTGGGGGTGTTATGGCTTGGGTATGTATGGCTGCCACAGGTCCTGGCACACTTATCTTCATCAATGTTGGGACTGCTGATGGCAGACATACAATTAATTTTGAGGGGTACAGAAACATCTCATCGGCTCAAGTTCTAGTAAATGCCTTCAAACTCATTGGACAGCGCTTCATCCTACAACAAGATAACGATCTCAAGCATACTGCTGAGGCAGCACTGGAGTTTTTCAAAACTAAAAAATGACACATTCTTGAATGGCCAAGACAGTTCTCGATTTAAAATCCAATTGAGCTGGGCTTTCATATGCTGAAGAGAAACCTTAAGGAGACATGCCCCTGAAACAAGTAGGAGCTCAAGATGGCTGCATTAGAGGCTTGGCAGGGCATCACCAGAGAAGATCCTCAGCACCTGGTGATGTCTATGAATCGCAGACTTCAAGCAGTCAGTGCATACATGGGATATGCAGCAAAGTGTGAAATGTGACAACTGCTTTACAACAACAACAATGTTATAGTGCCCAGAAATGAGGGGACCATGTGGAAAAAGTGTTGTCATTTCTACTTGCTGCAACTGAAATGTCTGCAAATCCCCTTAAATGAAAGTCTGCAATGTGCACTGTAATCACACCTGAAATGTTTGATTTACAATGTTAAACTGTGGAGCAGAGGGGTAAATCAAGGAAAAAGGTGTCTTTGTATCAAACATTATTGAGGGTACTGTAACTGACCTGGACTGGAGTACGTGAGATCACAAAAAGACTAAACCTGCATGATGTAATTAGTTAAGATGCATCAGAACACACTGTGTCTTAAAAATAAAATCATAAAGGTTTCTTTCATAAAAGACATATTTCTGAGTTTTCTTTTGTACAGGGGCGCAAACTCACACCAGGGGTTTTACCATAAACTCCCATTTACTGCATGCCTGACCTGTCCCAAACATTATGGAGGGCACTGTACACTGAGACAGTTGCCCAACAACACCATGACCACAGTAAGAGGAGGCCTATCTAATTTTTCAAATGTGTTAGGGCTGCTGCCGCCTTTCTATTCCAGCAGACGGAGCTGTCACTCAACATGCAGGGTTTGCTTGTTCTCCTGAAGTCTGCATGGTCTTTTTCTCACACCGGGGTACTCTGGTGCTTGTTCCAAAGGTGTAAATGTCAATTTAAATTGTCCCTCTTTAAGTCAGTATGGATGTGTGAATTAGTATGCTCTCTGATGGACTGGCACCCTATGCATGGTTGATTCCCATCTTATCCCCTATTCTGCCAGCATAAATCCTAGTTCTAATGACACTGAATGAAATGGTGTTGAGAATGGATGCTTTCTAGTACCATCATTCAATTAGCTGGTGACATTAATACCATATACCTCATCACCAACAGCGAGTGCATAGTTAACAGAGAAGAGATTTGCCTCTGATGCAGTGGTACCAGGGCAACAATCTCTCTATTCATATTGGCATAACCAAGGAACTGGTCATGGACTTTGAGGAAAAAGATTCAGAACGCATTCCCACCTACTTTGGAGGGAATTCTGTCCAGCTTTAAATTTCTTGGAGTTAAAGTCATTGATGACTGTGTCTCGACACATATCATTTGCCATTAATAAGGCTCACCAATGCCTGCATTGCCACAGACATCTCTGGAAACCTCAGAAGTCTCCATCTATGATCACTGTCTCGCAGTGAAGTCCGTCATCACTGACATCATTATGTTCTGGTGCAGCATCTACTCAGCTCAGGCCTGTAAAGCACTACAAAGGCTGATGAAGTCAGCTCAGAAAGCACATATCGCCCTGCCCAGGACATACTACATATAACACACACTGACCGAGAGAGGCAATCAGAATTAATAGGCCTTCACCATCTTGTGCAGCCAGCTTTCTCACTCCTCCATTCAGGACCATTAGCACTCTCAGCAATAGATTTAGGGATGGTTTTTAGCTACAGGTCATAAGGCTACTCAAAAGGAACCCTAGTATTTATCATCTAATGTTGCATTTAATGTATCATTTGAATATACACTCATCTTTGTGTTTTCCTGTTGTTGGTATTGTATGGAGACAAGCAAGTAAGAATTTCACTGTAGTGTTTACAAATAACAATAAATAGGTGAGGATTTCAGGCCATTTTCTGGTCCACTTAAGCTCAGAGCCAAAGCTCGGCCCATTTAGGGCCACCAATTAACATAACAAGTCTTTGCCAGTATATGGAGAAGGCAGACAGACTACCTGTAGTAAAACCTGTAAAGACAGTAACTGTGCATGAGCTTTGAACTCAAAGTACTTGATCTGTGAGGCAGCATGCTAACCACTCCATTAATATTTTATTTTTATTTGCACACCTGATTTCTGTTTTATATTCGAAAAAGTTAGTGGAATGTTGTTGACAGTCTTTTACCAAGTTGGTTGGTTGATTGAGATGTGGGCCATATTGACCAGTACCAATACAAGGCCCTGGAATAGCAAACAGAACAACAAAATGAGATGTACATATATTACTTTCACAAGTTAACCCACACCCATACTTATAGACTGATACCAGCTTAAAATATTTCAGAGGTGGTAGGCATGAGCCTTACTATATGTCGGCATGTATGTGTAGATGTTCAGTACTATAATGGAGGTGTCTGATCTGTCCCAACATCATTCAAAACATGACACGGACCCCAAATATACAACCAAAATCATTGCTATACACAAAAGATTAAAAGGAAATCTTGTAACAGATGTTATGGTGCCCACAGAGCTCAGATCTCAGCAGCAGCAAGCAATTCTGGGATTACAAGTAAGACAGCCAAAGTCTGCAGTGGAACTGAGTCAAGTTCTCAAACAGCCATGAAAGGACCTTCAGAAACTGCATGACAGTGGACTGAAGAGAAAGCAAAGGTTCTTTCTGCTTACTGGACTTTCTAGCATTCCTATTTTATAGAAAGGTTTCATAAGTGCCTAAGAATGTTAAAAAGTGCTGCACTTAAACAGTACAATATACTGTATATCCCATCATCTGTCCAGGGCCAAATCCCCTTCATTACAGTGCAACTAGCAGCATGGCATTGCAAAAACCAACCTTGGATGGGATTTCTAGTCCATCTTAGACTGAACTACACTCATTCTCACTCTGTGAAAATTTAGGTTCAGCAGTTGAAGTACTGTAACTGGGATATGTTTGGGATGTGTGAGGAAAATGGATTAGACAAAGAAAACATACAAAAAGAGAGTGCACAGGGTCCACAGAGAGATGGAGCCATTTTTTGAGCCTCAGAGATCTCTCTATGTATTCTAATTATACTGCATATTGCACATCACATCTCAAATCTATTATAGACTACCATTCATATTTATCTCTCTCTATATATATATACAGTATATCTCACATGCAGCCTTTCATATTTATTTACCTTACATTGTCTTTCATATCTACTTATCTTTCTATCATGCAGCACCTACAATATTCTAGTGGGCCCTGAGCTCACTGCCCAGCACCATGGAGCTCGATTGGCATTTACCACAGAATACCAGAATTGGTAGGTCCACCACGGGCACCCTGTGCTTTTCACAGATGAGAGCAGGTTCACCCTGAGCACATGTGACAGATGTGAAAGGGTCTGGAGAAGCCGTGGAGAATGTTATGCTGCCGGTAACATTGTTCAGCCTGACTGGTTTGGTGGTGGATTAGTGATGGTCTGAGGAGGCATATCCATGGAGGGACGCACAGACCTCCACAGGCTAGACAACAGCACCTTGACTGCCATTAGGTATCGGGATTAAATCCTTGGACCCATTGTCAGACCCTATATAGTGCCCTTCATGTTTTTCTATTACATATAGCCTTTCATATCATTGTTATCTATTTATTTTACACTGCCCAAAGCAATATCTATCTATCACATAGTGCCACTCATATCTGTCTATCTATTACATGCAGCATTTCATCTCTATCTATTATACATTGGCTTTCATATCTAATGATCTTTCTGTCATGCAGCACCGCCATATCAATTATATAGCGTCTTCCAAACTATCCATCTACTTTAACATAGTGTTATGTGTTTTAACTGAGGCGGGCTGGCACCCTGCCCAAGGTTTGTTTCCTGCCTTGTGCCCTTTGTTGGCTGGGATTGGCTCCAGCAGACCCCCCGTGACCCTGTAGTTAGGATATAGCGGGTTGGATAATGGATGGATGGATGTGTTTTAAATAATTTAAGGCTTGATATTGCAGACTTTACTGTTATTGTTCTAGTTTCTTGTCATGTCTCCCCAGCACACTGAAAGTATAAAGGAAGCGAATGTCACCAGCAATGACAGTCAGTTGAAGATGGTCTGGCACATGGCATACCTTTCTTTCCAAGCACACCCCTCTCCTCTGTCACGCAAACAGCAGACACAAAGCCTCAAGGAGAACAATTCAGTAGAACAGCCAAAAAAAATGACAAACCGTTTCATTTCTTGCATCAGGAGTCATTTATTTGGCATTTGTTTTTGTTTTTTTTTTCAGGCTATGGACATTTGAATTCTTCTCACTTGAGGAGTTTATTTGTACTGCTTGAGCTGTAGCTTGTACTTTCCTTTTAGATAGAAAGGTAGAATGTATGAGGATATCATTTAATTATTAACACTATTCTGAAGTCAAATACATACTTTTATTTTCCTCTGGAAACTTGTTAATTATGGTTAAAAGACCAAAAAGTTATTTTTTCCCCATAACATGTTTCTTTTTTATTTCTTACGTTTCATTTATTTATTGCCTTATATAATAGAGATTACTATTATGGAAGAAGATCACTGAGGAGATTAGATACATTTAAGATAACATCAGAGATCAATGAATCACACTTAATTATACATAATGCCTTTTCTTAATGGGCATTAACAGAAAGCTTGTGGTGATAGTGAATGGGCAATGATTGCTGTAATACAAATAAGGATAGATAGATAGATAGATAGATAGATAGATAGATAGATAGATAGAT
>JANRMT010062811.1:7723462-7763908 GCA_026402145.1 Polypterus bichir lapradei | reverse complement strand
TAGATAGATAGATAGATAGATAGATAGATAGATAGATAGATAGATAGGTCACAAGGGGGAGACTATTTACTGATGCTCAGTAAATAAGTAAATAAATATCATAACAAACAAATACACAGCAGAATTTCCAAAATGAAAGAAAACTTCTGATTTCAATAAAAATTACACAACAGTCAGTTTCAGTCCCCGTGAGGCAATATATAGGCATATTACCATTGGTGAGCCCCATAGCATTTCTTGACACACTTCTTCTGAATAATTTAATGGCTGACAGTCCTCAGTGTTTCTGTATCATAGGGAGGTTGTGCACCATTGGACATAATGGACTTCAGTTTTGTCCTCACTCACTCCTCCACTACTGTGTCTGATAACTGAGCCCGCCCTTTTAATTAGCTCATTGATTTGGTGGGCCTCTGTTAAAGTGATGTTCACAGGCACAGCACAGCTTAGAATAAACACAATAGTTAAAAAAATAATAAAAATGTACAAAACAGTGAGATTCTAATCTGAGACACAGGAGAGGAGGGTAGACGTGTGGGTTGGGGTAAATGTTGGTAAAGCTGGTAATAGATTTAGTATTCCAGGATGGTTAGAGCTGCCTATGCGCAACTTTTGAGCCTTTGCAGTGTGTAATTTGTTCATCTGTTTGCTGATGATGTTTAGTATTTTTGAGTTCATGCACAGACGTGCTTCTAGTGGACTGGAGAAGTGAAATTGCTTCTCTCTATCAACTGTCGGAGAGTGTGGGTGTATAAGTGCATGGTGATGGACTTGCATATGCAGTGCATACGTCACACTTATTGTTACTGATATAAACTTTTAAGTACAATAATGAAAAAGGATGGCAGACTAATGAATAACTTACTGCACAGAAGGTCACATTATAGAACTTTGTAAGTGATTTTAAGCAAATATGAATAATTTGCACAAAAAGGATAAAGAAGCATATTGGGCTTGCAGTGTATGAAGTCTGGTGTGCCTGTGGTTTACTCTACTGAACACCTTCTGAAAGGTAACAACCCATTCAGGCAAATCAGAGCAGGCCGACATGACACCACTGCACCTCTCTTGCCTTTGTCTCCACTGTGTTTTACTGAAAGCACCTTATGTTCTCTGTATGGCGATGGCAGCGGCTCTGTTTCAACCAACTATCTCATATTTTACATGAACACTTGTTCACAACCTGACAGATAGAACCTAACATGAACTCTGTCTACACATGACCCCAATTAGCAATAGTTTGAATTTGGAATAAAACATAACAATAGAACTGAACTGGAATTTAATAATGTACCCATCAGGTTTGTCCCTAACCATACATAAATATACACTTACAGATACACCATGGATTCAGAATTTATTCAGGCCCCTTCAATTTCTACACACTTTGTTGTGTTGTAGATTTCATCTTAAATGGATGAATTTTTCATTTTGGCTCATCAATCTACACTCATAATGACATGATATACAATATAATATATACCCAAAGTGGTGAAAACAAGTTTTCAAAAAGGTTTCTAAATGTATTAAAATCAAAAACTAAAATTTCTCATTCATATAAGTACTCAAACCCTTAATTCAGTACTTTATAGAAGCATCTTTAGCCCTCCTGGGTACATATCTAGAGATTTTGCACATTACCCATAATTCCTAGCAGATCCTTTCAAGCTCCATTAGACTGGATGGGAAGCCTCTTTAAACTGTCATCTTCAGGGCTCTCCTCAAATGTTCTGTGGGGTGTAAGTCTTAGCTTTGCTTTCGACCACTCAAGCAAAGCCAGAGACTTGTTGAAAGGCCATTCGAGAGCTGTCTTGGCTGTATGTTTCAGGTCACTGTTGTGCTGGGAGGTACATTCTCAGACCAGTCTGAGGTCTTGTGCAGTCAGGAGCAGGTTTTCTGCAAGGACCTCTCTGCATTTGGGTGGAGTGGTGGCTCTGAGGCTAGGGATTTGTCAGAAGGTTGCTGGTTCGAATCCCATAAATGCCAGAAGTGACTCTTCTCCATTGGGCCCTGGAGCAAGGCCCTTAAACTGCAATTGCTTTGTCCTGGGTATGACGTTAATCTACATTCAGCCCTACAAGCAGGTCCTCCAAATTACAGGGAAAACTTTATTTGGTGGCAGGATTGGCATTCCAGCCACCCTAAAAAATCTCACACTGTGTGGTGCTGAGGTGTCACCTGCTGCACTCGGGTCCCAATCCAGGTGGATTCTCATGTGGTGGGTGCGGCAACGCATTATCAGCACATGCTCCACCCCCTCTCTGTATTTGGTCAAATTACTTCTTGCCTCAATTCTGTCCAATGTCCTTCTCCCTTCTGCTGAGACGTACCCACGTAACATGATGCTATCACCAATGCAATTCACCATAGCAATGGTGCATGACCTTCCCCCAGGCAGAGTGTAAGAAATTCTGCCCAAAGAGTTCAATGTTTGTCTCATCAGGCCACAGATGCTTTTATGTCATTCTCTGAGAGTCCAAGTTCATATACCTTTAATTTCCATCTAGCCACAATACTAAGAAAGCCTGATTGGTCCTTTTGACAGGTTCTCCCATCTTAGCAAAAGACTTCTGAACTTTGTTAGAGTGACCATTGAATTCTCGGTCAACTCCCTAACCAGAGGTGGGTAGAGTAGCCAAAAATTGTACTCAAGTAAGAGTAGCGTTACTTCAAAATAATATTACTCAAGTAGAAGTGAAAAGTAGTCCACCAAAAAATTACTCAAGAGTAAAAAAGTTATTTGGTGAAAAGACTACTCAAGTACTGAGTAACTGTTTGAACATAATAAGTGATTTATTTTTTAGAAATGTTGTAATAAGACAGACAAAAATATAAAATAATGCACAAATTCTGCTATTTCTAAATAATAAAATAAAAAATGAGTAAAAATAAATAACATCTTTACAAAATAAAGATGCACAAATAACACAAAGTTCCAAATCATAGTTTTTCACAACAAAGCTTTTGAAGCTGATACCAACAGTAGGTAACATGTCTGAACAGTGCAAACTACTTACAGTGACGAGATATCCTGTACACTGACAGTATAATACTGCATATTCACTTTGTGGTGTAGCGGGTCCGTGGCTAAAAAAAGGCCAATTTCAAATCCATAAAGCCGTGTCACTCTCCGTGGGTGCAATTACACGACCGCGGGGAGTTAATGAGGTAGTTGGAGCGAATCGCACCTGCACGTGCGGGAGCGATTGTTCTCAATTGCTTCATTGGCTTCCTGTGGCGTGTGATTAAGGCCCACGGAGACAGGAGTGTATATATACAGGTCATCACAAAAAAAGAAGGGGGACTCAAAGAAAAGGAGAAAAGAAAAGAGCCAAGACGGAGGTCAGCCGAAAGGAGCTCGTGGCTGCTGAGTCTCCGCCGGCTACGCAAGCAATGGGTGAGCCAGTAGAATGAGGTGGGCTAAGATCAGGAGGAGTTAGTCTGCATTTTAACCTCGGATTAACGGATTTATTTATTGATTTTTTTATCCTTACTTTTCACAATGATTTTTATGGATTTATATATGTATTGTTTTTTAGAACACTGCACCATTGACACTTTTGTTTTGACTGTTTTTTAATAAAAGCACTTGAGCACTTTTTCCACCATCCTCTGGCCTCATCAGTGAATTATCCTCATATGTCAGCTCATCTCGGTCATAACTATCGATGGTGTGGCTTCAGCAGACTCCCATGTGGGGAGAGGGAGTCTGTAGTGGACCGGCATCGTCACACACTTGCCCTCCAAATAGCACAGCTGATAGAAAATAACATAGAACAAGGCAGCTTGTGCATGCACAAGAAGTCTCACTTTACCATGACTGTCTGTGCATGTTTGGTTAAAATGTGCTTGTTCTTCACTCAGTGAAGTGATGGTTAAGTTTCAGCAGGAGTTGGCTCTCAAGGTTCTTGCAGTGAAGCGATGACCGTTTAGCAGTGAACAGGAGCCCTGCATGACTAAAAAGTCTCTCACAGGCTGCAGACGCAGGAAGTTTGTGTGTGGTCATGTGACTGCATGGCTACGTCTGATTGGTGAAACAGAGTCATGTGATTACTGTTGCTACATCTGATTGATGAAACAGTCATGCAGTAGATCCACTGGTGACTTCTCTCTGGCAAAAATATAGTGTAATGTATAAATGGAAAAATGGAGTCGAGT
This sequence comes from Polypterus bichir lapradei, assembly GCA_026402145.1. Taxonomy (NCBI): domain Eukaryota; kingdom Metazoa; phylum Chordata; class Cladistia; order Polypteriformes; family Polypteridae; genus Polypterus; species Polypterus bichir. The sequence goes on along the minus strand of JANRMT010062811.1, from coordinate 7,759,750 downwards.
GTTGCCCAATGTAGCGTAATGTAGAGTAAGAGTAGCGTTTCTTCTTCACAAATGTACTCAAGTAAAACTTAAAAGTATGGTGCAGTAAAATTACTCTTAGAAGTACCATTTTTTTAAAAAGTTACTCAAGTAAATGTAACGGAGTAAATGTAACTTGTTACTACCCACCTCTGTCCCTAACCAAGGCCCTTCTTTCTGGTTGCAAAGTTTGACCAGACAGCCAACTTTAGGAAGACTCCTTGTGATTCCAAACCTCTTCCATTTCACAATTATTGAGGCTGGATGAGGCTAGTGTGCTCCTGAGAACACTCACAGCTTTAGAAATTGTTTTATACCCTAACCCTGATCGGTGCCTCACCACATTTTAATTGTGGATGTTTGCACAGAATTCCTCAGACTTCATGAATTGGTTGTTGTCCTGACATGCAATGTGAATTGTGGCACCTTACTAAATAAGGTCCAGTCAATTCAATGAATCTCAGGTAGGTTCCAATCAAGTAATTGAGACACATTTCAAGGATAATTAAAGCAAACAGGAGACATCTGACCGCAACTTGGACTGTCACAGCAAAAGGTCTGAATGCTTTTATAAATGAGAGATTTCAGTCTTTGATTTTTTTTTATTAAATCCATAAACCTTTCTGAAAACCTATTCTCACTTTATCATTATGGGTTATTGAGTGTAGATTGATGGGAGAAAGTAAAGTGGCACAATTATCCATTTAAATTATTCTATACTGAATATTTTCCAAATCCTTTGTAGTTGTTGTTAAAAATGTGAACGCAAGTGGGTAGCTGATGTTTTATATTATTTGAAATTGGAAAAAATCAAATTCTCACTTAGAATATCTGTGCAGAACTTCTTCAAAACCTGGCAGGATCTAATTAATAATATTTTAGAATAAGCTCTTAAAGCACTGAGGAAGTAGATTCTCTCCCAATTTCTTTTTCTTCTCCATTAATCTGTATCCACCTATTAAACTCTTCAATTTATTTGTTTTTACTATTTGCAAGCTTTAGTCCGTTGGCCATGCTCTCTTTCTCAGGGGTGCGGGTGGATTTGTTTTCAATCCTATTTTTTTTTTGTGTAAAAATTGTTCTACAGTAATCCCTCCTCGATCACGGGGGTTGCATTCCAGAACCCCCCACGATAGGTGAAAATCCGCGAAGTAGAAACCATATGTTTGTATGGTTATTTTTATATATTTTAAGCTCTTATAAACTCTCCCACACTGTTAACATTATTAGAGCCCTCTGGACATGAAATAACACCCTTTAGTCAAAAGTTTAAACTGTGCTCCATGACAAGACAGAGATGACAGTTCTTTCTCACAATTAAAAGAATGCAAAAATATCTTCTCTTCAAAGAAGCGCCATCAGGAGCAGAGAATGTCAAGAGAGAGAGAGCGAGATAAAAGCAAACAATCAAAAAATCAATACATGCTTTTGTGCTTTCAAGTATGCTGACGCACCGCGATAAAGCGGCATTTTGTAGAGGACCCTCTAGGCAAACAGCCTCTGTGCAAACAGCCCCTCTGCTCACACCCCCTCCATCAGGCAGAGAGAGATAGAGAGACAGAAAAAAGCAAACAATCAAGCACCGCGCGGGAAGCATATCGTATATCATTGAGGAGTTTTAGTTAATACGTAATACATGCTCTGATTGGGTAGCTTCTAAGCCATCTGCCAAAAGCGTCCCTTGTATGAAATCAACTGGGCAAACAAACTGAGGAAGCATGTATCATAAATTAAAAGACCCATTGTCCGCAGAAATCCGCGAACCAGCGAAAAATCCATGATATATATTTAGATAAGCTTACATTTAGAATCCGCGATGGAGTGAAGCCGCGAAAGTCGAAGCGCAAAATAGCGAGGGATCACTGTATTTGTATGGAATGATTACAATAAAATCAATAAAAAAAAATGTGAATGCAAAAGTCCCTTCTCATTGCAGATTTGTAAAAATAAAAGTGTCTCAACCATTTCAAATACATATTTTAGGTTTCCACCACTGTTGCTCTGCTCAGGGAACAGGCCTTGACTCTTCCTTTTTCCAACCAACACATTATTAAAAACACAAGTGATAGAAGAAGACCCTCCTTGCAGCTGTTATACCCAGGTGGGAGAAGGTTAAGGAAAACTGAGCTTTTATCAAACAAAAATATCTGCGATGGGATAAACACAAAGTGCAAATAAACCAAGATCTACTGACACACTGGACCTGACAAAAAAGTTTTGAACTCCAGCTTATAAGGAAAGGTGGTTCAACCACTTACCCACTGGTCCAGTAACAAAATGAATTCCTGTCACCTTCAATCTCTCTCGTTCTTTCTTTTTCTCAGACTCTGGCCTATTTACCTCCCACCAGTACAGAAATAGTCTTTCTCTCCTCCTGAGTCTGCACTCAACTGGCTTCAGGCATGGAGGTGGCATTAAACCAATCCCTATTATCACTTCTGGCCAAGCCCCCAGAATCACATTTAGGGTAAGGAACAGCCTTCATTTCACTCTAGGGACACCAGGATGGAACTTCCCTAGCAGTTCCAGGTGTTCCTGAAACTTTCAGCTTTCCGTTAGCCTTAAAGGACTAGGCCTCCAAGGCAGCACCCCACCTGTCTGCACTACCTGACCTGCACTACCCTGGTGACAACAAAACTGCCTCTCCCTCATTTGGCCAAGGCCAAAGAGATAATAGTGGTCTTCAGAAGAGAGACATTCACTCCCCTATAATAATAAAAGCAACAACAACAATAATAATAATAATAATTAATTTTATTTACAGTGGGTACGTAAAGTATTCAGACTCCCTTCAATTTTTCACTCTTTGTTATATTGCAGCCATTTGCTAAAATCATTTAAATTAATTTTTTCCCTCATTAATGTACACACAACACCCCATATTGACAGACAAAAAAAAGAATTTTTTAAATTGTTGCAGATTTATTAAAAAAGAAAAACTGAAATATCACATGGTCCTAAGTATTCAGACCCTTTTCTCAGTATTTAGTAGAAGCACCCTTTTGAGCTAATACAGCCATGAGTCTTCTTGGGAAAGATGCAACAAGTTTTTCACACCTGGATTTGGGGATCCTCTGCCATTACTCCTTGCAGATCCTATCCAGTTCTGTCAGGTTGGATGTTAAACGTTGGTGGACAGCCATTTTTAGGTCTCTCCAGAGATGCTCAATTGGGTTTAAGTCAGGGCTCTGGCTGGGCCATTCAAGAACAATCACAGAGTTGTTGTGAAGCCACTCCTTCGTTATTTTAGCTGTGTGCTTAGGGTCATTGTCTTGTTGGAAGGTAAACCTTCGGCCCAGTCTGAGGTCCTTAGCACTCTGGAGAAGGTTTTTGTCCAGGATATCCCTGTACTTGGCCGCATTCATCTTTCCCTCGATTGCAACCAGTCGTCCTGTCCCTGCAGCTGAAAAACACCCGCACAGCATGATGCTGCCACCGCCATGCTTCACTGTGGGAACTATATTGGACAAGTGATGAGCAGTGCCTGGTTGTCTCCACACATACCGCTTAGAATTAAGGCCAAAAAGTTCTATCTTGGTCTCATCAGACCAGAGAATCTTATTTCTCACCATCTCAGAGTCCTTCAGGTATCTGATGAGACCAAAACTAAATACTGAGCAAAGGGTCTGAATACTTAGGACCATGTGATATTTCAGTTTTTCTTTTTTAATAAATCTGTAACAATTTCAAAAATTCTTTTTTTTGTCTGTCAATATGGGGTGCTGTCTGTACATTAATGAGGGAAAAAATTAATTTAAATGATTTTAGCAAATGGCTGCAATATAACAAAGAGTGAAAAATTGAAGGGGGTCTGAATACTTTCCGTACCCACTGTATATAGTGCATTTCCCTATCACCACCAATGGAACTACTATGGAGAGGAGAAGCAGTTTAAGTTCCTCTATGTGTGAATCACTGAAGACCTGACATGGTCTGTTTACACCAGAAAAGTGGTGTGGAAGACACAATAGAACCTTTATTTATCTCAGGTAGCTGAAGAACCCTCTTGCCATCTAACCATTTTAGACCTGTGCCATTGAAAACACCCTAATTGGTTGTGTCATTGGTTGGCATGAGAACTGCACTGCCCTCAGTCGAAAAGCCTAGCAGAGGGAAGTTGTACTCTGCACAACAAATCAATGGAGGTGAGGTTTCTAACCTCCAAGACAAATATGTTAGGTGGCATCTAGGGAAAGCCAGGAAAATGTTCAATGACTTCAGTCATTTGAGTCATGAACTGCTCAAATTTGTATCTTTAGGCAGACAATGTTGCAACTTCAGATCCCATTGGCAGGTCCCAGGAGGCTTCAAAACAGCTTTTACCATCAAGCTGTCAAGATGATGAATTCTGCATAATGACTGGTAGCAATCCTTATCACCCCGGTACATTCATGTTGCTGTTCCTTCATGTCTATGTTCCATTACAGTACAACTAGTTTGTGTTATTAGTGTGCATTGTCAGTATTTCTAAAAGTTCACTTAATATATAATACATTTATTTATATATGAGTTTACCAGTGTATGACTGGTGAATTGAGATTTAAATGCATTTATTATATATATGCTCTATTTGTTATGCTTCAGCCAGAATTCTTCCCCTGGCTGTTTTTCAGATTTCTGCTTTATGTCTTTTTTTGTTCATTTTAGATTCTTTTGTCCATTTCTGATTCTTTTGTCAATGTTAATGTTGCTACTTTTATTATTTATTTACATTCTGTGTTTTTATTAGTTTTGTGTTTGATGTTATTTCTACTGTATATAACCCATGCCAGTTTGTATTTTATGGGTGATTCCCAAAGTGGCTGGGTCACCTGTCAATTTCCATCCAGCGACCGCCTTCAACCTTATAAAGACTGAGTAAACACACAGTCCCTTGCGGTTCATTGAATGCACTTGGTGGTTTTGAGGAGTTATTGTGATTGATTTTTACCTCTATGCCCTGTTTTTGACTTTGGTTTCTGGATTTGTGTTCTTGGGACTTTTCTGCCTTGGATTGCTTTTGTTGTTTTTGTTGCTGCAGAGCATTTTCGAGATATAAATCTTTTATTTTATAGCAATTTGCCTATTTTTGCTTCATTCTGAAGGTTGACAGATCCTTCTACATGTAGCGGTTTTGCTACAATATTTTGGGGACTTTATGCTAAGGTACTCTCAAATTTATAACTCATTACTGCTGGGGACTCTGCACACAAAGCTATTCATGCATCTGTACATTCTGTGTAGGTGACGTGACAATAAAGTAACTTGACTTAACATTTTCTTGTATTCATCTTTTTCATTCTCCGTTTGTTTCCTTCTTTATCTGAACTGTGTGATTGAATGCAATATCCACAAGATATTGACTTATAAGTGCTGGGTCATGTTTAATGGTGGCAGGCCAAATGATCAATGGGTCTTGTATTACGCCACATCTAATAACTCAGCTGAGATGGAGGATGGCGAACAGCAGAACAGTCCCACCTTCCAGGACAATGGAAGACAGACTTTCAAGTATCTTCAAAATGTCCGCCGCCCGTACATCCAGAATTTATTAGATGTTTCAATTTATGCTTTCCCTATGCTCATCCCCTGTGTATTTTTCAACATTGAACCAGGTTACAGAATGTTGAGGAGCCTGCTAGCATTCAATGTGTGGGGCCTAAAAATTCTCAGAATTGGCCAATAGCACAGGAATAAGGTGTAGTTATTGAATATGCCGCTTAGTATAGCATGTCTACAGTCTGTGATGAGAGAAGTTTGCAGCGTTGTGTGTTTTAATAAATAATTTGTCACATGAAAGCTCCAGGTGGGTACAGATGCACATGAAAATGTGAACAAGCTGCTCCGGGGTTGATTGAGGTGCTTGGCTGATGACATATTCACATGCAGACACGGGCAGGTCACACCTTGAAATTGGTGAATGCGGCACCTGCGTCTGGCCGCAAAAAGGGACACCAGGCAAGAGAAGGAGAGGAGAACCATAGGGAAAGGCATGAAGGAAGAACAACGATGAAGGAACAGAGGTTAATGAAAGTAAAAGAAAGAAAGCAGGTAGCAGGATCGGGAGAGCCCGTACTGTGAGGAAGGAGGCAGGTGGTCTGGAGTGAGCCTCAGAGTGAGGAACATGTGGCCACTGCTTGAAGGAGCTCACATTGATTGATGCAGGGGGAGTAGGAGCATCCTGCTATGAGGTGTTTCCTGCAGACACTGATGGACTGGTGGCGGGGTACATGTGTGTGGCTCGGCGTGGCGTCCCATGGACGCTCAAGGACTGGCAATGGGAACTTGATCCAGGTTTTAATGGCTGACTGCAGTGTACCTGTCAGCAGGCGTATCCTCTTGCTGCAAGGCCCTGAAGAGATAAGCAGAGGAGACACCACATTTTAGAAAGAAGCACTGGGGCTTATGTTTTTAAAGAAAGACCTTCCTGAGTTTTAACCTTGTTTTTAGTGGAAACTAGCTGAAATACCTAGCGCTGCCCGGGAGGAAAATAAAGTGTTTTTTTTGTTTTAATTGTTTGAGAAAAATATAATTAAAAAACCCCACACAAATTTAATAATAAAAATAAATTAAGAAACAAAGACTCACTATGTCCTTGTCTTGCGGTCTTGTATGTATGTTGACGCTCGGAACCGGCCAACTGTATTTAATTTGAAAAGCAACAGGGGCGCGGTGCTGCTCAAAAATAAAGAATGCTGGCAGTCGCCTGGTATATACTAACTGTGTAAGCCTGTGCTGTTAAAAGCACGGGATCCTAGAAAGTATTTAAATCGTCACAACTACTCTGGGCATCTCTCTGCTATGAGGAGTCATGTTGCCAAAGTGTTCGCATCGTTTGTGCATTAGTAGCTAAGCGACTGTCTTTCTTAGGAGGTTTCCTTTTGCCGGTGTGCTGGCCTCGCTTGCGTATCTTCGGAGCTGGAGCCCTCACCCCGACTCTACGTCTCACTTCCGAGCCGGACAGACACACACACTTCCACACATAGAACTCTGTTTAATTTCAAAAGCAACAGGAGCGCGGTGGCGCTCAAACATAAAAAATGCTGGCAGTCGCCTCCAGTTCGCCCTCTGGTGGTCGTTCAGAATGTCAACTGGATGATAACATGCATACAATATACTGCAAGATCACCCCCCCCCCCCACCCTACCCAGAAGGGGGTGGGTTACAGCTGATTATACCCTATAGTATTTTTAGTTGACCAATGAGGAACACGTGTACCAAGTTTCATGAAAATCGCTTCAGCCGTTCGGACGTGATGCTGGAACATACATACACACACATTGAACTGTTTTTGCTGCTAATTGACTTCTTTTGAATTAATTTTATTCGACTTGCTCTTGAAGACTCAGACCCCTCAATTGTTTCTTTTTCCTTAATTAGTAGCCAAACGATAATAAGACAAAAAGCATAACCAGCAAACTGTGTCCATCATTCAATATCTGATAATAAAGAAAGGTGAAGGTCTCAGGAATGCTGATCTGCTCAGGTCCCCAAAACATTTTAACAACACTCTTAGAAAAGAGAAAATCAACAATTTCAGAAATTTATGCCATTGCACAATGAGAGCAGCAACAAGCCATGGAATTAAAGGATGGGTTTAGTTAACAACAAGAAGCTGGTTGGAGTTTGAGGCCCTGACTTAGTTGGTCTTCTTTTGGCTTCTTCACTTCACGTTTCATTTCTGCTTGGGTGCCATTTAAAGAAAGAAATAAAGCAATTCAGAGGAACGATGAAGAAAATCAGAGGAACAAATCTTAATAAAAATCAGGAGTGTTCTTTCCTAAACTTTCTTGTGTACTCAGATATGGGGATGGATATTTGAGGAGTAAACCACAAGATAATAATTATATTTTCATATTATGTACATTAAAGAACCATCAACAACAATCAAATCAAATTAATAATATATTGAACAATTATTATAAAAGTAAAGCTGAATAAATCGGACTCTGTAGCTTCCTGAATAAAAGATAAAGTAACCACTTCCAGGTATTGGAAATAGCCCAAAAGTTGATAGAAATCTACATTTTGTAACTAATAACTTATATGCAAAATTTGGTTGACCTACGTGATAGTGTGCTCAAGTTATTGTGTTTACATACAAAAACACACAAACGCACAGACAGACACACAGACATATTTCTAAAAATGGTATTTTCGGACTCAGGGAGGTCTAAAACATCTAGATTCATCAAAATCTCGAAATGGAATTTTTGGACAATTATAGGGCGGTCCAGATAAAATTATGCAATTTTCATTACGCTACAATTTATTAAGTTTATTACATAGAAAATCACCCGAAAAATCCCGGACCATTGAGAAGTGTGCAAAATGACGGCCCTGAACTGGAATCGTCCCCACATAAATCAAAGTCATCCAGATGATCTGGATCTGCATAATTAGATCTGGACCACCCTGTACAATACTTTCCCTAAACTTTGTATACGAGAAAGTAACAAGTCAGTTAAAATGAAAGGAAAACGGAGTTAATCAGCAGATAAAATGGGTCACCAATTAAAAAAAAGTGTTAGAATGAAAACCTGCAACCACTGCAGCCCTCCAGGACTGGTGTTGGAGGCCACCGATTTATGAAGTAAAGCACTGATAGACCTTGCACCTACCTCTTGACTGTTTGTGTGTTCTCATTTACTCTGCTCATCCTCGGCTATGACTATCGACGGCTCGGGTTCAAGCTGAGAAAGAATGTGAAGCCACTCGGGACCATCACAGAGTCCCATTCATCAGCCCACCAACTGGTATCCTGTTGAGTTGACTGAGTGTGTGTTTCAGGCATTTATTCCACAGTCGTGCAGTTGATTTGGCCAGGTTTTATTATTTTTTTTGTCCAAGTCACAATGGCAGATTTTCAAGAGACATGATTGTGTTTTTTGACAATGACAGACATGTTAAAGAAGAGTTTATTCCTAATGGACAGATTGTTAACCAGCGACATTACATTAAAATGCTGAGGCACCTACGTGAAAGCATCAGGAAAAAAGAACAGAGAAGTGGTGCGCCCAGAAGTGGATTTTTGCACCGTGATAATGCATCTGAACACACCGTGATGTCAGTCAGAGTGTTAGACCAAAAATATATTTTAAAAAAAAATGGTTGTTACTTTGGACCCTTTGTATTCCTCAGATCTCATTTTTTGTGACTTCTTTTTTTTTTGGGCCTGATATTAAAACCGACATGGAAGGAAAGAAAATTTGCTACCATAAACGAATTCCAGGAAAAAAAAACGTAGGTGGCTCTAACAGATGAGTACAGTAAATGTTAATAAGAATGGGAGAGGATCTGGGACACGTGGATGGCATCTCAAGGAGAGTATTTTGAAGGTTGACTAAAGGGGAGGAGGGGGTAATTTTTTTTTTTAATCAATTTCTGGGAATTTTTGGATGTCCTCTTCGGATGCAAAAGTGTGCCACCTGTCAAAAGCATTATGCATAAAAGTGGAAGAGCTTGAGCTGTTTTTGCTTGACAAATCAGGTTAGGCCCAAATCATTAAAGCATGGAAGTCAACTACTATTAGAAAGTAAGCTTATCAGACACTCAAGGACGCCCGCAGAGAGTTAAAACAGCACTGGCAGCAAATCCATATAAAATATAAATACCCCGTGATATAGTTATCGTTGTAAAGGGTTTGAAAATGCAATAATTGCAGGGGACAAGAAGCAACATTCATTATCTATAGCTTGCTAAATCGGAGCAAAGCTGACATTCAGCACCCACAAAGCGAGATTGTTGTAAGGTAAGGAAATATACAGTTGAGTAGTAAATACAGCTGTGCTTCGGCCCATTCTGGACCTTTTAATCAAACGAGGAAAGAAAATACAAGGAAACTATATTTAGTTACGTGCCACAGCCCTGCAGACTTCAGGCGCAGCCATTTGTTTCACAAGAAGAAAGTGTGTGACATTTAAAGCACCTCCACTTCTGGCAGAGTTTGGCGCTAAGCCTCCGACAAAACTCCCAAGCAAAGTCATAAATTGTGCAAAGCGATGTGCAGTCCGGCAGCTGCGCCCCCTTTTCAGAAGAAGACTTGCGCTCGCCATGGCTCGCCGGGCACAGAAGGGGACAATCTGTTTCATGTAAATCACACGGAAACACCGATCGTGCAGCAGCGGCGCTGATAACTCTGTCAGAAGGACTGGTCCTAACAGTTTAGTCCGAGAAAAAAAAAAAAAGAATTGAAAAATACAATGGGAAAAAATACATCATGTTGCCACATTGAAATCAACTTCGCTCTTAAATTTCCTGAAAGAAAACAGCGCTGGTCATCTGTGCGCAGGAATAAAGCGCCACCTTCAGGTACCATCGAAAAGTCTTTACAATATAAAAGAAATCGCTAGATAAATTTTGTACAACACTCTGCCTTGCGCCAACAGCTGCCAGCGCTACTGCAAATCGAATTACTAGGCATTAACCCCGATTCAATGATTTAAATACACCTGGTAGTATATTGTGAATTAAGGTTTTAAATAAAGTTATGAACCAGATAACCAAGTTAAATATATGAATAAATAAGGGAAGGGTTAGCAACAGAGAGTAAAGGAGACGGGCGTCTTTTGTAAAGTTCTGTTTCATGTGCTGTTATGGGTTAACCATCTGCCTTGCACTGAATCATTTACGGAAGCTTCCAGAGCGAATGAAGAATATTACACACCTGCGATCATGTAGTGGGTCAGGGTGGGTAGGGGGAGTACTGTTACGAAACCCGAGTACAGTGAAATTCTTACGTGTACGTCTAATTAACATAACTATTCAAACGTGCAGGACACTTTACCAAAACGTTTAATGGGGTGCTGTTTATACACTGAACGACTGCACGGTGACGCGCCTCCATATCCGCTGTGTGGAGTTTGAACGTTCTTCTCACGACACTAAAAACGTATACCTTAGGGTTAATCGAAAATTCTAAATCGATTCTTTGTTTCAAAATGAGGTGATTTAGGTACCTTATGTAACTTCCTAATAGAGCAGCTTTGTTAATATTACCTAGTGGGACAAAGTTTGGTTATTACATCATAAATATTTTATTACAATCAAAGTTAGGGAAATTTCTACGGAACCCCTAAAGTCCCGTAAGACGAAATTTGTTATCTTGTGCGCACGCGTTATTATCCATGGAGACGTACAGTATTTGAGATACAATTGGTTACATTTCTGTTTTCCAACTGGAGCACAGGCAAGTGAAGTGACATGCTCGTGGTCACACAGTGTCATTAGCGGTGTCTGAAAAGTCAACCTCAGGGTGTGCAGTCCAAAGTCTTCACCGCTATAGCACACATTACATGATTTGCCCTGTAAAGAAGTTTCTTCAAAAATTCCATTAAAATGTTAACTCTTCCTTTCGTGGAATTCAACCAGAAACGGTCAACCATTTGTAAGTATATACTAAAAAGCTGTGGAGAGATACCTCAACGTTTACTACTGATAAATTGTAGAGACTTTAATTTGTTTAATAAATATATACTATTTGGATTTCTAAATTACAACTGCAGCATAGGAAAGCAGGCATATATTGTTAACCTAATATTAGATCAAATATTACACATTCTGAAAATAACAATTCCTAAATGTTACCTTAATGGGTTGTGTAGTTCCTTGTAAAGCATTTTCTTGCTTTATACTCATTTCGGTATGTGTCCAGACCAAAGTGCGCGTGTATAATTGTTTATTTATTTATTTAAAGCACATCTGTTAAAAGACACATTTCCCCCTGGGGACAAATAAAGATTTGTCTATTTTATACTGAAAAGCATTCTTTGCATATGAAATTGGTTCTTTTGACTTGAAAAAGGTTCCTAATATGCGGACAAAATAGAAAACGTTAAGGAATAGAAGGCTGCCTAGAAGTATACCAGCAGATCAAGCTGGACTTAGCCTGAGTTTTTGTATGCAATCCTTTTAAAAAACACAAACCCATTGATTTTTCACAAATCTGTCACCCTAGAGATGGGCGGGGTTTGGACAGGTGATTGACAGCAGGTATTCACGGGAACTCCTGGAACTTCCGCGTTATAACTTTCAAGTCCAGAAGATGATAACAAAGGAACTTGGGAAAAGGGACACGACGGGAGATACCTGACGACGATCGGGGAGACTGCAAAAGTAGAATTACTTGCCTAGTGAAGTGACTTACTTTTACAGTACGTTTGCGAGTTTGATTCTGCTATTTATGAAGCCTGTTTTGGATCGAAATAAATAAGAGTTCCGTCTGGAACCTTCATGTGGATGCTTCTTTTGGAAAACAAAAATTATTTCCCGATGGCATCCCTCTGAAGAACCGCTCAGGCACCTTTATTTTTAAGAGTGTACATAATAAATATTTGGCTTTTACTGTGAAAAAAAATGACTCGAGTGAATGTGACTAAACCACATCAAAATACTGAAGCGACTGAAACACATCTAACGCTCATTAGACCCCGAAAGCATAAATAACTAACATAACCGTAATCGTATCGACGAATCGCAGAAACACTGCATACAATTAAGTGCCAAAGACAGGCCACTTCGCGTCAGGGCTGGATTAACCATTATGCAAAATAAGCACGTGCTGAGGGAATCAAAGGAAGGGGGCACCACAGAAATTTCCTTTGCCGGATTTACCACGGACCATATCATGGTGCAAAACTGCAAACGATGCTGCTGAACCAGGTTCCACAAAAGAGGGCTCCGACATTAAATGAAAAAAATACATACAGTATATATACATAAGATAATAAAAATAATAATAAAATAGTAATAATAGATGTTAATGATACTGTATATATTAATTTTGGGAATACAACACAATTATAATCTGGTAGCTGCCACACGGTCATCCGGGGCTCACGTGACCGTTCTTGTCTTGGTCATATCGACTGTCCCATTCAGCCGTCCACTAAGAGTGAGTGCAGCTCATTTATATGGGGATGGGGGACAAAATCTTTTAAGTGTTTAGGGTCTCTAAAGGTCCTAATCTGGCCCTGCTCCGAGTGCTTTGTCGCTCAAAGAAAAAAAAGACTGTTTGTCCGATATCTGGCTAATGATCTCTTCAATGCAAATCTTGCTGTTCCGTATATTCTATTAAATACGTTTCACGTAAGCGTTAGCGTAAGAATTGCTCCCAAAATACGTTTTAGTTGAAGGTGGGATCGAACCTGCTTTAACCGAGTCTTAAGACTTGCCGATTTTGTTTTGTTATCTAAAACAACACTTTTATTGTGTGCAGCTGTGGCGTGACTTAGAAAACACGTTTACAGAATCGCAAATCATTTTAAAACTGAGAGAACTGTGTCCTGCCGCTTCATTAGGTTCAGTGGGGAAAGTGAATCGCGTCTTTCACTTGCGTTCTTCTTTAAATGTAGTGTGTAAAAGGAACTTGCATGGAATGTTGTTACACACTGAAGGAGTGTAAATGCATTTTATGCTATCGGGGCTCATTTAAACAATAAAATCAAATCCCACCGCTTCCATTTACTTTCAAAGTGATTCAGATTATCCTTCACAATCGCATTATCAATAATTATTTGTAACGTTCTCCGGCTAATTAACACCGAATGTAACTAATATTTGTCAGTACTTAGAAATCCATGTAGTGCAACACTGTTTATTTCAAATAAAACCGTTCACGGAAAACAAAAGCACAAATCGGGAAGAAAACGTGATTGTGATACAAAAATAAATAAATGAAAGGCCAGGAGAGTGGAAGCGAACTCAAAGCGGGGCGATGTCGAGACGTGCTGGTATCTGCACCGTGAACGCGAACTGCCACAGACAAGCTCGAAGCTGCGTAGTGCGCACTACAAATGTCCTCTGCCGCAACAAAATAAAAAATGGGCATCTGCTGCCCTCTAGAGGAGATCAATGGCAGATCAGCCATTCCTTCAATTAGTTGTAATCTCCATACCCAGTTTACGTTCTCGGGTAGCCGCAAACTAATCTAAAAGCACAAAAAGGTGCAAGGCGGGACGGACCGCAAGTCCAATTTGTGGCTGGGAAGTTAAATCATTCACATTAGAGATGGATTAATAATTAGGAGCTGTGCTAACAGCATGAGAAAAGACAAAATTTCTTGTGCAAGTAATACACTGAATAATAGTATTACTATTGTTATTAGAATACATTGAATAACATTATTATTACCGTTATTCTCCTTATTCTCATTATAATTATTATAATTATTATTATTATTATTATTATTATGATCTAACACTCTCAAATGCACCTAGCCTGTGTCACATGGAAAGGTAAACTACAAACTACAGAATTGGGCATAAGAGGGAGTAAGTACTTCTTGAGTGGGTGACAATCATACCCACACTGATCATACTGGGAATCACTAATTAATCTAATGCGCTTGTAGTTGATGAGAACAATTAGTTAAAAAACTATTTGGGCATGGGGCAGAGGGTCCTATGTTCCTGCACCCCTAGAAAGTGTCTGATTTATGTTCAGACCCCCCAAAAAAGTAATACCTGTATCACATTTGAAGATGAAGTTCATGTCCAATTTCTAATTTTGGAACCACAAATTGAACTACAGTGTGGGCCATTTATATGGATACACCTTAATAAAATGGGAATGGTTGGTGATATTAACTTCCTGTTTGTGGCACATTAGTATATGTGAGGAGGAAGACTTTTCAAGATGGGTGGTGACCATGGTGGCCATTTTGAAGTCGGCCATTTTGGATCCAACATTTGTTTTTTCAATAGGAAGATGGTCATGTGACACATCAAACTTATTGGGAATTTCACAAGAAAAACAATGGTGTGCTTGGTTTTAACGTAACTTTATTCTTTCATGAGTTATTTACAAGTTTCTGACCACTTATAAAATGTGTTCAATGTGCTACCCATTGTGTTTGTGTTAACAAACAAAACCACCGCTATTGGTCTGACACTAACCCACATTGGATAGATCCCTCCAAGACTGTTGGAACAAAAAAAATTGATGGTATGGTGTGGTATATGGGGTACAAAGATAGTGGGGCCATTCTTCATCAATGGAAACCTCAAGGCCACTGGATATGCGAAATTGCTACATGATGATGTGTTTCCCTCTTTATGCACTGAAGCTGGCACGTTCCCTGAGTTTTTCCAGCAAGATGGTGCACCACCACATTATGGGTGTCAGGTCCGAGCATTCCTAGATGAACAGTTTCCTGGAAAGTGGATTGGTCGTCGTGGGCCAGTTGAATGGCCCCCAAGGTCTCCCAATCTGACCCCCTTAGACTTTTATCTTTGGGGTCATCTGAAGGCAATTGTCTATGCTGTGAAGATACGAGATGTGCAGCACCTGAAACTACGGATACTGGAAGCCTGTGCTAGCATTTCTCCTGCAGTGTTGCTATCAGTGTGTGAAGAGTGGGAGAAGAGGGTTGCATTGACAATCCAACACAATGGGTAGCACATTGAACACATTTTATAAGTGGTCAGAAACTTGTAAATAACTCATGAAAGAATAAAGTTACGTTAAAACCAAGCACACCATTGTTTTTCTTGTAAAATTCCCAATAAGTTTGATGTGTCACATGACCCTCTTCCTATTGAAAAAACAAAAGTTGGATCCAAAATGGCCGACTTCAAAATGGCCACCATGGTCACCACCCATCTTGAAAAGTTTCCCCCCTCACATATACTAATGTGCCACAAACAGGAAGTTAATATCACCAACCATTCCCATTTTATTAAGGTGTATCCATATAAATGGCCCACCCTGTACATACAGTACTGTAAGTGAACAAATTGAACTAAAAAAATAAGCATTTAACTCAGAGCATAAAAATTTAAATATAAATTGAGCAGTTTACATTTGTAAATTTCAACAATCATGTAAATGTGTCCCTCTGTGAAGCTTAGATACTCAATTGATGATTCTGAGGTTGGGGTATCCCACAAAGCATCAAGCAGTGTGGGGAAATGACACACAATCAATGACTGAGGGGTTTGAGGGATTGCAGACCCCTGGGTGGTACGCACCGCTAAGCAATGAAACACACTTCATGAGTTTTGTCCCCCAATGACACCTGCAATGCCATTCAAAAACAGATGTGGCACATTGATAAAAGTGCTGCGCTACTGCTAGGACCGCTAGCAGGAAAGATGGGCTGAATGTAAGTAGCCGGTGATGCATCTAAATCAGTCCCCTTTGTAATACATACAGTCCCTGACAAAAGTCTTGTCGCTTGTGTACAAATTGACCTGAAGTGCCGCTAAAATATATTTCTAATCAAGATTTTGTTACAAGAAATGGGTCATTTTAATCTCATCAGCTTTTGTAATAATGTTTCAGTGCAAAACGAAACTGACAAAAAGTATTCTAATATTCACAGCTTGGTAAAGCCCATTGAGTCAATTTTTGGCAAGACATAAGTGTTGTTGCCTTGTCATATGAGCTTCACCTGTGACTAATAATGGATCAATTAGGTCTCAGGTGTGTATAAAAAGAACCCCAGTACACTAGACCTTCACATCAACTGCAACTAGACCTCTGCAAACATGCCTAAGATTCACCCTGAGACTAAAGTGTTGATTATCAAGAGGCTGAAGACCAAATCCACTACTGATGTGGCAAACACCTTCAATGTGTCTCAGCGTCAAGTTCAGAGGATAAAAAAAAGATTTGAAGAGACTGGAGACGTTTTTGACAAGCCCAGGTCAGGAAGACCCCGCAAGACAACTGCTCGAGAGGACCGTTTGTTGGCTCGAAAATCCAAGGCCAGCCCATTTTCCACTGCAGCAGAGCTTCACGAGACCTGGTCACCTGAAGTCCCTGTGTCAACCAGAACAGTTTGTCGTATTCTGTCTCGAAATGACCTCCATGGTTGAATCAGTGCCCATAAGCCAGCACTAAACAAAAGACAATTGAAAAACCGTGTGGCATTTGCCAAGGCCCACAGCCTACTAAAAGAATGGACGCTGGAAAAGTGGCAGAAGGTGGATTTTTCAGATGAATCTTCTGTTGAATTACACCACAGTCACCGCAAATATTGCAGGAGACCTACTGGAACCCGCATGGAGCCGAGATTTACCCAGAAAACAGTGAAGTTTGGTGGAGGCAAAATCATGGTCTGGGGTTACATCCAGTATGGGGGTAAGCGAGGGATCTGCAGGGTGGAAGGCAACATCAATAGTCTAAAATACCAAGAAATCTTAGCTACCTCTTATATTAAAACCATAAAAAAGGCCACATTCTGCAGCAGGATGGTGCTCCATCACATACTTCCATCTCCACATCAAAGTTCCTTAAAGCAAAGGAGATCAAGATGCTCCAGGATTGGCCAGCCCAGTCACCAGACATGAACATCATTGAGCATATGTGGGGTAGGATGAAAGAGGAAGCATGGAAGACGAAACCAAAGAATATTGATGAACTCTGGGAGGCATGCAAGACTGTTTTCTTTGCTATTCCTGATGACTTCATCAATAAATTGTATGAATCCTTGCCAAACCGCATGGATGCTGTCCTTCAAGCTCATGGAAGTCATACAAGATATTAAATTTGGATCTCACAGCACCACTACTTAATTTGCTGACATATTTTTGGATTTGCAGTAAAGTTGTTAATTTTCTGTATAGGCGACAAAACTTTTGTCTTGCCCAAATTTGACCTTTCTGTCTTGATTAAATGATAAATCTTTTTTCAGTGAAACTAATTTATTTCAGTGCATTAAACATCATTTGGGAGGGCTTTAGCTTTTCATATGAGCTATTTCTAACACCAGTTGATTAATTAAAAGTCAGGTTAATAGCAGGAGTTTCTACAAAATAGAGAAGCGACAAGACTTTTATCAGGGACTGTAGGCAAAAAATGTCAATCAAACCCCGAATTCAGTGACGTTTCACAAGCAGACCTTCCTCAGAAATCAAAACTAGACCTTGGATCATTACAAGGTTTAAAGTCTGTTCTCTTAAAAAAAAAAAATTATTTGCTTTTACGAATACTCTGCCTGCAGCAAGGAACCCCCGAGAATGCTCATTTCTGCGGCTTATTCACAGGTGACAACTGCACATGCAATGCTTGATTCTTGTCATATCATACAACAGAAGCAGTAACTGACAAAAGACTGCACACGGCAAGACACCAAAGTCGGACAATGCACCTCACTCAATTTTGGAGAATGACGATTCAGCCCTCCTCTTTATTGAACGCCCTGAAATTCCGTATAACACCCCATAAGGGGTACAGGCACCCCAGGTTGGGAACCCCCGGCATAGGGAGAATGTGCAAAGGCCATATTGATAACAACTGAGCATGGAATTTGAAGGCAGAACGGAGGATCTGTGAGGCAGCAGTACTAACCACTGCACTGCTGTGCCATTATTATTATCATTATTATTAGGCTCACTTCCCGGGTCCTCCCTGCGTGGAGTTTCCATGTTCTCCACGTGTCTGTGTGGGTTTCCTTCTGGTGCTCCGGTTTCCTCCCACAGTCCAAAGACATGCAGGTTAGGTGCATTGGCGATCCTAAATTGTCACTAGTGTGTGCTTGGTATGTGGGTGTGTGTGTGCCCTGCGGTGGGCTGGCACCCTGCCCAGGGTTTGTTTCCTGCCTTGCGCCCTGTGTTGGCTGGGATTGGCTCCAGCAGACCCCCGTGACCCTGTAGTTAGGATATAGCCGGTTGGATAATGGATGGATGGATTATTATTAATATTATTAACAACAACAATACATGGAGCTGTGGCCTTGTAATCATGAAGATATTACCAATATTACAAATGCTAGCCAACATTTACATTCATCACACTTGGCTCCTGGAAACCACAACTAGTTTCAGGGTTTCATTTCATAATTTAAACCCAATTCCCGATTTATTTTTTATTGGTCTTCCTAAGTTCTGTACTGCAAGCTACTCAAACTAATACTATCAAAATGAACGTAAGCAGGTTTGCAGGGGTGGTAAAAAACCTCGGGTGCCCACAGTCTTGGCATCCCCCATTTCCTGGGACATCAGTAGTCATGAACCAAGACGGATTTGGGTGAATGAGGACACAAACAACAAACGCAGCGCAAAAGTGTTCAGTCTCTTTTATTACAAACCATCAAAAGTCAATCTGTGTTCGAAAGTGCATTGCAAATTTTCAAATAAATAATCCATAAAAACTCTTTGTGGGAGTTAAAACCACAGCTCATAAATAAATCCAAATAAATATGTTAAAATCAAGACTTAAGGTCCAAATTGGTTTTCTTTTCTCTCTGAGCCCCAGTATGTTTCTTTTGCTCTCCCATCTCCCCCACTTACACTCTGGGTCTTTGCAGTGGGGCAGAGACGCCGGCAAGTACAGGCAATAGTCACTTGTTCCTGCCTCAGCCACCTCAGCTGGCACCCACTGGAACGCCCAAAGCCTGGCTCCGTTGTCCCACAACCATCCCTAGGTGTACATAAGATCAATCAATCAATCAACATTTATTTATATAGCACATTTTCATACAAA
Organism: Polypterus bichir lapradei; assembly: GCA_026402145.1. Classification (NCBI taxonomy): domain Eukaryota; kingdom Metazoa; phylum Chordata; class Cladistia; order Polypteriformes; family Polypteridae; genus Polypterus; species Polypterus bichir. The sequence goes on along the minus strand of JANRMT010062811.1, from coordinate 7,740,328 downwards.
AAAATGTAGCTCAAAGTGCTTTACAAAATGAATAGAAAAATAAAAGACACAATAAAAAATAAATATAAGTCAACATTAATTAACATAGAATAAGTAAGGTCCGATGGCCAGGGTGGACAGAAAAAACAAAAAAAAAACTCCAAAGCTGGAGAAAAAAAAATAAAATCTGTAGGGGTTCCAGACCAAGAGACCGCTCAGTCCCCTTCCAAGATGACCCTGGAAGCTATCGGCCACTCCTGTTCCTACAAATACCTTCTCTCCACCATGCTGGCTTGATCTCCCAATTCGACTCTTTATTCTTTGTAAGCCATCCTCCTTGATTTCTCCCATTTTCTTTTTTTTCTGTGCTGCTGTGCAGTGGGTGACGCCTCAGCACCACAGCTCTGATCCTAATGTGATGTGGGAGACCTTCCGTGACAAGACCCTGAAGGTTGCTGAGGGTTGTGTTGGTGTTACCGGTGTTCCCAGAAGGGGGTGTTTCATCTTGTAGGGCACCCCTAATATCGTCAAGAGGAGTCGCAGCGCACGGCTCAATGGCAAGTCTGGTCTGTACCAGGAACTGAGAAGGACGGCTGCGAGGGCTCTGAGGGCCGATAAAGAGGTGTTTGTTAGAGGAATCTGTAAGCAACTGGCACAACATCTGTGGTCTAGCGACCCACGTCCTGCTTACAGAGGAATTGAAGAATTACGCACATCTGAATCTGTTCCTCGGAGAGTCGCAGTCAGGATGGCTAATGGAATGGTCCTTACAGATGACATTGCAGTTGTGACCCACTGGGCTAGCTACTTTGAGCTGTTGTACAAAGCTGATCCTCCAGCTGGGACGTTGGATATCTCTGGGTCCACGGTCCTTGAGTCTGATCCTCCAATCAGCTGTGAACCACCCAATCTCACTGAGATTGCACAGGTGGTGAACCAGCTGAGGGGGAGAAAGGCAGCAGGGATCTGTGGTATCTGGGGTGAACTTCTCCAGGCTGGTGGTAAGGCTGTCCTCCTGGCATTGCAAGCAATCTTTGCTTCCATTTGGGAGACTGGCATCATCCCAACTGACTGGAAAACAGGACTTGTCGTCCCTATCTGGAAAGGGAATAGTGATCGCCTGGATTGCATCAACTACAGGGGGATAACACTGCTCTTGGTGCCAGGTAAGGTCCTTGCTAGGGTCGTCCTTGCTCACCTACCAGCGTCCGGAACAGTCTGGTTTTACGCCTAAGAAGTCCTGGCACTGAGGGTTCTCATGGAGCGCAAATGTGAATATTGGCAGAGTTTCTTTGCAGCCTTTGTCGATATTTTCACAAAGCGTTCTACTCAGTTGATGGAGCTGCCCTCTGGGACATCCTGAGGGTTCGCAGGATCCCCTCGAGGTTGCTGGATATCATGGCCGGCCTGTACACTCATTCATGTCTCTGGTGACTCTTCCTATGAAGTCAGTAGATGGACTGGGAGAGCATGAGGGGTCATGAAGTCACTGGAAAGGGGTGTGTGGCACTCCCGATATCTATGTAAAAGGATGAAGGTCCAAGTCTTTAGAGTCCTGGTGCTTCCTGTCTTATTATATGGTTGTGAGACATGGGTGCTCTCCAGTGACCTGAGACAAAGACTGAACTCCTTTAGTGCTGTGTCTCTCCAGAAAATCCTTGGGTACCATTGGATTGACTTTGTGTCGAATGAGCGGTTGCTCATGGAGTCCCAAATGAGGCACATTACCTGCATTGTGAGGGAGCGTCAGTTACGGCACTACGGCCATGTGGCGCGTTTAACCCGAGGGTGATCCGGTTCGTAAGATCCTCATTGTTGGGGACCTGAGTGGTTGGACCAGGTCAAGGGGTTGCCCACGTAACACATGGCTGCAGCATGCAGCAGAGGGTCATTTCCGGAGGGTGGGACTGGACCGCGTGTCTGTCTGAGGGGTTGCCTACTCATGTAGAGGGTGCGGCAACACACTGTACCAGTGCGTGCTCCCAAACTTGACTTGACTTTTTTCTCACACTGTAGGACTCCTTCTGTCCTTCTCATACCTTTGTCATACCTTGTGGATGCAGGTGCTTTCACACTAATAACCTACAGACAGTCAATGGGGAATGGCTAGGCTGATTGTGCTTCCACATGTACAAGTGATCATCCAATTTCCCCATTAAACAATCCAGGGTCACACGATTTTTCAGCCATTCACACCCACCAAAGCCTGAGCTGCACTGTTTTTAAAACCATGCATCACCACAACTGAATTCAGGGTTGCTGGGATGGGGGTTTATGCTCCCAACAGTGTAGTGCACATGATGGGCATCAACTCTGCATGAGATGCCAGTATATCAGAGGGCATCATCATTCACATTACCACATTCACTCATAGTGGGACAATTTATTTTAACACACACACACACAATACACTCAAAATACTCAGAGGAGAAAAGCCTGTTCAGACATGTGGAGAACATGCAAATCCTACATGGTGAGTGACAATACAATCTGTTAGAGTAAGAAGGCAGCAGCACTAAGCACTGAACCACTGCGGCTGAACATCTGAGAGATAAGATAAGCCTCAGCTCTCTGTGGTTATGCCATTGTTGTGTGACCATCACAATATAACTGACCCGAGCTGGAGTACGTGAGATCACAAAAAGACTAAATCTGCCTGACACAGATAGTTAAGATGCATCGCAGCACACGGTGTTTAAAAAATAAAACTACAAAGCTTTTTTTCATAAAAAAATTTTTAAAAATCATGCTGCAATCTCACTTGACTCCCAGAGTTTTCTTATGTACAGGGGTGCAAACTCACACCAGGGGTTTTACCATAAGCTCCCATTTACTGCATGCCTGACCTGGCACCTGAATAATGTAGGACATCTGCTGCGGTGTGCCATCCATGTTTTCCACATCAAATCACTGGCAGCTCCCTCAGCATGGATGGTATTGTATCCGGCAAACAGTTGCATTGAATGATTTATTGAAGAGGCACTGAACTTACAATTAAGAAAAAACATCTCAAGACCTGCATGTTTGTTTCTGTGTTTCCACCTCACCAGTGTGTTTAGGGTGGTATTGAGCCTCTTTTCGTTTTTTTCTGTAGCTGTAAAATAATGAGTTTAGGAGCCAATTGGATTTTAAATAATAGATTTCCTGCCACTCCGGGGCCATCCTGACAGCTTTTGCTAGCACACCGTCATATATACCGTGTAGCTATGGTATAACAACATGGAGCCTGAAAATGGACACATCCATCCAATTTAGTGCCACGGTGATCCAGCACCAGGTGTGTTCCAACCCTAAGTGGAGTTGGGACTCACTGTGGAATCCTGAACAAGTCACTTAGCCTGCCTGTGCTTTAACTGAACATACTGTAACCTTTTCCAACCTGTTTAATCCAGTTCAGGGTAACAGGATGGCAACATAAATAATAAATAAAAGTAGAGAGTTATACTGTATATCTGTACTTGTAAAATGCCTTGGGATGTTCTTTACCATATAAAAGTGCCATATTAAATCAAAGGCATTTGTATGTATCTGACATGGCTGTGACAGACCCTGGACTTCTATTTCAAGAAGTGTGTTGAGATCCCTTTTCACAGTTGCTTAACAGCTCTGAGCCTGACTTAGTTTAGATGGGTTCAAGCCTTTTATTGAAATAAGCAGTTTGAGACAAGAATTGATTTGCACTATATGGCCAAAAGTATGTGGGCACCCCTTCAAATTCTCGAGTTTCCCGAATTCAAGCACATGGCCATGAAGTCACCACTGACAAACATGGACAGTAGAAAGGGTCATACTGAAGAGCTTGGTGACTTTAAAAGTGGCACAGTCATTGGATGACACCTTTGCCACAAGTCAGTACGTGAACTTTTTGCTTCGCCGGATCTACTTCTGTCAAACTTTAAGTTCTATTATTGTGAAATGGAAGTGTTGAGGAGGGACAGCAGCTCAGCCACAAATGGTAGACCATGCAGACTCGGAGAGCAGGGCCACCGAGTGCTGAAGCGCATAGCGGATAAGAATCACCGAACCTTTGTTGCCAAACTCATGACAGAGTTCCAAACTGCATCTGGAAATAACATCAGCACAAGAACTGTGCATCAGGAGCTTCATGAGATGGGTTTCCATGTACCCAAGCCTAAGATTATCATGTGCAATTACCAAACGTCAGTAGGAAGGATGTAAAGCAGTGGTTCTCAACCTGTGGGGCGGGCCCTCCTAGGGGGGCGCAAAGTAACAAAAAGGGGGGCGGAAAGATGTGAAAAAAGAAAACATGAATCGAAAATATGAAAAATACATCTATTGAAACCAAAACAAATTAACTTAAACTAAATTCTGATACTAGAAAAATAAATATAGAGGTAGATAAATGTCGACAAAAGTTAAATAGGTATAATAAAATATACATCTATGATATATTATTAATTAAAAAAGAACAAATTGGTATTAGTGGGCTCCTTTCAAAAAAACGTTAGGGGGGCGCGGTTACAACTGTTATGAAAACTCAGGTCGCAAATACTTAAAGGTTGAGAAACGCTGATGTAAAGCATTGCACTCTGGAGCAGGAGAGATGTGTTCTCTGTAGTGGCACTTCACTATCTAGTAGTCTGAAGGATAAATCTGGGTTGGGCAAATGCCAGGAGAATTTTACCTTTTGGACTGCATAGTGCCTACTGTAAAGTTTGGTGAAAGAGGGATAATGGGCTAGGGCCATCTTTCCGAGTTTGGGCTAGCCCCCTTGGTTCCACTGAAGAGTACTGTTAATGCTGTGTCCTGTAAAGACATTTAAGACAGGACGGGCCGCTTTGCCCCACATGACTCAGCTGAGGACGGGGTAATGTGGCGTACAGCTGGGACCCTTGTCCGGCCAGGCCGTCTCCACACTTGGAGCACCAGGGAAGTGCCAGAGCATTACCTCCCCCGGAACATTAGATGGCAGCCCCCCTGGGTTGCAGTGGTGCCTCAGACTTCATAGGAGTTGGTGTTTGGTACAGCCCTGTTGGGATAAATGGGCACTGCCAAGGGGTGCTACAGTTAATGCTGAGCCCTGGAGAGCAACTCTTCCGCCACACCTGGAAGTGCTGCTGGAAACACATCATCAGACACCTGGAGCACTTCCGGGTGCCATACATAAGGGGCCAGCAGACACTAATCCGAGAGCCAGAGTCAGGCGGAGGAGGACGAAGCTTTCTGAGGAGGAGTGGAGGAGAAAAAAGGACAGAGAGATAAAGAAAGAAAAGAGAGTGAGAGACAAAGAAGATAAAAAAAGAGTAAAAAAGTGTGTGTTTGGGACACTATAAATAAAAATCAAGTGTGCTTTGGTACTGGTGTCATTCACGTCTGTCTGTGATCCAGGCTGGAATGTTCCCAATATATAGTCTCACACGTGCACATAGGAGGCAGTCAATGGCTTAACTAAAGGTGAAACGCCGGGTCAGGGATTGAAGAGCACAAATGTCTTTTCTTCCCCCCTCTACATATTATCTGATGGGAAAACCTCCTGAAGTCCAACCAGATTTCACTTTCACCTCCAGACCACACCCTCTTATTAACCCCGTTTCCACCAGTTTCCATTGGACCCTCCTCTTCCTTCCCGCCACCTATAAAGCCAACCACTTGCCTTTTTCTTCCAGTCCCGCTCTGGACTCTGTCCACAGAGATTACTTGGTTGCAAATCCACTTCTTTTGAAAGAGAGAATTTACAGTATGCAGGGTGGACCTCCAGACCTTTTTCTGTTTATCTTGTGCTTCTTTTGCTATTTTATATATGCTCTCCATTCTACTTTCATCACTCTGTCTGACTAGGCTAACAGATTCCTAAGCTTATGTAGAAGGCAGCCAACAAGTAAATCATCCTATAGATGGTTGACAGTTACTACAAAAGTTATAAACTTAAAGTACACAATTTATTATTATGATTATTATTATCATTAGGCTGACACCTTTATCGAAGACAACTTAATATCTGAGACATAAAATTGGTGACATTTCTTTTGTTATTTTTCAGCTGGAGCAGAGGCACCTACTCATGGTCACACAGTGTTGGTAATGGGATTTGAACCATCAGCCTCAGGGTTTGAAGTTCAAAGCCTTAACCACTACACCATACTGCCTGCCTCATCCCACAATATAAGATATGCCATGTTTTAGGTGAAGCTGAAGAAAATCTGTTTTTCTAGAACAGAAATAGGCTCTCACTGATAAAAAGTTTTAGCAACACCTGTACAGTTGCTTATTCATGCAATTATATAATCAGCCAATTATATGGCAGCAGGGCAGTGCGTAAAATCAGGCAGATACAGGTCAGGAGCTTCACTTAATGCTCACATCAAACACCAGCATGGGGGAAAAAATGTGACCTCAGTGATTTTGCCCATGGATTGATTGTTGCTTCAAGATGGTCTGGTTTGAGTATTTCTGTAAGTGCTGATCTATTGGGATTTTCACATATAACAGTCTCTAGTGTTTACTCAGAGTTGTGCTGAATGGAGGGTGGTCTCTTACGTGGGGAAGGAGAGTGCAGATGAGTGACTCTCCCAGCCAGGATTGGCTTTACTCGCTTTCCCAGTTTGGGAGAACAAAAAATGGATGTACCGGGGGACGCTGACCACCAGGAACAGTTCATCCCACGCTATAATAGATGGCAGTGCCTCTTTGGCATGGTTCCAGTTTGGACACCTGCAGAGTTGCATGGGGAGGACAACGCTGTTGGTCCTTGGGTACCACCAGAGGGTGCTGCTGGCAGATGCTCTACCAGCTTTGTGGTGCTTCTGCATGACCCAGAAGTGCTTCCGCCATGCAGTGCTGTGGCACTGGAAGTACTCTCAGGTGTAGCTTAAAGGCAGCCACTTGCATGTTGATCTTTGAGCTGCAGTTGAGAGGAGGTGGACAGATAAAGGATAAGAATTGTGACTGTGACCATGTTCTGGAAAAAGAAATGTGCAAACGTACTTTGTTGAATAAAAAATCCTTATTTGAACCTGGGACTGTTGCCTGTGTGGCTGTGTCTGAGGTCTGGGTATTACTTCTGTTGAAAAATTGGATGGGTGAAACATATTAAATATTAGAGTAAGATGAATGGAGATAAAAAAAAGTTTCAACGTAAACAACATCTGAACACTCACTGAGTACTCAGGCATCACAGGTACACATTCTTTAGAACCTGGGATTGAAATCAAGTATTTGTATCTTCCTTAAAGATATGAGGAAATGTCTGTCCTGAACAGCAAATTCAAACTAATACTTTTAGGCTTCTTGAATCCCTAGCACACACCACTTTCTCAAACACCTTCTTAATCTAATACTATAGACTATTATATGTCAAACATTGGCAAATTGCTTACAATGTATATATTTCAAGGTATTAATTTCTTGATACTGTCAAGTAATTAAAAGGGGTTTTTGCTTGCCAATTCCTCTCAAAAGCTTAATGGTGAACGTTATACAAAGGAATGTCATGCATACGCTATTAACAGACTTAGATGCAGTATTTCTATGAGCAGCAGAGCATTCTCAAATGTAAATGTATAAATTTATAGAAACAAATGTACTCATCCCTCCCCCAGTAAGCAGGGAATAGTCATTAACCTTCCAGGTTTCTTCTTTATAATCACCAGGGGCCTCATGCATAAACGTTGCGCACGCACAGAAATGTTGCGTAAGAACGTTTCCACATTCAAATCGTGATGTATAAAACCTACACTTGGCGTAAAGCCACGCACTTTTCCACGGTACCTCATACCCTGTCGTACGCAAGTTCTCCGTTCGGTTTTGCAGACCGGCGGCACCCAGCGTCAAAGCAGTGCTACTGTTCCTGCGTGGTTATTTTCCTGACGCAGCTTTATAAATACACTGAAACTAACCGCATATTGTTGATTAGTGTAATGCATCTGATTGTAATGAACTTGTAACAGTATAATGATCCAGGGCAGTGTTTCCCAAACTCCGTCCTGGGGACCCCCTGTGGCTGCAGGTTTTTGTTCCAACCAGCTTCTGTTTTTAATTGAACTCCTGGGCTAATTAAGTGAACTGATATTTCCCAAGTCCTGTGTTTAGGGAACAATATAGAAATTAGTAAACTAAGTTTGCTAAAAAAATATTAAAATGTGCCAAGCAGTTATATAGGAATAATGTTTTTTTTTTTTCTTTTTAACAGTATTTTCATCTTGATTTTCATTCTACTTTTCTACAAGTTCTAATTGTTTAATTAATCCATTATTTACTAATTAGTGGGTCTGACTCTAAAGTAGCTGCAGCCTTTGATTATTCAGTGTTGTTTGCCTGGGTGTCTGATCTGCTCGTTTTAAATTATCATTAATAAGATACAACGAAGGGGGAAAAACTGCACAGAGAAAGGGCAAAGCATAATGAAATCAGCAAAAGAGAGTTAAGCATTTAAATCTATAGCAAAAGCAGAAATATTTCTAAATGTCTTATAAATGTAAAATTCTTGCTGCTATGCTTTTCTGAATGTCGAATAAAAGAAAAAAAAATACCAGCTAATTAAATGAGATCAGTGTGATCAGGTGTTGTCACTGATTAGGAATCCGGTTGGAACAAAAACGTGCAGCCACAGGGGGTCCCCAGGATTGAGTTTGGGAAACACTGGTCCAGGGAATAGCCACAGTATTCCAAATACCATAACTGCTTTAGCGTTGTTACTCTCACTGCACCTTCTTCTTTTTCTTCTTTCAGCTGCTCCCTTTAAGGGTTGCCACAGCGGATCATCTTTTTCCATATTACTCTCACTGGACCACTCGGAGTATTTATATCACTGTATCTGAGTGGGGAATCACAGCAGCAGCTGATCGGAAAGAGAATTATCAGTATACAGCATCAAGCCCACACTGCCTCAGCCACGGCAAAACGTTTCAAAGTCTTTCCTGTGCGGACCTCGCGGTTCAGAAACAGTTTCATCCCCAGAACTATAAACGCACTCAATCAATTGCTCCTTGTAGAACTGTTTGTACTTATAAGTACAATTACCCCACTGTAAACTTGCACTACAGTTATAATATTGCACAACCTGCGCCACTTTATAAAGCGCATATTTACATATGATTATGATATCATTTGTAAGATGAAATGCAGCAAAATATGTTGATTATATTATACAGATAAAACTTTAACTTCATTTAAATAATCTGTATTGTTAATAATTAAACATGTGAGGACACGGTGCCGCAGCACTAGCAAGTTCACGTATTGTTCCTGCCTTGCGCTGTATATTTGCTGAGGCTGGCGCAACACTGGAAGGATAGATGAATAAAATAATTAAACATGTACTATGAAGATATTTCAACGTTCCTTAAAAGTTTTGAAGAATTGTCGTTGTAAGCTTACAGATGGTTTAACGTCTATTACAGAGCTGATTGTGTGGCAATTGGGTATTTGGAGAAAGAAAAGTAAGGACAGGAATTTGAGGTTAGTACGTTTGAAAGAGACAATACTGCTACAATAAATTATTTCATCGAAGGTCGTACATGGCGTGTGAGACATGAACAATCACTGCGCCATCGTGTTCCCATGTTTAATAACATGCTTTCATTCCAATCATCATGAAAATGATATCACGTATACATCTCAGTATTTTAATTATTCAGAGAGCTGTAATATCATGAATGTAATGGATTCTGTGTCCTGTTGGAGGAAGAGAAAGCCGGTTTAAGAAGCACGTAGTGATTCACAGACATAGAGCACATAGAAGATCAAATACAAAACAAAGCATTTAACGTGCTACTTTAGTTAGGATGGGATTTGAGAAACTAGCAAATTAAATGATTTTAAGATGAAGTTTATGATGTTCTACTTTAATGACAAAATAAACTACGTGATTAAAGTGGAAATTTCGAGATTAAAGTTGACATTTCGTGCTTTTTTCCCACTGTGTGCCTATTTTTTTTTGTCTGTACCCTAATAAGCTCAGACGGTGGGCTACAACTCGCCTTTTCATGGTGACTTTGATATGTGACTTCTTTTTTATTTCCGGTACTGTGCAACTTTGTGAACTTGAGCTTTCGAGTTGTTGCTTTTGTTCCTTTTGTTGATTATGCCACTGTTTAATTAAACAAATAGTATGTTTTTCCTTTGTCTCAACTTGGTAATCACTGAAATTCTTATATTTTCCCCCGAGCTTTTCCCATTGTCTTTTCACAGAAGGCTGAGCTTAAGGGGGATTTATATTGATTTGCATATCCAAAGAGGCGTAATTCTGGGAAGAGTTGGGGCGGGACAGAAGGTGCGTGCATGAGCGTTACTTTTCACGATGACCAGGATTTATGGAGCGGAAGAACGTGGAAGTTGGAGTACGCACAGATTCCTGCATCTAAATTTTTCTGTGCGTAAGCACATTTCGGCTTTTGTGCTTACGTCATGTTATAGTGCAAATTCTACTCACGGCGTTATGCATGAGGCCCCAGGGCTTTGCTAGAATCTAGTAATCACAGTGAGAAAAACAAAAAAAATCTAGTGAGGAACAGGTCTGTGGATGGAAGCAGCTCTTTGATGAGAGAGGTCAGAAGAGAATGGTCAGACTAACAGAAACATAACGGTAACACAGTTCACCACTCTGTGTGACTGTGGTGAGCAGAAAAGCATCTCAGAATGCACAAATATTGAGCCCCGAGGTTGATAGGCTATAAGGGAAAACCAGACTCCACTCTTGTCACCCAAGAAGAGAAAGATGAAGCTGCAGTGGGCACACGGCTCACCAAAACTGGACAGCTGAAGACTGGGAAAGATAGCCTGGTCTGATGAATTTGACTTCTGCTGAGGCACACAGAGGGTAGGATCAGAGTTTGGCACCAACAGAATGCACCCAACCTGCCTTGTGTCAACAGCTCAGGCTGATAGTGGTGGTGTAATGGTGTGGAGAATGTTTTCTTGGCACAGTCAGGGCCCTTTAATACCAATTAATCATCACTTGAATGCCACAGTGTGTTTGAGTCTTGTTGCTGACCTTCATGGCCAATTTACCCATCTTCTACTGGCTACTTCTAACATGATAACGCACCATGTCACAATGCAAAAGTCGTCTCTAACTGGTGTCATAAACATGAGAGCAAGTTCAGTGCTTTTCAGTGGCTGCCCCTGTCACCAGATCTGAATCCAATGAAACAGCTTTGAGATGGAAGTGAAATGGGAGAGTCGCAGTATGAAAGTGCAGTGGACAAATCTGCAGGAATTGTGTGATGCATTCATGTCAACAAGGACCAAAATCTCAAAGGAATGTTTCCAACAATTTGTCGAATCTGTGGCATAAAGAAGTAAGGCTGTTTTAAAAGCACAAGGGGACCCTACCCAGGATTAGTAGAGTGGTCCCAAGTATTTGCTAAAAGAGTGTATGATAATATATTGTGATGGAAGGCAGGCATGGGCTGGGGTCTGAACCAAGATAATGCATAAATCATTACATGGCCGGGATGAGCCGGGCTGAGAAGAAAGGCGGGCTTATTCCCTGCCTTTGCCAGGAGGTTTGCAGGAGGTGGCATCCTCAGTGTGAATATACTGTCACCCTGGCAGGGATGGACTGAAGTTACTTACCTGACCAGGAGGCCAGTGTGACAAAAGGACAGGGGAGAGATAACCTGTCAGGACTACAGCAACCCCGATATACTAGATGGCAGCATTCCTGGGTCAGGATTCCCACACAGACACCTGCAGGGTATGCTGAGACCTTTAGTGCCATGGGGCAGCCCTGTTGTGTTCTGTGGGGGTCGTCAGGGGAGCTGGATACTCTGAGGGGCTTCCGGTTGAGCCAGAAATACTATCACCGAGTTATGCTCTACCACCAGAAGTACTCCCAGCTTCAAGATCAAATGCAAACAAATGTGAAATTACAACAATTGTGGAAAAGTCTAAACAAATAGGAGAACAGTAAATATGAGCAGATTAACAATAGGAGTTGCCAATAAAATCAAAATCAATTGAAATTTTATTTGTCACATGCAATTATAAACATATTACATAGTGAAATGCTTAATAAGGAGATGGAGGAGTGACAGAAGAGTCAAGTAGAGAGCCACTTTCCAGGTATATCCATTTATTTGTCTATTTTCCAACTGACTAATCCAGTGTTGGGTCCTGCGGAACTCGACAAAGAATATGCGGGTTTGTGGACTGCAGAGCTGCACTACCCACCTACTCAAATGTGAGGCAGAAATTAAAATGACAATAAAATAAGAGCAGCATACTCTGGGTATACTAAGAATGACATTGTGCCAAAATAAATAGCCATGAATATTATCAATGGATTGCACCTTTTAGCTCTCATGGATGCCATGTGGACTTGCCCACATTAAACCATTTAGAGCAACAAAATGTTGTAGCTGTATTATTGTCTTGATAATGTAATATAACGTCTTAAGATGTTTTGAAAGGTCTCTGTTCTCCCATTGACAGGTGGGGAGAAAAAAAATAAATAAATGTGCGCTCTTGTGATTTCAAAGCTCAACAAATCACTCTTAGCTGCTCTGCTGAAGGAGATCAGACCCCTCATTAAAATGGTGCCCGAGGCAAATGTGACAGCAGAAAGAGAAAGCCGAGTGAGATCTAAGACTGCCATCCAGGTGGAGTTTGTGAGGCCTGTGTGGGCTGGCCAATTCGATGATTAGACGCCAACTCCGTGTCAGTCCCTCATTAGCCCAAACAAAGCAAAATGCATCTCATCCGAGACCTACGGAGAAGTTTAGTAAGATTTTAAAATGTATGAACTGTTTTTTAGTGTTTAGATATTACTCCTTTATCTGACTTACAGTGAACAGAATTTATTGATGAAATAAGCAACATCAGAGGTTTCACTCCACTTACACTTAGCATAGACTCAGTTATGTACCCTGTAGACAAAAATAAATATAATTGTTAGGATACGCTGCCAGGTTAGGCTCCAGCTCCCAGTAAATAAACAGGAAGAACAGACAGATGGACAAATGGAACACAGGGAAGCAGTAATATGGGAGCAGGTATTGATCCTGCAATGTCACGGTTTTAAGTTCAGCGCCTTATCTATTAAGGGCCTACATGTCATGCTTAGGGCCAGAATAGTCGATGGTAAAAGGTGTAGTCGTCAGGATGGAGGCTTAGCTTACGCTTTGAACTCCATTGGCGGTTTAGGTTCTCTAAATACATAAAACATCTCCAAGCAAATAAATAAACTTTATTTTATATAGCTCCTTTCCATTGTGAAAATCTCTAGGCACATGTAAAACACTTGGGGGCCCTGTTAAACCCAACAGACAGACGTAGACACGGGGTAAAAGCAATAAGAAGATCTTTAATTGTTCTTCTTTTAAGCAGTGCCTCCAAAGAACCCCAACCACAATATACAGGCAAGAGAACTTACAATAATAATAATACTAAACACAATGTCTCCTCCACACCTCCCAGCAAGCTCTGTCCTACTCCTCCCAGCTCCGGCTCACGTGCTGGGTTCCCATCAGTCCTTTATATAGTCCTTGACCCAGAAGTGCTTCTGTTCTTCCTCCCAATTGACTTGCCAGCATTTTTGGGTCAGATGGAGAATCTCAAATTTTTAATCAGCCTGGAAGTACTGTGGCGCTTCTGTCCTCATGACTTCAAACCAAATCAAATCAAATCAAATAGCCTTTTATTGTCAATTAACTATATGTGCAGAACATACAGGAGAATTGAAATTCTGTTTCTCTCTCAACTTCATAGTACAATAAAATATAAAAAGTATAAAGTATAACATATAAGATAAATAACATTAGAACTTGTAAAGTAGACCTATGTACAATGTGCAATAGTCATTAGTGCAAAAGCCAATTACAGTAAAAAAAAAAAAATGAGAAGGTGCATTATAGAGTAGCTTATGAGATGTACGAAAAGACAGACAGCAGCAGATGTAATATTGAGTCCTTATATAATACCAACTGAGGTAGATAGTGACTCTTGTTACGGTCCAGGGGCAGGGGGCAAGTGGGGAAGGTACAACCCCAATTCCAATGAAGTTGGGATGTTGTGTAAAACGTAAATAAAAACAGAATACAATAATTTGCAAATCCTTTTCAACCTATATTCAATTGAATACACTACGAAGGCAAGATATCGAATGTTCAAACTGATAAACTTTATTGTTGTTTTGCAAATCTTCACTCATTTTGAATTTGATGCCTGCAACACATTCCAAAAAAAGCTGGTTCCCACTGCGCACAGTCATAAGCAGCACACACTGTCCTGGGACATGTGTATTCATGACCAAGATGTGACCAGGAATGGTGAAAAGCTGCTAGCAAAGGTTTTATGAAACACAAAGAATTAAAATGTCCAAAAAGTGCAACAGCGCATTTCATTACTTCAATAAATAAACTCATAACATTCTGCTTTTAAAATCAGTGTCTTTGGGAGTGATCCATACATCCAAATAAATAAATAAAATGAACCAAAAACTTTTAAAATCCAAACAAATTCTCTCAAGGCATTCCATAGAGGAAGGACAGGCATCCTGGCTGGGATGGAGGATAATTCGTTGTCTGGCCAGGAGGCCATAATGGTTGGACTGGACAAACATGGGTGCCAGGAGCAGTTCATTCCCCCACACGGCAGGTGGCACTGTTTCTCAGGGCTAAACCCATTTAGGATGCCCATAGTCAGGAGGACTGCTCTGGTTTCCATGAGGAGCGGACTGGGTCTCAAAACCGGCCCGGGCATACTTCAACAAGTGAGGTGACGAGGTTGACCCACTCTGCCCATTATTCATTGTAATTTTCTTAAGATTTGTGATGAGTATGCGGCTCTCTGCTTGCTACTTGCTATGAGCCTATGATATGAACTCTTAACTGTTGCCAAACGTAATCTGTACACTGTTGTGTAGACACAACTTTAAATTTGACGACATGCTTAGAAATAAAATTTAATGAAAAATAAAAGTTTAGTAACACGGCTTACATGTTATTAGAGTTTATGTCAAATGTCAATGTCATATCCAAGTGCCAGCCCCCTAGTAGGCTAGTAGCTTACGCAGTTCGCTGCTTTTAGCAGCCACATCATCAACAATACTGTTAATGTCAGGTTTGGCTAGGATACTCTTCTCCACCGACATGAACACAAACGCCTCAAGCAAAGTAAGAGATTACAGGTATGAAACAATTATTTTCAACTTTAATAATCAAACTGCTCATTTACAATGGAATAAATGATAACCAAGGTTATAATGAAAACCTCACATGATTGAAATGTTCCATTAACTTAATGATAAACTATAAATGTTACATCCTAATATGAAAAATTGCTATCCTGTACTTTATTTCATCATACTAATAATCGCAAATGAAAACCACTAATTATCATTCACGCCGACGAACGCAGAACAATAAAATGCATAACGCATAATCTAAACTAATTATTAGTACCAAAGAATTTAAATATTAGATATGAGATAAAATAAATTGCAATATTGTATGTAAAAACCGAAATGTAGCAATATCGAAATTGGCAAAAGGCAGTTTTGACCAAATTTTTCGCTGCAACGTTGTGTACTGACAACTAAAACAACTTGATGACGTAATACAGTATATTATATAGGACTTTATAAATCGCAGTACCGGACAGATAATGTTTAGTAGTTTAGAAAATTCATTTTAATGTCAAACAGTAACCAGTACATAAAATTTATTTCATGAAACGACCAGCCCATGACCAGACCAGAGTCCGCGGCCCACTAGGCATTGTCCAAATGCCCTAATGGCCAGTCCGCCGCTGATTTCCACATAACCTAGAAGTGCTCTGGATGACCTGTGCATGACACCAGAAAAAGTACCCGGGTCTAGTTTAAAATGTTAGGAGGTAACGGGCAACATGCATGTGGAAGGAAGAAGAGAATCTATTTGTTTTTTGAATTTTAGCTGGTGTTTGGGTGGAAAAGTGTTGGTGAAAATTAAAAAAAAAAAAAATTATTATTTGAACCAGGAATTGTGTTGGATGATATTGTGTCTGAGGTGGGGGGGTCAGTGCCCACATTCTCTTTGCTACCTGTGTGATTAACCAATGCAAGTGTTCTATAAAATACTTATAAAAATTATTTGTATGATTAGTTTTATTCAAGTGTCCAGTGTACTAAAAAATTCTTTACTGTGTGTGTCTCACAGACTAATAACAGTAGTACAGACACTGAATACAACAGCAGTGTTAGATGACAGACAGACAGAACACACATCAGCTACGGTCATGCAGTTAAGTGTCTGATAATTAGTGGAAGATTTAGTTTTATTTTGATTGTGTTGTGTAGATAATACAAAAATGTGTATGCTTTTGACATCATTAAGGAGGCTTAACACTCTTGTTTTCAGCCTACTCACATGTATATGTCAAAGGCTTTCTGTTGCCCAAGAAATGTCTATAGGAAGTTCATATAGTCCATCCAATGTTTTGAATGAATGAAGTGAGCTGAAAAAGAGCAACGAGCTTAAAATGCATAAACACAACACACTTTATTCTTTTATAACTGTTTGACATTCCTGAGGCCTTGGAAGGAGTGAACTGTAAGAGAATCATTGTCTTTGAGCAGACAGGATTAATAACACCCTAGATTAGATATTACTGGGGCTGGAATTGGCAACTCATAAGGTCTACTGTAGGCCTCTTACCTCTTCTGATTAATACTCTCATTAGCCACAAACATCACAAGAAAAATTACTCTACATAACTGTATCTATAAGGGATGGGTGGTCAGGAAGTGTGCTTGAAGGCAGTACATTGAGGACGTTCAAATCCCTACTTGCGTTAAGCGAAGGAAGAGTTAGCTGTTTTGGGTTGAGTGGTCTGTGTCCATTTAAATTTCTTGCCAGCCAGCCAGCCATCCAGCCAGATAGATAGATAGATAGATAGATAGATAGATAGATAGATAGATAGATAGATAGATAGATAGATAGATAGATA
>JANRMT010062811.1:7704419-7723452 GCA_026402145.1 Polypterus bichir lapradei | reverse complement strand
ATAGATAGATAGATAGATAGATAGATAGATAGATAGATAGATAGATACTGTAGATAGATAGATAAATAAGACTCTATATAATAGATAAAACAATAACCACAAAGCAGTTGCACAGTGCCCTGGGGCCTCATGTATAAACGGTGCGTACGCACAGAAATATTGCGTAAGAATGTTTCCACGTTCAAATCGCGATGTATAAAACATAAACTTGGCATAAAGCCACGCAAGTTTCCACGGTACCTCATACCCTGTCGTACTCAAGTTCTGCGCTCGGTTTTGCAGACTGGTGGCACCCAGCGTCAAAGCAGTGCTACTGTCCCTGTGTGGTTATCCTTTCTTTTTTAGATCAACATACCTGACGCGGCTTTAAAAATACACTGAAATTAACCGCATATTGTTTATTAGTTTAATGCATCTGATTGTAATTAACCAGTAACAATATAATGGTCCATGGAATGGTCAAACTATTCTAAATACGATAGCTGCTTTAACGTTGTTACTCTCACTGCACCTTCGTCTTCTTTCAGCTGCTCCCGTTGGGGGTTGCCACAGCGGATCATCTTTTTCCATATTACTCTCACTGCACCACTCAGAGTACTTATATCACTGTATCTGAGTGGGGAATCAAAGATCTACAGAAGCTGAGAAAGAGAATTATCGGTATACAGCATCAAGCACACGTTGCCTCAGCCATGCTGTCTATTGAATTGCTTTCACACGGCAAACGTTTCAAAGCCTTTCCTGTACAGACCACGCGGTTCAGAAAGAGTATCATCCCCAGATCTATAAACGCACTCAATCAGTTGCTCCTTGTAGAACTGTCTGTACTTTATAAGTACCATCACCCCACTGTAAACTTGCACTACAGTTACAATATTGCACAACCTGAGGCACTTCATAGAGCGCGTATTTACATATGATGACAATATCATTTTTAAGATGAAATGCAGCAAAATATGTTTATTATATTATACAGATAAAACTTTTACTTCATTTAAGTAATCTATATTGTCAATAATTAAACATGCCAGGACACGGTGCTGCAGCGCTAGCTATTAGCTTGCGCTTCGTTCACGGATTGTTCCTGCCTCGCTCTGTATTCTTACTGGGATTGACGTGACACTGGAAGGATAGATGGATAGAATAATTAAACACATACCATGAAGATATTTCAATGTTCCTTAAAAGTTTTGAAGAATCGGCGTTCTAAGCTTACAGATGGGTTAACGTCTATTACAGAGCTGACTGTGTGGTGATTGGGTATTTGGAGAAAGAAAAGTAAGTACAGGAATTGGAGGTTAGTACGTTTAAAAGAGACAGAACGTCTGTAATAAAGTATTTCATCAAAGGTCGTGCATGGCGCAGCAAGCATCTGAGACATGAACAATCACTGCACCACCGTGTTCCCATGTTTAATAACATGATTTAACTCCTATCATCATGAAAATGATATCACATATGCATCTCAGTATTTTAATTATTCAGAGAGCTGTAATATCACGAATGTAATGGATTCTGTGTCCTGTCGGAGGAAGTGAAAGCTGGTTTAAGAAGCACATAGTGATTAACACACATAGAGCACTTAGAAGATCAAATACAAAACAAAGCATTTAACGTGCTACTTTTGTTACGATGTTATAGTGCGAATTCTACGCATGCCGTTATGCATTAGGCCCCTGGTGTTTTACCCTATTGATGTATTGTACAATATGGACTTTTACCAATGTGTTTCATAAGTCCTGACACGTGGCAGTATCTTCTCAGTGACTGGGAATGCTTTTGACTATGACTGGAAAATGAGGCATTAATGGACCAGTCCTTTAGACACATGTGATTTTGCTACTGTGCTCCACAACAAAATCTAACAGTTGTAGACTTTGCAAAGTGTAAAATGTTTGAACTGATATTTAGACTTTGGGTGTTTCACAACAGAGATAGAAGGAGAGATTTGTGAAGTTTAATGTGGTAAACAGATTATCCACCACTATCCCATGCCTGGATGACATACGGGTGTTTGAAGGACACTCTGGAGAAGAGGAGCAGTTAAAATTTCAAGCAAAGGTCTGTACCTTAAGATCTGTCCTATATATTTTACGAAAACCAAATGAAGGAAACAAAAGTCACAGTCTAAAGTTCAAAACAAAGGGTCTGGAATAAAGAAACCAAGCCAAGCAAACACACACTAATATTAAGAACAGCTAGACCAGAGAGTAGGGTGACATGACTACTGACTTTTTCTCTCTTTGTATCCGTAGAATAGAAGGCAAACTAATGGAGCGCCTGTGATGTCACTTCCTTCTCAGACTTCGAAGTACTGCCTCTTCCAACTCACCACATATTTATGGAGATAAAGTACCAGAAGTCAGCGTTCATTATCAAGCTTGCAACTGAAGAAGGCAGAGCTCCAGCTTCAGAAGTGCCCACTTCATAGGAGAACTTAAACTCAGCCCAAGAGGTGATGTTGGTGTGTATTAATGATGGATTAAGGATTTTGATGGGTGGGATTGATAGAAAAAGGAGGCAGAGTGAAGAGAAGGAGGAGTATTTTATGGCTATTCAGTTGTGACTGTTAATAAAAGGAAATAGAACTTACAATGGATGTGCCTCGAACTCACTTCTTTCATAGCACAACATAAGATACCCCTGACTATATTTGTTACTTTGTTATTTTGTGGCACTTTTTTGTTTCTTACATTATCACAGAGGTCGCCAACCCTTCATTATGTCCTTTTATTGTATTCCAGTTCATAAACTTGGATAATCAGGATGTTTACATGTTGATCTTTTGTGTCAAACAACCCTCACTTCTGGTCATTCATCCTAGCAATGTTGTAGCATCAGCAGTCAAGATGGCTGAACTCACAAGCAATAAACACGACATGGTAAAAAGATCTGAAAATATTTCAGCAAACTTATCCAGAACTTAATTTTGAAAAATATGTCAGTATTGATTTCTTTATGTAAGAAAGCCAACAAAGGTATAATTTATACCAAAAAAATGAAAGACAGAAAATAATAATAATTCACACATGTTATTTCACCGCATAACTAGCTAGCAATATTTCTATCTGTAGAATATGGCTGTAGTGTATTTATTCATTTAAATAGGACATTTAATTATTATTTAATATCTAAGTTGATTGACAACAACATAAATAAATATTAAATGTTATAACTCTTTAATGAATTAATCTTTGTCTGAACATATTTCTGGTAAGAATAAGGTGATCAGAGACATTGTTATTAAAGTGTACTGCTTGGACCAGCACTTGCACAGTGAGAAGTCCCACTTTTACCAGGACAACTCATATCCATTTCATAAAGCTCACTTTCTATCCATTAGTGGTTCCAGTCCTAACCATACTAATATGACTTTAATTAATTTTTAAACTCACAAGATGACGTTCAATGTATTCTGATATATATATTTCATAGGACAAGCAAAATAGCAATCGGGAGAAATGCCAGAAGCAAAAGTGAGGTCACAGACAGACTGGAGGTCGAAAAGGATGATAATCAAAGCTACAAGTAATAGCAAGAACTGGGGTCAGAGAAACTGAACAGGGTTAAATTTCATCAAAGCAAATAAGAACTGACATAAACCAAAAACCAGAGGTACAAAAGAAAAGACAAAAGAAACATTGTCCAAAAAGCCCTACCAGCTAAGATCAACTTGGAAGAAACTTTTAGTTGTACAAAAGTTGTATTTTAGGATCTCGGCACCACCATAGCTATAGGTGAGCTGACATAGTACATGAATTGACATCCATGGTTACAGCAACCAAAAAAATAAATATGTCTGCTAACATACAAGATCAACACAAAAAAACAGTGGCCAAACAACAACAAGAAACTAATTGGAATGGCTCAAATAATGTGTAAATAAAAAAAAAATAAATAAATTCAAGGAAAGCAGAACTGAAGATAAATGAAACTGCAAAGGTAAATGCCTGATTAGGTTCAATCCATTGCACTTACTCTCTTTCCACACTTCTTCAACTGCTGCCATGAGCTCATCCTTTAGCAGGTTACTGTCCTTTGCAATTTTTTCTCCCTTTTCAACCAAATGCAGTGTGGCATCTTCGACTGACCTTAAGAGGACTTGAGCTCGTTTTGAGCATCCCTTTTTCTTGTTTGATGGATTTCTAGGGCAATTGATAAGAGTAGTCACCTATAAAGGAAGGTAAAAAGAAAAATAAAGGTTCTTACTGAGTTTACACCATTGATAAGTTATCAACACGAAGATAAAAAATTAATTAGGCAACCAGGGTTCCTATGAAGACACTGTCTTGTGATAGTGTGAACATACAGTGGGATGCAAAAGTTTGGGCAACCTTGTTAATAGTCATTATTTTCCTGTATAAATCGTTGGTTATTACGATAAAAAATGTCAGTTAAACATATCATATAGGAGACACACACAGTGATATTTGAGAAGTGAAATGCAGTTTATTGGATTTACAGAAAGTGTGCAATAATTGTTCAAACAAAATCAGGCAGGTGCATAAATTTGTTTGTCAAATTTGTTTGACAAATTAGTTGTCATTTTATTGATTCCAAAACTTTTAGAACTAATTATTGGAACTCAAATTGGCTTGGTAAGCTCAGTGACCCCTGACCTACATACACAGGTGAATCCTATAATGAGAAAGAGTATTTAAGGGGGTCAATTGTAAGTTTCCCTCCTCCTTTAATTTTCTCTGAAGAGTAGCAACATGGGGGTCACAAAACAACTCTCAAATGACCTGAATACAAAGATTGTTCACCATCATGGTTTAGGGGAAGGATACAGAAAGCTGTCCCAGAGATTTAAGCTGTCTGTTTCCACAGTTAGGAACATATTGAGGAAATGGAAGACCACAGGCTCAGTTCAAGTTAAGGCTCGAAGTGGCAGACCAAGAAAGATTTCGGATAGACAGAAGCGACGAATGGTGAGAACAGTCAGAGTCAACCCACAGACCAGCACCAAAGACCTAGAACATCATCTTGCAGCAGATGGTGTCACTGTGCATCGTTCAACCATTCGGCGCACTTTACACAAGGAGATGCTGTATGCGAGAGTGATGCAGAGGAAGCCTTTCCTCCGCCCACAGCACAAACAGAGCCGCTTGAGGTATGCTCAAGCACATTTGGACAAGCCAGCTTCATTTTGGAATAAGGTGCTGTGGACTGATGAAACTAAAATTGAGTTATTTGGGCATAACAAGGGGCGTTATGCATGGAGGAAAAAGAACACAGCATTCCAAGAAAAACACCTGCTACCTACAGTAAAATATGGTGGTAGTTCCATCATGCTGTGGGGCTGTGTTTCCAGTGCAGGGACTGGGAATCTTGTCAAAGTTGAGGGACGCATGGATTCCACTCAGTATCAGCAGATTCTGGAGACCAATGTCCAGGAATCAGTGACAAAGCTGAAGTTGCGCCCCGGCTGGATCTTTCAACAAGGCAACGACCCGAAACACTGCTCAAAATCCACTAAGGCATTCATGCAGAGGAACAAGTACAACGTTCTGGAATGGCCATCTCAGTCCCCAGACCTGAATATAATTGAAAATCTGTGGTGTGAGTTAAAGAGAGCTGTCCATGCTCGGAAGTCATCAAACCTGAATGAACTAGAGATGTTTTGTAAAGAGGAATGGTCCAAAATAAATTCAAACACAATCCAGACTCTCATTGGAACCTACAGGAAGCGTTTAGAGGCTGTAATTTCTGCAAAAGGCGGATCTACTAAATATTGATTTCATTTCTTTTTTGTGGTGCCCAGATTTATGCACCTGCCTGATTTTGTTTGAACAATTATTGCACACTTTCTGTAAATCCAATAAACTTCATTTCACTTCTCAAATATCACTGTGTGTGTCTCCTATATGATATATTTAACTGACATTTTTTATCGTAACAACCAACGATTTATAGAGGAAAATAATGACTATTAACAAGGTTGCCCAAACTTTTGCATCCCATTGTAAACACCAACCCTTTCACAGAAATGTTCATGGGAAGTGTCCACCATTAACCTCTAATCCTGATCTTACCTAAGCATCCAAAGCATTTGCTTCAATGAAGTATCTATGAGTTAGAGCAGTAATGATAAAGGAGTAAAACCCTAAGAGAAAAGTCAATCTATGTCCACCCAACTGATATGATGATGGTGTGACGTGGCTGTGTCTCAGTACTTTAGCAAAACCAACTTTATTCATCTTGAAACAGGAACAGCATAGTTATTTATTGCAGTGGGATCTACCACTCTCTTATACACAGACACAGCAGTCAGACAGGGTCGTGGCCAGGTTAGTGGCCAAGTAATCCTGTTCCCTGCATTTATAATGTTCCTTGCATCACCCATCAATGGCAAGCACTCATAGCGCGACTGCACTCGACTCGGATCTGCTTTCGCTGTGAGCCGCTGCCGCTTTGGGAGCCTGCAGTTGCCCCAGCAACTGATAAACTGTCTTCCACAGATGTGGAGATTGTGCTTTGGGATGCTCTTCGGCGTGTTGTCCTGTTGGGGGAAGTCCTAAACGAGTTTAGAAACCTTACTTGGTTATAAACTATAAGAACATGAGAAATTTGACAAACAAAATGAGACCATTCTGCCCATCAGGCTTGTTTGTTCACTTATAATCCGAACACATTTCTCCAGTTCTGATGTCACTACACTGGTTACCTGTGTCATTCAGGATTGACTTTAAAATTCTGCTTATGGTTTATAAAGCCTTAAATAATCTCGCCCCTTCTTATATATCGGAGTGTCTGACACCCTATATTCCAAATCGTAACCTCAGATCCTCAAATGAGTGTCTCCTTAGAATTCCAAGAACAAAACTTAAAAGAAGTGGTGAGGCGGCCTTCTGCTGCTATGCACCTAAAATCTGGAATAGCCTGCCAATAGGAATTCGCCAGGCTAATACAGTAGAGCACTTTAAAACACTGCTGAAAACATATTACTTTAACATGGCCTTTCTATAACTTCAATTTAACTTAATTTAACTTAATCCTGATACTCTATATGTTCAATTTCCTCATAATAACTATTCAGGGTAGCTCTACAATCCGTACTGACCCCTACTCTCTTTTCTGTTTCTTTTTCCGGTTTCTTTGTGGTGGTGGCCTGCGCCACCTCCACCTACTCAAAGCTTCATGATGCTCCAACAATGATGGATGGACTAAAAGGCAGAATTCTACGTGACCATCATCATCAAGCCTTTCCGTGAGAACCCTAAATCCAAAGAGGACTGTTTCATTTATGTTAGGTAGAATGCCCAGTGGGGACTGGGCGGTCTCATGGTCTGGAATCCCTACGGATTTTATTTTTTTTTCTCCAGCCGTCTGGAGTTTTTATTTTGTTTTTTCTGTCCCCCCTGGCCATTGGACCTTACTCTTATTCGATGTTAATTAATGCTGATTTATTTTGTTTTCATATTGTGTTTATTTTTCTATTCTTTATTATGTAAAGCACTTTGAGCTACTGTTTGTATGAATATGTGCTATATAAAATAAAATGTTGTTGTTGTTATAGCTAAGCTGTCCCAAGATGTCATCCAGATACTTCTTAAAGGTTGTTAAGGTTTCTTCTTCATCAACATTGGTATCGGTAGTTTGGTCAGGTCTGCCGAATACATCACTGGTACCATTCACTTTTCAGGATCTGCACTATTCCAGAGTATTGACGTGGACAGGTAAAATCATCGCTGATCCCTCACATAGAGGTCACAACTTATTTGAACTTCTCCCACCTGCAATATGTTATAAATTAATTTACACCAAAACAAGCAGATATAAAAACAGTTTCTTTCCACAGGCCATCAAGCTCACAAATTTTAATTCAACTGTCCTTGATCAGTCTGGGCACTCCCACTCCCCACAATATCTTGCAATGTTCTTATTTATAGCTAATGCTTAATTCAGTATTTATTTCAGTATTGCAATGCCTAGTACATTGTGTGTAGTCTACCATGTAACTATACCTGGAGAACCACCAAAAAAAAAGCAGCCAGAATTCTTGGAAACGAGCATACTTGGCCAATAAATGTGACTCTGATTCTGATTTGTTTAACATATTTCACCACTGAATAATTAGTTTGAGCAGCTTTTGCACCCAGATTCACTTTATGCAAGTGCTGACACTGGCAATGGCCTTAGAAGAGATGAGTCTGACCTTCATGTTTTAGACTAATCTGCTGAGTTCAGAAATTTGATGATCTGAGGAATGCAAAAGGCACTTAATAAAATAAAAATGTTTCAATTAGGAAAAGAGAAGGATAGCTGCAGTTATCAAGGGATAGTGTTTGACGTGTCTTTGATGAATTGTTGAGCTTTGCAGCTCAGTCTCACTTTAATGTTCACTTAGGATGACTCAGTTTTTTGAATACACATGGCAGTGTCCCATTTTATTATTCCTGATATCACAGAATCCTTATAACATTATTATATGTTCTAGATATATATATAATACTTTGTATGCTTTTTGACTTTACTTTATTAAAAGTCCTTAGTCTGTTCAATCCCCAGGGCCATATAAAAATCTGAAAAGCATTATGGTCCTCCCTGTGGTTAGCAAAGTTGTGGTCTTGGATTCAGTTCCTAGCCCAGAACGATCACCAGCTATGTGTCCTTGTAGGTTGTCTCTGGGTACTCCAGCTTTCTCCCATAATACGTCTCTTCTTAGGTTAGATTGTGATGGAGGAGTGACTGTGAGTAGGGTTTCTCTGTGATGAACCTATATTAATGTATATTTTTATGTTTAATTGTTGTTTTTGTTAATAATGAATTATTAATTTGTCATATTTTATGTTGTTATGAATCATGTATTATGTCTTTTGTCTATCCCATTCACAAAC
Source organism: Polypterus bichir lapradei (assembly GCA_026402145.1). Taxonomy (NCBI): domain Eukaryota; kingdom Metazoa; phylum Chordata; class Cladistia; order Polypteriformes; family Polypteridae; genus Polypterus; species Polypterus bichir. Next base: position 7,714,612 of record JANRMT010062811.1, on the reverse strand, counting down.
TGCAAATGGGTATTTAAGTCCCTGCTATTTAAGAGCCTATTCCAATACACACTGACTTAATTAACACACCGTATGCTAAGAAGGTACTATCTCATAGTAACTTACAGGGTGTAAAAGCTTATACCATAATCTATAGCTATGAAAGAAAATATATTCTATTCAAATTAAGCAAACACTAATATGAGTTTAACTTAAAGCATTAACTTTCTAAGATTGGCTCTTACATAAATAAATATCCTAATGTTTCATGTCTTTTGTGAGTGGAACCATGAGAGGTAGGGCCACAGTGAGGGCCACAAGTCCTCCTTTGGCCTTTATAAGGGGAGACCAAGGAGCACTCAGCGGAGAACCATTTTGCTTTTGTTATTTGAAGTTGGATTTTTCTGGATTTTTCTTTACTTTTTTTGCTCTAGAATAGGATTTTGTTTTAGAATTAATGTATTGAGATTTGTTTGCTTCAGGTTTGCCTTCAGGCAAAATGTTTTTGTCACTTTTGTGCTTGCTCTTGGCATTTTCCCTTGTTTATGTTTTTTATAAGCTGGAAATTTTTGACAGTTCTTCTTTCCTGTGGGAGCTTTTGTTACATTTGTGGAATTATTAAAAGCTTTTTCCCTGTAAGGGCTGCTAAACCAAGAAGCTGGCCTCTAGAGTAGGGATGAAGCCTAGGAGGTCTAAAGGCCTACTGGCCAGTAAAACCTATTTTGTGGGTCGTCAGCCCTTTATTGTTATGGATCCAGCTCCCGTTTACAACAGCATCCCTTCTAGTGCTATTTGAATAGGCTCTGGCTTCCACAGCACAGTAATGGAAAATGCAGATTCAGAAAATGGAGCAGTGGACTGATATTTTGTGAATGTGTTTGTGACAACTGCTTATCAAATGTAGACAGATCAACCATGAAAAAGTGAAAGGGATTTTCTCTTATTGCAAACTAGATTTTGATGGCACAAACCAATCCATCACAGGGTTCATTGATATGTACAGCCTTACACATTTACAGTTGACCAGTACAGAGTAAAGACTTATGGGACATTCATCAGCCGGGTCCAAACGCCAATGACCACCTGGATGACCAAAGAAATAAGATGATGTGGAGATTATTAACAGAAGAAGGACTGATAACCGTAGAGAAAAGGTATAGAACAATTTAGGGAGAGAATCTATGCCTTCAGGGCTTTACTACATGATAACAGACCACATTCAACCTATGGGGCCACTGCTCCACTTATCCACTCTTGCATACACACTGCTGATACTCTCTTTTAACAGGCATCTTCTTTCTCTCCACACTGGCTGACTGTCACTTAGCTGAGCCCTAGTTGTCAACTACCTCTGAAACCCAATGGTCTGAGGACTAAGAAGTTCTTTAAGATTTAGCCAATTAGTCATCCAGTTACATGCTGGAAGTAATGTAAGTGGTTATGAGCAATAGAAGAAAGCCCTGGAGATGTCCTAAGGAGCTCTACTTAATAGACCCTGTTACTCCTGCAGTACTACAGACAATCAATGGTGAACATTAGAACAATCTAGTTGAGAACAGGCCCTTCAGCTCAACAAAGCTCACCAGTCATGTCCACTTACTTTTTCTAACATAACATCAAATCTAGTTTTGAAAGTCCCCAAAGTCCTACTGTCTACCACACTTCTTGTTATCTTATTCCATGTGTCAATGGTTGTCTGTGTAAAGAAAAATTTCCCAATATTTCTACAAAATTTACCCTGAACAAGTTTTCTGCTGTGTTCCTGCGTTCTTGATGAACTCATTTTAAAATAACAGTCACGATCCACAGGACTGATTGTGTGCTACGGACCTTCACTGCCAACTACTAACCTGGGAGATGTCCAGTACGTTTAGAGGAGTTCCCCACTATCCTCAACTCTTTAATCTAGGGCTTTGCAAAGCCCCATTTATGTCACCAGATCAGCCTTCACAAAAGTCAATCATAATTCATCCATTCATTCATTTTCTTATTCCAAATTGTAAATTAATTTTATTTTAAATAGTGCCGTTAACTGCTTCCAACGGTTACAAGGCTCATGTGAAGTAAATCTGTATGAATGCTTGCAGGCAGACGCATGAAAAGTTACCTCCTTCTCCTTTGGCTTCACAGTCGCTGCTCTTGGCACATACTTTATATCCTGGTCCTGAGGAGGAGCGACACACGGAGAGCCGCACAAAACAAATTCATTATACACAACCATAAGGCACTTTAAGGGCAAACAGGCTGGCAATAATCATCAGCCAACTTAATATGCACATCTTTGGGATGTGGAAGGACCATTAAAACTAGATATTTAACACGTTTTATTTTACAGAAGCATAACAAAATTGTAAATGGTGTGTCAATTTTATAAGAAGAATGATGTGGTGAAGTGGAAAGCTGTAGTTTTGTTCCAAGATGATTAACACTGCGTTGTATTTCTTCATTGCCCACATGCTGATTTATAGCCTATTTTTCTTCTTAATCGCAATTTTAAAGCAAGATTGGCCAAAATTGTCCTGAATGTGGACAAGCTTGGCCCCAGTGTGTTGCTACAACAAATGAAAAGTTATTCCCCTTTGGGTCAGTTATATCAAGACAATTGAAAAAGAAACAAAGGCAGCCCACAGCTGAAGGGCACATCAATTTAACATGAATGTACAAAGATCAATCAGCCTTACGCCCGTCCTTGAGATGCCAAACGTTTGCATTGTTTCAGTCTTTGAAAAAGAACAAGCAGCCCTGAGTTTGCCCTCAGTGGCAACAAAAAGTGTGATCTTCTTTGCGTATCATATAATCTAAATAGGTAGGCTTCAAATAATTTACATCACGGCCTCTGATTAATGATTGTTTTTTTAAAATACTGGAGCGCCTGTTTTATTTTTGTGAAAGTCTCCTGAGCAAAATGTTTACATTCAGGCTAAATGAATGACGGGAAAAAAGTGGGAATAAAAAGTAAATTATTAAAGTAAAGTAAAAGTAGTATTTCAAACCAAAGAGTTTCGTACTTCTTAATGATGATGCTGCAGAGCATCTATCAGGAATTCACCTGCTTGTTACACGGAAGGCACCAGTAGGGGCATCTTAAAATACCACTTTTTTGGGAAAATATACTTTACTTACATTCATACATGATATATAGCTAAATATGCATTAGATTAGTGCATCACCTTGTGTCTACCTACAAATGGCTCATTGCTAACACCACAATACATCTATATTAGTATGTTATAGTACTTTGCGCTATGGTGAACATAACGTGTTCCATATGTTAAATATCTGGCCCTGTGTCTCTGTCCAGAATATTTGAATATGATAAAGTAAAAGGTTCATGTCAAAAGTTGGGTTGTGGAGTAGGAAGGAAAGGCAAATCGTTCCTCTTCTTGCTGCAGGTTGTCCAGGATGGAGTAGTCCCTGAGCAGACAGAAAATGTACTGGTAGAAGTTCTGAATCAACATTCTCTCTGTTCTCAATACATGACAATTACTGGCAGGTGTAGGAGGCACACAGGAAGGACATGCACCCCGCAAGGAGTCCAGAAGACCCCTTACCCGGATATGAGGCCTCGTGGGAACGTAAAGAGAGGGAAGGAGGTCACGCCTGGACTAGGCAGCCCTAACAGGAGGACGGACATCCCAACCATAATGAATGGTTCCTTACCCAGGTGGGAATCCCCAAACAAGTGGACAGGTGTCCCAATCAGACATGGACATTATATCTGCCCCAGCCATGACAGAAGAAGACAGGGAAGGACTGTCCCTGGTGGATGTTTATTCCCCCCAAGCGCGAGATGGCAGCAGTCTTCTGTATTGGCTCCGATTCAGGAACCAGTAGGGAATGCCGGAAATTGTATTCTGGCAGCAAAGCCCTGCGCCTTAGGTCCATGGGTGCCATGGAGAGGGGGGCAGAAGGGAGATTTGCTCCCTAAAATATAGGACTTCCATATGACCTGGAAGTGCTTCCATCTGGCAGTGGTCCTAGCACCGGAAGTACTCCCGGGTCCGCAATAAAAGGGATCCCACTCCTTTTCCCAGGTGAGTCAGACCTGGGAGGATGTGGAGCAACATTCAACTGGAGGAGGGCAGTGGTAAGAGAATTCTGGTTTGTGGAAAGAAATAACAGGTGCTTGTGCTACTGTGAAGATATTGGGGAATACACTTTCCTTTATTTGAACCTGGGACTCTCTGTGTGTTCGTGTTGGGGTTTGAGACTCATTGACAGCCCGGTTCTTTCACACAGGCCAAAGAGAGCCCTAGACGATGCACACTTCCTGAGCTGAAGTCTGTGGTGGGGTCTCAGTGATAGACCAGAATGTTGTGAGTTATATAAAAGGCCATCTCCTGATCCAGGGCATCCAGCAGTGTCTGTGTAACCAGGAACATCCAGAGGATTTTCTGTCATCTTCTCTCCTACATGATGCATTACGAAAAGTGACTGTTTCTGTACAATCTCTTGACATGCATTAAGGACTGGAGGGGCAGCCCCCTGGATATCCATCCATACGGGGGGCAGGGGGGGCAATGAACTGTGCTTTAGCTGGTTTCAGTTCCACTAGTGAAGGCTGGGGCATGTCGTGTTTGGCAATTAAAGAAAGTAAGCGTCAGCTATTAGCCTGCTCCATACCAGGCTAAAGAAGACACATAGAGAAGTGCTGCATAGTGAGCGTCCATGAAACGTCAGTTCGATGAGAAACAAAACCCCGAAGAATGTTGCTGAATGTTCATTTTAACTAATAAAACATGTTCATTACAAAATGGTTTAATATTATAACCTAAACTGTCCACTGAAAATGTTAATATTTAATAATAAATAACATTTACATTGACATTCATTACCTCCTTTTTTTTGACAGTGACAGGGTTTTTTTTCTAGAATATCTAATGCTGCTGCATTTTTAGTTACGCTATCATTTAAATTAATCTTACACGCTCGTTACAAAATGGGAAAACTATGAATAATGACAAGAACTATTAATAAATCACATTTAAATTATCACACTTACGGCTTTTGTATAAAGTCAACAAGAGTGAAGAAGAAAAGCAATCAAAAATAGGTTAGAAAATGTTTGTTCAGTAATGTTAAAATCGTCATTTGTAAAATGTAGAAATTCTAAATTAGCAGACCTCTAAAGTAAAGCAAAAATGTTCATAGTAAAGTAATGCACAAGAAAAAATTAAGCCACCCTAATTTGTGGTGTTTGGAAGAAATGTAATGAGGTAGAAGTACATACTAAACAAGACTATTTATGTCAGATATTTGAAATATTAAATGTGTGCTTCAATTCAAATGTTTAAAGTCTAAATATTCTTGATTGTAATATAAATTTGTCATTTTCGCCCTCTGATAGAGGTCCTTAGAGGGTGTCACACACGTGCACAATGGAGGCAGTTAAAGGGTCTGAATAGTGACAAGGGGGTGGCGAGATGCACTGACTTATTCTCTCAATCCTAAGAAGACCATTCACGGGAAATTCCACAAGGTTCCAGCACCCCGTGATGACATCACTTCCAGTTCCGACACCTGTGATGATACCACTTCCTGTCCCGATGACATCATTTCTGGTCCAGACCTTTAAAGCTGCCATCTTTGCCACATGTCTTTAGTTCTGTTTTGGACTCTGACACAACTCATTAAAATTTAACCCTTTTGCAATACATGGGTGGCTGCCCCAAACCCTTTTTATGTCTCCTGTCCATTCTTGCGACAAGGACTGCATTTCTAATTGTCACAAAGATGAGACTCAGATACTCAGATGAAGGTTTGGGGCAGCCACCTGTATATTCTGGTATCCTGGCTGCAAAAGTCGTTATTCCTTACAATAAACAGCACTGATGTGCATACCATTGAGTCCAAAACAAGACTGAGGGAAAAGGGAAAAAGGGCAGGCTTTTAAAGGGGAAGACAGGAAGTGAGGTCATAAGGATCGGGCACGTGTTCTTCAATTATTGGATCAAGCCCAGACGTGACATCAGAGGGGCCGGAGCTGGTAAGGTCTACTTCCATTGGCTCGGTCCTGGAAGTGACATCAAGAGAGCCAGGTGGAATCTCCCGGGAATGGTCTACAGGAAAGGGAGAAAAAGAGTCAGTGCACTCTGCCACATCCTGCCATGCCTCAGAACTGCCTTCACTCAAGCCCTTTAGCTGCCTCCCATGCGCACGTGTGTGACATAATACAGGATCACAAATCAAAAATGGCATCAAATTCATAATCACTGATGTTGAAATAGTCCAAAACAATAACTACATGCTTATATTTGAAGTTTGTCATTTTAACTTTCTGTTAGTGACTCTTAGAGGGATAGGACCACTGATAAGAATTAAATATTAAAGATATTATCAAACTCAAAAACTTAAAAGAGCATAAAATGACACTCCATGTGCCTGTATTATTGATCCCCATTTTTTTATTTTTTTGGGTAAAGGAGTAGCTTTAACCCCTTGTATCTTATTATGGGATGAACACCTGGAATTGGTTTATGTGGCACACTTAACTGCAAGTCCTTCTCATCATATTTGCTGAACCTATATATATTGAACCTATCAGTTTACTCTTTATCATAAAGGTTTAATTTCCTACATAAAATCTTGTCCAAAATTGGCCTAAAAATGAAATATTTTCAGGTCTAGATGGCCAAAAAGCACAACATCTTGCATAGTTAGACATCAAGTTGCATTGAATAGTGTATCAAATGTAGGGATTTGAGAGGTGCCGGACAAAAGTAATCTCAAAATGTTCATAAATAATTGTTACAAACATAATCCATCCATCCATCCATCCATTATCCAACCCGCTATATCCTAACTACAGGGTCACGGGGCTCTGCTGGAGCCAATCCCAGACAACACGGGCGCAAGGCAGGAAACAAACCCTGGGCAGGGTGCCAGCCCACTGCAGACAAACATAATAATTATAGAAAACAAAATAAAATATTATCTTACATAAAGGAAAACCACAATAGAAATAATTAAAGATGGGAACTTAATAAACAACAATAAAAATATTAAATATTCAAGAAATAAACTGAAGCCTACACTTTGCAGGAAGGATTTTGTAAGGTAACCAGGAGAAAAGACGTGATCAAAAGACAGAAACGTGTGGAATACCAGGAGATCAAGAGCACAGCAACCAAAACCAAGTCACGAGACAAGAACCAGAGTTGAAGATTGTTGAACAAAGGCAATAGCAATATTGATTAAGTTGGTGAACCTGGATAAAGGTATGATCTCGCAGTGAACTTTTAATCCATTGTGTTGTAATTACTAGTTCACAACCTCAAAGGACACACACCAAATAATGGGAGCTCAAAAATGGTAGTGGAAATGTTTTCAAATATTTTGGGGAAAAAAAAAAAATCAATTGCGAATTTATATGAAAAGGGCCAGGAGAAGCTGGAAAAACTTAACTAAGACAAAATGTGCAATAAGGCCAGAGTAATAACCGTGGATGAATCATAACAACGAGTTTGGGTAACAGTTATTTTAACAGAAAACATGTCTTTCAAGTCATTATTTTTCCAAGACAATCTTACAGACAGACATTAGTATATGTAAACAAATGTCTCTAAGACATTCTGAAATTGTGAATCACTTACTTTGCATCAAACCCTCCACATCTCACCCACAGAAGTCCTGGCTCCTCTCTTGTGTCCACAGGTTTCTACATACAGATATGCCTGTGATAAATGTGCCCATACTGCATCAACACTTATGATTTTTCATTTTCTATTTGACTTCCTTGTTATTATGTTGATACATTTCCACTCAAAACAAGGTAGGTAGTGCAGCAACCAGCATGCTGCTGTTGTTCATTGTGCTCTTATGAGGTTATATCTGTATGGAGAATTTGATTTTATTAATTTGGCAGGATGGACATCTCTACACACTCAGATTTGGGTCACTCACACAATTAATTTTAAAAGAAAAAAAAATGGACCGATCCAAAAACTGGAATTCAGTCACCTTTAGCGTTAGTGTGAACACAGCCTTAGTGAAGCTGTTAACAGCTGCATTATACTAGATGGTTCTGTGATGGTGACGGAGAGTGTGCCAGAAGATTCCAAAATATATCTTCATTTGGAAATTCATACTAAGACGATAAACACTAATAGTCACAGACTCGGTCTGTTGGAAAACACACATGCTAGGAAAGGGCATTAGAAAAACACATAAGATCTGGTAGATGGGAAATAGGGAACAAACAAAAAGGTAACTCAGAAACACTGTGTCCTCCACAGTCTACAGACCAGTGCAGAGCAACTGTACCTCTGTACTTCCAAAAGGGAGCGGCTGCTGCTTCACCAACTGAAGCCACAGGTCTGCCACACCCTCGATCCTCTGCAGTTCGCATACCAGGAGAAGGTGGGAGCAGAGGATGCCATCATCTATATGCTACACCGATCCCTCTCCCACTTGGACAGAGGCAGTGGTGCTGTAAGAATTATGTTTCTGGACTTCTCTAGCACCTTCAACACCATCCAACCTCTGCTCCTTAGGGACAAGCTGACAGAGATGGGAGTAGACTCACACCTGGTGGCATGGATCGTGGACTATCTTACAGATAGACCTCAGTATGTGCGTCTCGGGAACTGCAGGTCTGACATTGTGATCAGCAACACAGCAGCACCGCAGGGGACTGTACTTTCTCCGGTCCTGTTCAGCCTATATACATCAGACTTCCAATACAACTCTGAGTCCTGCCATGTGCAAAGGTTCGCTGACGACACTGCTATCGTGGGCTGTATCAGGAGTGGGCAGGAGGAGGAGTATAGGAAACTAATCAAAGACTTTGTTAAATGGTGTGACTCAAACCACCTACAACTGAACACCAACAAAACCAAGGAGCTGGTGGTGGATTTTAGGAGGCCCACACCCATCATGGACCCCCGTGATCATCAGAGGTGACTGTGTGCAGAGGGTACAGACCTATAAATACCTGGGAGTGCAGCTGGATGATAAATTGGACTGGACTGCCAATACTGATGCTCTGTGCAAGAAAGGACAGAGCTGACTATACTTCCTTAGAAGGCTGGCGTCCTTCAACATCTGCAATAAGATGCTGTAGATGTTCTATCAGGCGGTTTGTGACGAGCGCCCTCTTCTACATGGTGGTGTGTGGGGAGGCAGCATAAAGAAGAAGGACGCCTCACACCTGGACGAAATGGTGAGGAAGGCAGGCTCTATTGTAGGCATGAAGCTGGACAGTTTGACATCCGTGGCAGAGCATGGGCGCTGAGCAGGCTCCTGTCAATCATGGAGAATCTACTTCATCCACTGAACAGACAGAGGAGCAGCTTCAGCAACAGACTGCTGTCACTGTCCTGCTCCACTGACAGACTGAGGAGATCGTTCCTCTGCCACACTATGCGACTCTTCAATTCCACCTGGGGGTAAACGTTAACATTATTCAAAGTTATTGTCTGTTTTTACCTGCATTTTTCTTACTTTTTAATTTAATATTGTTTTTTGTATCAGTATGCTGCTGCTGGATTATGTGAATTTCCCCTCGGGATTAATAAAGTATCTATCTATCTATTTATCTCTTACAGACTGTTAACAGACACTGCTAAACCATCAAATTTAAACCAGCATGCCATAAGCATCCAATCAGAAAAGAGAAAAGTGTGGCAGCTACTACAATATTCACTGCAGGGACTTTTAAAATCCTGGACAGAGAAACGCACAGCCACGGTAGCATATTATGTAAGAAGACAACAGAATCTGAAATCACCTGTAACTCACAAACCGTTTGAACTATTGACTTGAAATTCGGTACACATATACTACGTGACATCTACTATCCGCTTTTGCAGTGATGATTGACCTCCAAGGTCATTGGTCTTTTTATTTTTATTTTATTTTATTTTATTGTAGAAACAACTCTAGGCAGTGGCCAACAGTGTGGCCGTACGGCGCATGTGTACGGGCGCCATTCTCATCCCTACCACCTTTGCCGTCATTTACCCTACCTCTTTATATCTTAAATCATTCTTGGGGAAGATTGAAGACTTAAGTGCCAGCTTAAGTGAAAAATTAAGGAAAACGTATGAAGTAATTGCAACACAAACACTGACTTAATCAGTTTTAACGCAAAAAGATGGCGACAAAAGAAGAGAAGCAGCGGGCCGCTAGGGTGGAGAAAAGAAGAGCTGCTCAGGAAGCAGCAAGCGCATCAACCTCTGAGCAAACGAATGCTAAACGTACAGAGAAAGAGGATG
>JANRMT010062811.1:7687836-7699419 GCA_026402145.1 Polypterus bichir lapradei | reverse complement strand
AAGTCCAATAAGTTGACTTTTTATTAATATACAGTGCACAAAGCACCTTCCACTCCACAATACTCATATAAATACACAAATCCACAATTCTCAATAAATCCTCCACTCCCAGACGCGTTGCCACCCTGCCACCCAGCTCAGCTCGCTCGTTTGGGATCTCCCACAGTCTTTTATATTCTCTGACCCTGAAGGGATTCCGTACCCTCAGTCCATGTGACTTCCTACCACTTCCGGGTCAGTCCTCTTCTTCATCCCGGAAGTAAGTAATTTCCCTTGTCGCTGTGACTAAGACATACTTCCGGGTTATAGGGCACGTAAGAGTCTCTGGGCCTCCCTGCAGCATCCTCTGTTGGCCCCCAAGGTATCCAGCAGGGCTGTAAAGGAAAACTCCAATGTCCATAGTTAGGCACCTCCATGCTGCAGGGAGATCTCCACCTGGTGGCCATGGGGGTATTGGTCAGGATGACTGGCTGGCCATAGACCACAACTTGTATTTCATAGAATTTTGCCATTATATTAGGGCAGTCAGCACTGTAAGCTGGCTAGCAGACTGGCATCTTAAATATAGAGGTACTAGAGACTTATTTTGGTTTTAGTGCCACTCAAAGATAACTTATTTAGCACTTATGTGAAATGACTTTGATTTGATCTGCTTACAGAAATATGAAATAAAAAAGAAAAGAGAGAGAGCGCAATTTTTTACCTTCACAAATTTTTTCTAGTATTGCACCAGGACCGCTGCAAACCCCAAACCCCTTTCCTACCACTCTCCTGCACCTAAACAGGTTAAGTTTCCTAAGGCCTAATACACACATACATACATACATATATATATGCAACAGTGATGGATAGATTAAAAGCCAGAAGTCTGTATGACCATCAACATCAAGTGACTCTGTGAGAACCCTAACTACAAAGAGGACTATTTCATTTATGTTAGGTAGAATGCCAAGAGGGGACTGGGCGGTCCCTTGGCCTGGAACCCCTGCAGATTTTTTTTTTTTTTTCTCCAGCCGTCTGGAGTATTTTTTCTGTTTTTTTCTGTCCACCCTGGCCATTGGACCTTACTCCTTTTCTATGTTAACTAATGTTGTCTTATTTTAATTTCTTATTTTGTCTTTTATTTTTCTTTTCTTCAGTATGTAAAGCACTTTGAGCTACTTTTTGTATGAAAATGTGCTATATAAATAAATGTTGTTGTTGTTGTTATATAGATATATCCAAACACATAGTACACACAAACACGCTAATAACCATACAAATAACAAATCTTTTTTCTCTTCTTCCACCTGTAATTCAGCATCACCTGCTGCCTACAAATACTGACACATCAAAACAAGGCAGCAAGCTCCTTTTATGCTGGACCCAGAATGGCTACCGGTGATCTGGTGAGCATGGGGAGCAATTCTGAGTTTTTTGGGAACCAGGGCAGTCCTCCCCCAACAGCACTCCCTTCCGGTACCCAGGGACTCTGACAGAGTTGCCCTTCTATACTCCAGTCTCCATGAACCCCTGCGAGTGTCCAAGCTGGGATACCTCCAGTGTAACAGTGCCACCTAACATATGGTGTATGGAATTGCTCCTGGCCTCCAGTTTGTACTCATCCATCCCCGGCACCTTCCAACTTGGCAACAGGTCATGCCAGCTTGGATGCCCATGTACTGTATATAACTATTTAAGATTTTTTTTTATTAGTGGAAGGTTAATGGAAATATTCAAAAAGGGCAAATATATATTATATATAATATATATTAAAATATAATGAAATATCTATATCCTCTAAAACATATTGTATAGCATATTACAACAAAAATTTACATTATATTTAATAAAATTTTGTGATATACATGATTTAGAGTATATTATTCCTACTACTGCAATGATATATACAATTTTGTAAGGGTAGGCAGTTTTGTTTCCAAGGGTTGTTGCTTTAAAATACATTCTTCAAAAAGGGCGCAATCAATGTCTGAAACCTAATAAGGGGGACCTTAGCAGCTGTGGTCCTGGTGTTCACACAGATGATGACGTGAAGGATGAGATATGAAGGACCTACAGCAGGACTGTCCTCTTCTGCATTAACCACTCAAAAGACATCTGAAACTTCAGGGTGAATTGGTCAGTTAATATAAAGATAGTTTTCAAAGACAGCCCAGAGTGCCTAAAGCTGTCACACAGCCCGCCTTCATGTTCTTGCAGGACTTGATGTGTTATTAATTAGCAGCAGCTTCCAAAAAACAAATATAGGACTGACTAGGCAGAAATGTGCTGGCACATGGTGTGTAGCCCCTCTTAATGGGACTCCTAATTGACTCCAGTGAGAAATGCAAAAATATGCAAGAAGTTAGTGGCAGAAAGCAGCTGCATCTTAAATACAAATATTTGATAAACACTTTAATGGCTTCTCTGTAGGCTATATGAATTTATTAGCATTTTGCCAAATGAGCTGAATTTAATAGGGCCAATCTCAGGGGATGTCCTTATCCCCATGAAATAAATCTTCTTAATTTGGTAATAAAAATGTTAAATATCTTTAAATAGATTAAATTTCCAGGGTATAATTTTGGAGCACTGGATAAGAACAGTGCATGTTACTAAGGTCGTATTCGCATTGTGTAGCTAACTCTCTTGCAGATTGTGGACTTGTCTGGATGCTCTTTTTATTTTCCAAACTGTTGCTTGCTGACCTGATTTAAGACAGAAGTTCAGAATATCCATCCATCTCAGAGCTGGTGCCATCATTTTCATTAATGACTGTTACTGGTGCAGAGAAAGTCTCACACATTCTGGAGGTCCTAGAGTAGAAAGACACCAATCCACCTCTCTGGCAGTCATCAAATTGATGGCTGATTTTTGTGTGGAAAGCAATATGTGCTAATAAAATGATCAATGAAAAATGATTATCAACTTACACTGACTCGGCACTAAACCTAACAACGTTTGTGTGGGCGACATACTTAAGAAAACTATGTGCAGTTTTGAAAGTCTTTAGGTGGGTTTCCGTTAAGTGGCCCAGTGTGATTGTGAGTGTAAGAAGGTCCTGGTTCACGCCTTGCAACCAGTGATGCCAGGGCAGGCTCAAATTCCCAGCAGCTCTGAATTAGATAAAGCAAGTTTGAGGATGTGATGTTCTTTTATTTTGTTTTAATATACCAAATTGGTAGGCTTTGCTGCCTCACCACATCAGGGTCCAAATCCCAGCCTGAGGACTGTTAATGTGGATGTTTCACATTCTCTCAGTGTACACATGGAATCATTTTTCCTGGTACTCTAATCTTGCACAATAGGTCAAGTTCACTGAAGTCTCTTTTCTGGCCCAGTATAGGTGGATGTATAGTGGGCTCTGCAATGGACCAATGGCAAATGCATGATCCCTGCCTTGAACTATTCTGAAGCAATGTTTGCACTGTTTTGTGTTTTTTGTATCTCACACCCTTATACACCTTTATTGTAAGAGCATCCCTTATCTACGATGGAGTGTTCAATCAGAAGAAAATATGAAGCTGGTTTTAAATTAAAGGTTGTTGAAGTGGCAAAAGAAATTGGTAACTGTGCTGCTGCAACAAAATTCAATGTGTCTGAGAAGCTGGTGCGAGATTGGAGGAGGCAAGTGTTGTATTTTTGAAAGGGCATATAAGTCAGGGTCTGATTTTATGACTCATTTTTCGGGTTTCAAGGCCCAACTTATACACAAGTATACATGATATTCGTTTATACGTGCATTCAGAAGGTGGGTGATGTGCTTGCTTTGTACAGTATGTCCTTTACTGGTGTCATTAAAGAGATTTGTTGATTCGGATGTGTTGAGTACTGAAATCTGCATGTCCTCTGGTTGTTTGTTATCAGCTCTCTTAATGGCAGTCCTTTTGATGGGATGATACATTGGTTATTCCAAATGTATATTTTGCAATTTATATTTTCACAAGCATAGCTGCCAATTCTTTCAGACTCACATCAACTCCTACATAATCATCATAACGGTGAAAAACCGAGAGCACACATAACACCTGCGACAACATATCGTTCACGTTTACCACTCGTCCATTGATGTCTTTGAATGCCAATGTTCAATCTGATGTTACAGAAAGGTTTTTCGCTTGCAGCAGGTTATGTCTGTTTTCTCTCCACACAGAATACACATTTATATGTTTAATAGGGCTTTTTTAGTAAACTTTTTGACTGTTCATCTTAATCAGAAGCTTGCTGTCTGTCAGACAAGGTTAACAAGAGCACCTCTGGTCTTTGCAGTTCGAAATTACCGCCTCTACTTTGAGCCTTGCCTTCATGAGGCACTGGATTGGTTTAGAGATGTGACAGTCAGTGAGCCGTCTAATTTCTCCAACCCAGTTTTAATCAAAATTCACTCGTGGTTGTCTCCAGATGTGTATATTATACATCTGGCTGCAGCAAGACTACATTTTTACTATTAAAGCATAATAAGCTACTAAAATTCTCAAAATCCATTCCAGAATATAAAGTGTGATTTGTAAATTTTCTCCCAAACTTTCATTTTCTGTGAACAGTATGTCAAGGGTGCAATCATTCACACAGGCCTGCTGAGACAAAGCTAAGGGAATTGCGGTAGAGAAGTGTAGAAGACACCTGTGGGCTCACATATTGGTCTGCTTGTTCTCTACTTCAGAAACTGCCAATTGATAAGATATTGAGATGATATCTTTAACTCCTGAGCAGCCCCATCATACTAGACAACCTGCCCTTAAAAGGGGCTTTGAAACAAACACAGATCTTCTAAAGACCCCGGGTGAAAGAAGGCTCATTACATTCAAAGTGTGCTATGAACACCCTCTTCAAAACCAGCATTAAACTGAATTTCCCCTCCTAAAATCCCAACACTTTCTCCGTTTGCTTTTACATTATACTTACAAGTAATAGTTACTGTCAAGACTTTCATTCATTGCCCCCACATCTCTCACCATTATGCTTGGAAAAGGGAAACAGATGACCTTGGCTTCCCCACTTGGCTCACTTTTACACAACGGCTGGAATTCTAACCCAGTCTCCTCTCCCGGGGCTGTGAGGCTGTAGTGCTAACCACTGTGTCACCTTAAATCACATTCAATTAAGAAGGGAATAATAAGGCAGTGTAAACATTATCGTTTGAATCCTTGGTTATTTTTAATTCTGTACATTGTGTCTTTATGCACTCAATAAAGAAGACCATTCTCTTTAACGCATCCAGTGAAAGTACATCTGGCAAAGCATACTGAGTCAGCGGTGCAATGGGAATACAAAGCAGGCATTATTATTCAGCATACCAAGCCAGAAGCTTCAACAATTTTTAGTGTAATAACATGCAAATGTTTCCTCAGACTCCCGAAATTCCTGGAGAATAAAAAAAGTCTATTGTATATAATGAAAGCTGCACTGAGTACAAACGAATTGCAAACCTGTTGTCTTTGTTAAGAAAACTCATATCCGCTAATTACACCAAGCTACCCCATGAATAACTGGCTTGAACTTGAATGTAAGGCATGCCCTTGATATGGAAGGCTTTCATTTCATAATTGTTATTTGCACAGTGAACAACATACAGCTTTGTGTGTTAACAAAAAATGAAATGTGCACCTTCGGCGTGGGGTGCATCGTTCAGCGTTCCCACGCGCTGTATTTGTCAAAGCCTCACAGCCGACTGTTAGCAGCCAGAAACACTTGTTAGGCAGCATGTTACACAAAGGATCAGCAGGACCTGTTAAGTGAGAAGTCAAACTCCTCCCGTTAGGAGCACACATCTGCATATTCTTTGGATTTCATGTGCCAAAACTTTGCATTTGCATTAGTCTTATTGTGAAATCTCTAAAATACCTGAGTTATCAGAGGCTTCAGCAGTTTTTCCACAGTAACAGTCCTGATTTGAAGGTCCTTGGGGTCAATTAGCAGCTCAGTTGTTTGAAGTGTTGACATCTTCCCTAGAAAAAAACAAATAAATAAAGAAGTAACATTTAGCAGGTATCACCATACACTAATATATATGAATACTCCCATATATTACTTATAGTATGCAGTGTGGCTAAGACGATGAGATTTATAAAGATATTGACACATTGTGATAAATTCATTCATTTGTTCATTTCAAACATTATCTTCAATATATGCAAGATGCATATTTATTGTTTATTAAGCCCCTCAGCAGTTAAAATTGCTGCATGCAAGTACTTGGAAGGCATTAAACGGATCTGTCAAGGTAGGACATTTGTCCACGTGGCGGGGGGTGAAAGCGATTGTTATCCACCCCTTCTCTCTTTACTGCACCACAAATCAATTCCCTTAGTGTTATGAACCCCATGACAGAGAAAACCTTTTGAGACGGAGATACGCAAGGACTCAAGATGTCCTTATTGTTGCTGCTGACTTCTTAGTCATCTCTTAGTCATCTTTCAGTACAATTGTTTAAACATTTTATTGGATTTATTAAAATCAAACAACATTCCATACAAGCCATTCAAATTTTACAAACCTAGGTTCAAATCAAGTCAACCCCCACATCTTTCAGTACAATTTGTTGATCACTTGACATTTATCTTGTTTTCTGATACAACTGAACAGGTTTCTGACACTTATTAACCCTTTATGTTATTTCTTTAAAATGAATGCTATATTTTATCATGGAAAGCATATCAAACCACTTTATCCTGAATGACTATGCAACCCTTTAAGTCTAATTTTTCTTCTACACTACATTGTGTAACATGTAAAACAACACATTATTGAATGGAAAATTATTTTAATATCGAAAAAAAAAGCACTGCAATGAAATGCCCTAAGATAGATAGACAGATAGATAGATAGAAAAGGCACTATATAACACATAGATAGATAGATAAGGTATTATATATGATAGATAGATAGATAGATAGATAGATAGATAGATAGATAGATAGATAGATAGATAGATAGATAGATAGATAGATAGATAGATAGATAGATGGCAACACGGTGGCGCAGTGGGTAGTGCTGCTGCCTCGCAGTTAGGATACCTGGGTTTGCATCCTGGGTCCTCCCAGCGTGGAGTTTGCATGTTCTTCCATTGTCTGCGTGGGTTTCCTCCGGGTGCTCCGGTTTCCTCCCACAGTCCAAAGACATGCAGGTTAGGTGCATTGGCGATTCTAAATTGTCCCTAGTGTGTGTTTGGTGTGTGGGTGGGCGTGTGTGTGTGTGTGTGTGTGTGCGCCCTGCGGTGGGCTGGCGCCCTGCCAGGGGTTTGTTTCCTGCCTTGCGCCCTGTGTTGGCTGGGATTGGCTCCAGCAGACCCCCGTGACCCTGTAGTTAGGATATAGCAGGTTGGATAAGGGATGGATAGATACATACATACATAAATGTCCAGTCATTATCTGGGTGCAGATCATGTTTTCTGTGCATTTCCACAGGCTTTTCTTTGGAGAAAAGCCATCACAGAAACAGCAGAACATGCATACTTCACGCAAATGACAATCAGGCATAGTTTAACATTATAAATTATAAGACAATAAACTGTGAAAACCCCCTCGGAGGCTGCAATGTCCTTTATGGCCTTTATCGACTTCTAAGTAAAACTTGCTCGCACAATGGGGTCTTAATTTTTATTGCTTCATGAACAAGACAGACAGTAGAGTGATTTAAAAAAATATTATATTATTTTCTAAATATTATCAGCAGAGATTTAAGAGCAAGTCATTGATGGCATACACTCCCAGAGTTACACTCTCTGAGCTATGTTTATAATTTGCAGCTAGATCATTATCTGAGTTAGTTTATAAATAGGTGGCCTGGCACCATAGCAAGATGTCACTTCTCTTTACCCTGGACTCTATTTTTAGTTTGTATGACTAACGCTCAAAAAAAAAAAAGCAAGACCCAAACATAAACCATTGGCAGTTACGCAGTGAAGGGCGGCAGCGCCTCTACAATCCATGCATTGTTTACAGATGAATCTGCAGTATGGCACATTTTTATTGTTGGTAGGTCACATTTGTGCTTTCCTTAGCTGTATGCCATATTTTGTTTTTAGCTCTAACTTTGCAAGCAAACCTGATGCAAGTCTTCAACTACTGGCACATCGTTTTATATCCCACGATAGTTCCAGTCACCTACATTTTGACTGTTATTTACATGTCAACCATTTTGCTACACAAGACCTTACTGTCTGAAGAGACTATGAAAGGCTGTCAACCCTTTTTTAGTGTTTGAAGTGGGTAGAACTGAGCCGCTAGCCCAGGGGTATCTAACTAAAGTTCTGGAGAGCTACTGTGGCTGCAGGTTTTCATTCTAACCCTTTTCTCAATTATTGACCAGACTTTTCTGCTAATTAACTCTTTGCTTTAATTTTAATTGATGCACGACTTAAGACTCAAACCCCTTAATTATTTCTTTTTTCCTTAATTAGCAACCAAACAATGTTAAGGCAGAAAATGAACCAACACATAAACAAAACCTGCGTCCATCACACAATAACTGAAAGTAAAGAAAGGTGAAGGCCTCAGTAATATTCATCTGCTAATGTCCACAAAACATTTTGACAACCAGCGCTCTTAAAAAAGAAAATCAACAGATTTGGAAACGTCTGCAATGGCAGAATGAGCGCCATGGAATTAAATAACGAGTTTAATTAGCAACGAGAATTGGCTTCAAATTAAGAAACTGAATGAAGTGAAGTTGGTTGGAGGCCACAACTTAGGGCTCGTTTATACTTCACGCTCAGAACACGTACACGCATGCATCATGGCCACCACGCGTTTCCAGCGTTCATTTGATGCGTCTTCTGAGCAGGTCCTCAGAAATTAACGTGATGCGTGCACGAATTGCAGTACCAGCAAAAAGTCAGGGGGTGCAGTGTGATAAAAGTCAGAATGTAACGTCAGAGTCTCTGTTTACTATCTACATGTGACAGAAAGTCACTATACGGATCCTACGGGATAGATGGTGAAACAAAATGCCGACATACAAATGCATTCGTGGTGCTTTTATATTTAAGCGTACCACCTAACACCTTTTGTGCCTCTGGGTGCTCCGGTTTCCACCCACAGTCCAAAGACATGCAGGTTAGGTGATTTGGAGATTCTAAATTGGCCCTAGAGTGTGGTTGGTGTGTGTGTGTTGACCCTGTGGTGGATTAGCACCCTGACCAGTGTCTGTTCCTGCTGTGCATCCAGCAAATTGCAGAGGTGAAGGACGTAATCTTAACAAGTCAGAAGCAGTGGGTGGTTTTACTCTCATGAAGTCAGTCTGATAATATGACATGCCCAGCAACATACTCCAACTAGTCTACGACTTGCTTCGAAAAAATCAAACAGGTAAGATTTTGTTTTTAATTGGGCGGGGGGGGGGGGGGGGGCCATCGTACTGTGTATGCACAAGAGCTGACAACCAATGAATGGAAGTACAACAGATAGAATGTAGTGATGAAGAATAAGGAACACACATGGTTTGAACCTTGCAAACAGAAGAGCAGCTTGCCTTTGTGATGTCTCAAGATTTACATACTAAACCAGAATGAAAAAAATTGGAGTGTTCTCCCCTAGACTTTCTCGTATACTCAGATATGGGGATGGATATTTGAAGGGTAAACCGCAAGACAATGATTATATTTTTATATTATGTACATTAAAGAACCATCAACAACAAATCAAATTAAATAAATAATATATTGAACAATTATTATAAAAGTAAAATTGAATAAATCGGACTCTGCAGCCGCATGAAAAAAGGTTAAGTACCACATCCGGTTAGCAGAAATAGCCCAAAAGTTGATAGAAATCTACATTTTCTATCTAATACTTGTATGCAAAATTTAGTTGACCTAAGTGAAAGCGTACTCAAGTTATCGTGTTTATACACACAAACACACAGACAGGCAGACATATTTCCAAAAATGGTATTTTCGGACTCAGGGTGACCTAAAACGTTGAGATTCATCAAAATCTTGACATCATATCTTTGGACAATTACAATACTTTCCCTATACTTCGTATATGAGAAAGTAAAAAAGGCCTAGCCTGCAGCTGAATTTGCCGTACCTGTTATCCCTACGTACAACACCGACGCAGTCAGCAAACACTCTAACAGATTTCTGAAGAAGGGCCCAAAACAATTGTGGCTGGAATGTTGGCATTCAGTCAATAAAATAGAACTTTTAGTTAATAATCTTTAACAATCTATTATAAGTATATATATTATATATACAAATATATACACGCATACATATACAGGCAGTCCCCAGGTTATGTACGAGATAGGGACTGTAGGTTTGTACTTAAGTTGAATTTGTATGAAAGTCGGAACAGGTACATAAATTTAATAAATGCTATTGTTGACCGACTGTAACCAAGTGCTCTGCCAATGAATGATGGAGTTTCACCTCTCTCTGACCTTTTTATTATTTCTACTTTATTTTCAATGGTGATGGTTTTTCTCTTCTTTAATGTATCACCAGCACTTGCATCAGATTTGTGTTTCAGAGACATTGTTGAAGGGTGAAGACAAAAGATTAAGATGAGCTCTTCTGCACAGCACTGTACACGCTATCACAGCAGGAAGGCACCCATCGTCAACACGTCTGATGTACTGACAAGAGACAACTTCCTGCTATGTGCGTAACAGCACAAGCAGACTTGCTATTAAGAATGAATGGGGATGGCGAGGGGCGGTTCACCACACAGTCACCTTCACTACAGTATGCTGTCTGCCGCGTCCGCCCACCAAGAATGAACACGTTGCAGCCAAAGACGGGTAGTGAATCACCCACCACCGCCCCCATTCAACAGGCATACTACAATGTTACCCCCTGCCGCCCCATTTACTCTCAATGGTCTCCATTCAGCCACAACCGGGTCACCGCTTGCAGCATTACCAGCTGCCCACCGAAAACGAACGGGACAGCCGTGTGTGGTGGGCAGGCAGTGAAACGCCCCCCAACCTCCGCTCCATCCAGCCTGCGTCCAGTCAGGAGCAGTAGCTGCGGTGATGTAGTGGGTGAGCAGCAAACCTCCCCATCAAGCCTCTGTCCTGCACACAAGCAATAGCTGTGGCCCCTGTGACTATGGACCACAGGTCAACGCTTGCCGGCGGGAGCCGCCCAAGGGACACTACACTGTGCGATTATCGAAATCGCCCCCCTCCAGCCTCCGTCGAGCCATCGCTTGATGATGGAACGGCAATTACTAAGGCATATGCGTCGCAGCTGCAGCCCTGTTCATAAGTTGTAGGTCGGGTGTCCGTAACTTGGGGACTACCTGTGTGTGTGTATATATATATATACTAGCAAAATACCCGCGCTTCGCAGCAGAGAAGTAGTGTGTTAAAGAAGCAATGAAAAAGAAAAGGAAACATTTTGAAAGTAACGTAACATGATTGTCAATGTAATTGTTTTGTCACTGTTGTGAGTGATGAGTGTTGCTGTCATATATATATATATACTAGCAAAATACCCGCGCTTCGCAGCGGAGAAGTAGTGTGTTAAAGAAGCAATGAAAAAGAAAAGGAAACATTTTGAAAATAACGTAACATGATTGTCAATGTAATTGTTTTGTCACTGTTGTGAGTGATGAGTGTTGCTGTCATATATATATATATATATATATATATATATAT
>JANRMT010062811.1:7557650-7676997 GCA_026402145.1 Polypterus bichir lapradei | reverse complement strand
TATATACACACACACCTGTATATATATATATATATATATATATACATACACATATATTTTTTTTAAGTCTGAATCACAATCTGAGTGTAAGAGGCTTCACTTCAGATGCTGCTGTCCGTAAGGGGATGCAAAAAGTGCATACACCTGATGAACTCCAATAGGGTGAAACATGAATCATGTACTCTTTGTATGATTTGGCAGATTCTGCATACATACATATACATGTACACTATATCAAGAAAAGTATGGGGACACACCTCTTAATCACTGAAATCAGGTGTTTCAATCAGACCTTTTGCCACAGGTGTATAAAATCAAGCACCTAGCCATGCAGTCTCCGTTTACAAACATTTGTGAAACAAAACAGGTCATTCTGAAGATCCCAGTGACTTCAAGTGTGGTACTGTGATAGGATGCCACCTTTGCAATAAGACGGTTTGTGGAATTTCATCCCTGCCTGATATTCTATGGTCAATTGTAAGTGGTATTATTGGAAAGTGGAAGCATTTAGGAACGACAGTAACTCAGCCATGAAGCGGAAGAAAACGTAAAATCACAGAGTGTGGTCAACGACTACTAAGGTGCATGATGCGTAAAAGTCACCAGTGCTCTGCCGACAAAAATGGTGGGAGTGTCATGGAATGGGCTTTCATGGCCGAGTAACTCTATGCAAGCATCACCAAGTCCAATGCCAAGCGTTGGATGGAATGGTGTAAAGCATACTGCCAGTGGATAGTGAAGCAGTGGAAACGTGTTCTGTGGAGTGATAAATCATGCGTCTCTGTTTGGCTGTTAGATGGGTGAGTCTGGGTTTGCTGGATGTCGGGTGAACCAACTGTAAAGTTTGGTGGAGGAGAGTTGATGATGTGGGGTTGTTTTTCAGGGCTTGGGCCAGGCCCCTTACTTCCAATGCAGGGCTATCTTAATGCTTCAGCACAGCAAGACATTTTGGACAACGCTATGTCCAGCTTTGTGGAAACAGTTTGGGGAAGGCCCTTTTCTATTCTAGCATGAATGTGTAAAGAAATGGTTGGATGACTTGGGTGTTGAAGAACTTGACTGACGTGCACAGAGCCCTGACCTCAACACCATTGAGATAAACTGGAATGGAGATTGTGAGCCAGGCCTTCTCGTCCAACATCAGTGCCTGACCTCATAAATGCCCTGTAGAATGAATGGGCACAAATTCCCACAGAAACACTACAGAATCTTGTGGAAAGAATAGTGAAAGTTCTTATAGCTGCAAAGGTGGGACCAACTCCATATTAAAGTCTATGTATTTGAAAGTATATACACACACACAAACACATACTGTACATACATGTACACTCACTAAGTAAATGCTTCGGACCACTATACTAATCCTGGGTAGGGTCTCCTTTGCTTTCAAAACAACCTCACTTCTTTGTGCCATGGATTCCACAAGATACCGGAAACATTCCCTTGAGATTCTGGTCCACATTGACATGATTGCATCACACAATTTCTGCACATTTGCCAGCTGCACCTTCATCCTGCAATTCTGCCATTCCACCACAGCCCAGAAGAGTTCTACTGGATTCAGATTTGATAACTGTGAAGGACACTGAAGAACACCAACCTCAATGTGATGTTTACGACACTAGTTTGAAATTTACTTTAGCTTTGTGACATGGTGCGTTATCATGCTGGAAGTAGCCATTAGAAGATGGGTAAATTGTGGCCATGAAGGAATGTACATGGTCAACAACAATATTCAAATAGGCATGCCATTCAAGTGGTGATTGTTTGGGATTAACAGGCCCAAAGTGTGCCAAGAAAACATTTCTCCAAACCATTAACACCACCAGCAACCTGGACAATTCACAAAAAGTAGGATGAATGCATGAAACCATGCTGTTGGTGCAATATTCAGACCCTATACCATCTGTCTGCCTAAGCAGAAATCAAGATTCATCAGACCAGGCTATATTTTTCCATTATTTATCTGTCCAGTTTTAGTGAGCCTGTGCTCACTGCAGCCTCATCTTTGTCTTCCTGGCTGACAAGAATATAATTTGACATGGCCTTCTATTGTTGTATTGCGTCCTCCTGAAGGTGAGACTTGACGTGTATTCTGAGATGCTTTTCTGCTCACCACAGTTGTACAGAGCCATGACCTAAATTACCGTAGCATCTCAGTCAGCTCGAACCAGTCAGGCCAATGTCATTTGAACTGTCACATTTACATTTGCTGAACTGTCACTTACTGGATATTCTTTGTTATTCACACTTTTCTGACTAAACTCTCAAGACTGTTGTGTGTGTGGAAACTCCAAGAGGTCAGCAGATACAGCAGAAATATGTAAAGTAGTTCATCTGGCACCCACAATCATACTACAGCCAACACAATCATACTACAGCCCAAATCACTTAGAGTCTGTTCTGTTAAGTCTTAGATCACATTTTCCACATTCTTGTGTTTGATGTGATGCCCCTGACCTATATGTGGCAGGGTTTTTTTATTTATTTTTTTGCATTTTGGTACTGCCATGCGATTGGCTGTTTAGACGATTGCATGGATAAGCAGGTGTACAGGTGTTTGTAATAATTTGCTCAGAGGTTTGTGTATATATATATATATATATATATATATATATATATATATATATATGTGTGTGTGTGTGTGTGTGTGCGTGTGTTATTTTAGTACACAACCCCAGCATAATTAACATACAGACTGCAGTACAGCTGCTGATAGATTCATTACTGTAATGTGGCCACTCGCGGATTAAATGACGTACGCTGAATCTGTAAACATGTGCTTTTTAGGGTGGGTCACTTTTACATAGATAGACATTCAAAACTTCACTGTCTCTTTTCGATAAATGTAATTGTTTCAAAGTCTGTCTATCATAGGCTAAATGCTAAACTTTAGCCATGGTACTGCAACACTTTAAGACGGCAGGCAATGGTAACGCGGCTTCTTGGGGCTTTTTTTTAACAGTATCATCCGTGAGAGCAGCGCTCCCACTTAATCTTGTTAATTCAAGCTCAAGGTTTATTTGTATTTCTAATACACATGATAACGTTTCTCGATATAACTTCTGTGCCCACTTGTATTTTCCTCTTTAAACACCAACTCTTAAAAAGTCTTACCGTTGCGTTGCTCCTTCCCTTAGAATCTGCAATTGCCGTACACTTGGGCACCTCTCTGCTTATCCAGGATTTGATAAAAGAAGTTACTTCAGCGTCGCTTTGCTTGAATATTTTATTTTTTATTATTATTATTATTATTATTTTAATATTACTCTGCCCAGTTTATGTTTTCGTGATTTGGCCCCGATCCGTCCTGCCCTGTGGTTGTGGTCGCTCCCTGCGCGCTGATTCGCCGGCCTCACGGGCTTCACCGCCTCCTGCCACCTGTCACTCACAGACGCGCCTCTCCTAACTAACGCACCGCTTCAGAGCAGCTGACACATGAACCCAGCGTCCCCAACAGACTGTGGTCGAAAATATCCCATTGCATCTGAGAAATAAGCGATCTAGTAATGTACAATTAATACTGTATACTTGGACATACGGATAATCCGCCTAATCTGAGATCCTCATTTCCTCGAAAATAATTTAAAACTAAAGAAAAAACAACTATGCAATATCAGTTCTGAAATTTGTAATAATGAAGACCCAGATTGCTGAAGACTGTTCTGCACCAATTTTGGTTGAATTTAGGCACTTAATTTTCAGTTATAACAATGGGAAATGTATTATGGACCAGAAATGGCCCAGATGTAACCAGCCACAATTAATGATTTTCACAATACTGAAATTCTGGTCCGAATATGGCCCAGTCACATGTAAAGTATGTCAGGTGTTACAGCTATAGACCAATTATGGCCCAGCTGTTACCAGTCACATATGCAACCAAGAACATGTATTGTGTTTTTTTTTAGCATATTCATTATGGGCCAGAAGTGACCTAGCTCAGGACTGGACTGCGTCTCAAAACCAGCCCGGGCATCCTTCAGTGAGGTGACGAGATTAACCCACTCGGCCCATTATTCATTGTGATTTTCTTAAAATGTGTGATGAGTACGCGGCTCACTACTTGCTATAAGCCTATGATATGAACTACATCTAAACTGTTGCCAAACTTAATCTGTACACTGTTGTTTAGACACAACTTAAAATTTGACGACATGCTTAGGAATAAAATTTAATGAAAATGAAAATTTAGTAATACGGCTTATATTTTATTAGAGTACATATCAAATGTCAATGTCATGTCCAAGTGCCAGTACCCTAGTAGGCTAGTAGCTGCTCAATTACAATGGAATAAATGATAGCCAAGGTTATAATGAAAACCTCACATGATTGAAATGTTCCATTAACTTAACGATAAACTATAAATGTTCCATCCAAATATGAAAAATTTCTATCCTGTGCTTTATAACTTTATTTCATCATACTAATTATCACTCACACCAATGTCCAGAGAACAATAAGATGCATAATACATAATCTAAACTAATTATTAGTACCAAAGAATTTAAAAACTAGATGTGAGATAAAATAAATAGCAGTGATGTATATGCTAACCGAAATGTAGCGGTATCGAAACAGATATCAGCAAAAGGAAGTTTTGACCAACTTTTTTGCTGCAACGTTGTGTACTGACAACTAAAACTACTTGATTTTGTAATATGGTATATTATATAGGACTATATAAATCGCAGTACCGGACAGATAATGTTTAGTAGTTTAGAAAATTCATTTTAATGTCAAACAGTAACAAGTACATAAAATTTATTTCATGAAACAGTTGGCCCATGACCAGACCAGAGTCCGCGGCTCACCATGCATTGCCCAAAGGCCCTAATGGCCAGTCCACCCCTGGTCTGCTGTATTCAACCATATGTAAGGGTTGCATACCAATTGGATTCTAGACCAGACATTGCCCAAATGCAATTTACCACCAGTCCACTTTGCCTGGCACTGCAAGCATTCATGAGTTTTCTTAGCATTTGTATTCTGGGCCTACTGGCCTACTGTGGCTCAAATATAATAAACAATAAAGTAAAGTGTGTGTTACATTTCCATTTTGGGTCACCAATAACCCAGTAATAACTAGCCACATGTGTCTTTGAAAAGCCCCTTTAGCAGGGACACTTTAACTTTAATGTCCATGTCTTACAGAACTGTATTGTAATTAAATGATGTTAAGCAAGGATGATCCCCAAAATAATACGTTTTTATTAATCCATAAACTTTCTAAAAACAAAAAAAAAAATACTTTCAAGCAATATTTGCTGTGACCATGTAGCCTCAGTTCTCTTGGGGACACATTGTGTGTGGTTTCTGTGGTGTGTCTGTGCTCTGGCCTAAATCCTGCTTCATAGATGATCTTATTATGGTTGACCTATAGCCGTGCTCTGGCCCAGTTGTGCTTCACACCTTGTCTTAAGAAGACTCAGTTGTGGCTGAGCTGTGGCCCCGTTCTGGCCCATAGAATACCTGAAAAATGGTTTAATTAGGGTTGTGCTGAAAACCAAATATGGATGAGTTCATCGGCATCATTCCACAGTAGTATGTGGGCCAAATGAAAGTGGTGAACATGAGCCAACCCTGTGCAATTACTCATTTACTGTCTGGGGAACGCTTCAGGAGTATTAACACATGTCGATTCCTTCAATAACACTCGGAAGCATGGAAATCATTAAGGCTAAACTTTACAGAGATATTAGGAAGCTTTTCCTCAAAAAGAGTATTATTCTTTGAATTAAACAAAAAAATCAGAAACATCAGAGTTGTTAGTGACATTCTGTTGGACCAATTGTGTCACTCGCAGGCCCCTCACCTGAGAAAGGTAAAGCTGCAGACTGGAGTGCTTGTGGGTGGGGCTAAGGAGTGAGACCAATGTCAATCAGCCTCAACAGCAGTTGCCCCTCCCATCTGCTTTAGAAGGGCAATACTGCAGTCTTGTGTTCTGCCATATTTTGCTGCCTTGTTACATTTTGCTGCTGTAGGTGTCAAAAGCAAGGGAAGTAAAATGTGGCAGACAGAGCTCACAGATCAGCCATCCTCATTTGACTCTGTTGCCTTCACAGACAAGCGAAAAAATGTGTAGGCAGAGAATTAGAAAAAAGAAAACAGTTGGAAATGTATGTTTGGGAGTAATACAGGGGAGAGGCATTTTAAAAATGGCACTGGTACACTATTATTAAATATTTTTTGTTGAAAAATGACAACAGTGACACATTATTATTATTTGGCTGACACCTTTATTCAAGGCAACTTACAACATTTGACATACATTAGGCTACATTTCTTTCATTTTTCTAAATGGAGTTGCTGTGAAGCGAGTTGCTGATGGTCATACGGTGTCAGTAGCAGGATTTGAACCCACAACCTGAGGGTTTGTAGTACAAAGCATTAATTACTACACCACTCTAGTCTGTTCTTCGAGCACTGCATGCAACCACATGAAAATCAGTCATTTGAAATAACTGGTGTTGACCCTAAAATACATGAAAATGAAGTAAGCCATTAATAAAACTTCCAAAAATACTGTAATAATAGGAATGCCGGAAAGCCTGGCTGATGAGATCCAAATTAAAATTAAGTAACAAACTATGCAAGACTTCCAAATAGTAAGCAGGATGCTATAAATATAAAATGCATTAATCACATTATTAAATACTGCAATGATTTTTGTAATTAACTCAAGAAATAGAAACTCTCAAGGAAAAGGAACTGGCAATTTTATAAGTTATCCATCCATACATCCAGCCATTTTCCTACCTGCTATATCCTAACTACAGGATCACGGGGGTCTGCTGGAGCCAATCCCAGCCAACACAGGGTGTAAGGCAGGAAACAAACCCTGGGCTGGGCGCGCACACACACACAGACACACACACAGACACACACACTAGGGACAATTTAGAATCATCAATGCACTTAACCTGCTACTTAAGGAAATTCTGCAAATGGAACTTTTTGCATATGTTTTTAAAACCTATACATACACTAACAATTATAATGGATAGAACAGGAAATATAAAAGTCACAATTATAAAATTGTATCCTGTTTCTCTGTAACAATCTGAGTCTCCAAAGGCAAGCAAAGAACAGCAACAATTTATTTCTTGTATAGCCTAAAATCCCACAGGGAGTGCTGCAATGGGCTTTGACAGGCCCTGTTTTCTGACGGCCCTCCAGCCTTGACTCCCTAAGAAAACTTTTTATTCTCCAGCTTTTTCATCAGAATCCCTGCTGTCTCCACGCCACCAAAAACCCAAACCAGAAACCACCAATCACCATTCCCAAAGCAACCCTCCTTTCTGTTCCCACCCTCTTGTCCGCTTTTTGCCTTTCCTCATTAAATAGCGCCTAGAAACAAACACACTCTGAATCTTGTATTATTTAAGGTGAGAATAAAAGCATTGCAAACCTGGAGAAGAATCTGAAGGTGCATTAACATAGAATCCACAATTAGACACTCAGGCAAATCACAGTAATGGAAGTTAATGGAAATATGAGAGAAAAAAGTCAAAATTAGTCTAAGCCGCGCTAATCTGTGGTGTTCATAAGAAATGTAATAATTTACTTAATGAGGTAGAAGTCAATATACAGTATATTTGAAATATTAAAATGTACGCTTCAATTTAAATGTTTAAAGTCATCGTAATAGAAATTTGTTATTTTTTGACCTATAATGGTGGTCCATTGAGGGTTAGATCCCTACTAAAAGATCGCAAATCAAAAATAACCTCATATTCATAATTCAAAAACAATACCCCACATGCTTTTGTTTAACATTTGTCGTTTTAAATTTTCTGTGAATGTCTCTTAGAGGGATAGGACCATCATCAAACAATTAAATATCAAAATATTATCATATTCATGATCAGCAACCTCAAAATAGCATCAGACAGGCCACATACCTTTATTACTAATCCTAATCCTTTTTTTATTTTTTTGTGAAAATGAGTAACTTTGAATCCCATATTCCATTAGGGGGGTGAATACCTGAGGTTACTTCATGTGGCACAAACAATTTCAAGACCTTCTAATCATTTTTGCCAAAGATACCAATTGGTTTACTCTTTATCATGAGGGTGTAATTTCCTGCACAGAATGCAGTCCTAAACTGGGAAACCTCAAAAAGCTCAAGTTCTTCATAGCTAGAGATCAAGACGAGTTGCACGGTATATCAAATGTGGGAGTAAGAAGGTGATGGACAAAAATAACTGTAGTCATTTCAAAGCATTCATAGATAATTTTTATCAAGACAAAAAAGCATCAAGCAAGTTGAAAATGCCAATGGATATTCAATAAATGGATGATGTTAATGTACTAAATACTAAGGGATGATAACAAAGCATAAGAAAACAATGAAACGCCTCAAATGCAGTCAGCATCTCATAAGTTTGTTTTAGTTAAAATTATAAAATGCACAAGATAGTAATCTATAAATAAATGCACTGGAAGTGTTCTATTAAGTCCTAAAATTCCACTATCAGACAATGCTGCTGAAATCGAAATCAGAAGTAAAAAGTTTAAACCAAATGTGCGTAAGTGGACTGCACTCTCCAATCAAAGCACAGTTAAAATGGAAACATAACATTATTTGATGGACACCAAATCATGACAGAAGACTGGAGCACAGTAGGCGGAGCATATGGATGGAACAACTCTCGATCATTTTGGAATTCAGCCCATCACACAGTAGATTTTTATTGTCAATTAGTTTTTATATTTCAGCAGAACCCGAACCAGGCTTTAATATCTTGGCCCCACCTAGGAGGTGCATTCAGTGGGCACGAGGTCAGAATGGCATCACAACTCAGCAAAGTCGACAGATAAACAATGGCTAGTACTTCACTCATTTGAAATTTCCAAAATGAAGGCTTGTATCATGCCATCTCTAATAACCTGTGAGTGTGGCAATGTTAGTTCTCTGATTTCTCACACTTGTGGCTTATGCTGTAGACAGATCAATTCACATTTTATAATTTTCAACCTTCTTTAAAACTGTCAAAATATGCAGAGGCTGGAGTTCATCCCAACAGCATGAGAACAAGGCAGACAGGACAAGAGTCCATTATAAGATCGAGAGAAGCACACAGCTTCTCTCACATATGGTCTTAAGATGTGCATGTTTTGTTTGTGAGAAGAAATGATGACTACAAGTAGAAAATTCCATAGTTAATAGATAATACCTTGGCTGGCATTTGAACACAGTGTTTTCAAGTTTGAAACGAATAAATCTAGGCACTATGCCAGCATGCTGCCCTCAGTGTACAAGAATGAAAATGCTACGGTAGTCTCAGATGCTCTCTATTAGTATACAAGTGCTTACAGTATACACTTGTATATTGTGACAAGCTATTTTAGCATTTAATTCTTATCACTTTGGTTTCCATTTCAATAAGCAGGTGGCGTTTCCACTTATTTTAAATCCACTGTACTAATTACCTTTATCCATCCATTTTGCAACCCGCTGAATCCAAACACAGGGTAACGTGGGTCTGCTGGAGCCAATCCCAGCCAACACAGGGCACAAGGCAGGAACCAATCCCAGGCAGGGTGCCAACCCACCGCAGTAATTACCTTTATAATTCTGAAATCATTCAAGCATGTCGCCTCTTAAATCTCTGTTTGTTTAAACTTGAAAGGTTCAACTCCTTCAGCTTTTTCTCATAGCATAATGATTAATTTTATTCTTCTTATCTGCCATTCCACATAGTTTAGTATCATCATCTGCAAACTTAACCATCTTGTTATTAGTATTCTTGTCCAGATTATGTATATTAAAAGTGAGATCATTAACACAACACTGATTCCTGAAGGACAAAACTTGTATATTACCTATTTTGGTAGAAGTCCCGTTCACCATAATCATTTGCTTCATGTGTTTGAGCTCTCAATTCACTTATTACTTACTTTTTGGCTGACATCTTTATCCCAGGCAAATTACAACATGAAAGATACAATTGGCTATAGTCAGGTGAAGTGTCTTCCTCATGGTCACACGACACCAGTAGCTTGATTTGAACTTATAGCCTCAGGGTTTGTGGTCCAAAGTCTTCCACAACATGCTTCACATACATGTCAGGCCATTTAGGTTTATCACAAGCATCTTATATGAGTCTTTACCAAAAGTCTTCCGAAAATCAAGGTAAATAATATAATTTTTGCATATTTTTCCAGTGTGTGTGTTTTCCTCCATGTTTCTTCCTTCAACACCACAGACTTGCAGGTTAGTTAGTTGTGGATTCTAAACAGGCCCCAAGGTGAATGTGTAAGTGACCATTGGATAGACTTTGGACTATGATGAACTATGAATAGTTACAGTATGTACTGTGTGTTTATTATATCCTATGCATGTTTTGATTAGATACATAATGCGATAGTGATAAAGCATGTACTAGAAAAATGTTAGAAAATTTAGAGTTAATTGTACACTGTCTAGTAATTACTCGATTATAAGATCTACTGAGCTGCGTGGCTTATTGCATAACTGTCAAAACTGGTAAACAGGGGTGTCTGACGTCAGCATGGGATGAAGATGTAAAAACATAAGGTATATCTTGTGAGACTGTTGTCGCAGATAAAGAAGAAAGGTAGGACCTGAACAGGACTGGTCATGAGGCCAAAGGCAAACATAGGAAGGATGTAGGCACCTACTCTTCAACCTCCCATTGGCCCAAAACTGCATCAGGCAAGAGTGAAAAAGACATAAATACCAGGGCAAAAAGATGGTCTGTGGTCTACCTCAGCAATTGCAGCCATAGGCCCTTCCAGAAAGATTGACCAGCTCACTGCTTAACCTTCCACCTGAGCACTAGACACAGTGGGTGTCCAGCATTTGACAATGTGTAGTGGTTAAGGCTTTGAAATTCAAACCCTGAGGTTGTGGGTTCAAATCCCACTACTGCCACTTTGTGACCCTCAGCAAGTCACTTGACCTGCCTGTACTCCAAATGGAAAACCAAAAGAAGTGGAACCAATTGTATCATCGATATTATAAGTCGACCTGGATAATGACGTCAGACAAATAAGTGAATATAAGACATGCTGCTATCCATCCATCTCTTGGACCCCCTGCAGATTTTGTTTTTTATTTTTTTCCAGCCTGCTGGACTTTTTTTTTGTTGTTTTTTCTGTCCTCCCTACTATCAGACTTAAATTTTTTCTCTGTTATTTAGTATTGCCTAATCTTATTATTTTTTATAATAATTAAAATATATTATTTTTATATTTGTATTGTTTATAAACTTTTCTTTCTTCATCGTGTAAAGCACTTTGAGCTACATCATTTTTACGAAAATGTGCTATATAAATAAATGTTGTTGTTGACAGTGTTTGCACCTATGTACATATACTTTGCATATACAGTGGAACCTCGAGATACGAGTTTAATTCGTTCCAGCACTGAGCTTGTATAGCGAATTTCTCGTATCTAGAACAAACTTCCCCATTGAAAATAATGGAAATCCAGTTAATCCGTTCTGCACCCCCAAAAATATCAACATAAAAATCAATTTTCCTAACAAATAACACTGATAAATAATATATACAAGTGGAACCTCGGTTTGCGAGTAACTTGGTTTACAAGTGTTTTGCAAGACGAGGTAAATTTTTTAATTAATTTTGACTTGATAAAACGTGCGATGTCTTGCAATACGAGTAGTATGGATACACTTTGTCTGCTGTGATCATAACTGAGCTGACAGTTCTTCTCTCTTGTGCGCGTCTCTCTCTCCTTATCTCTCTCACTCGCGCATGCGTCTCTCTCTCTCTCCTTATCTCTCTCACTCGCGCATGCGTCTCTCTTTTTATCTCCTTATCTCTCGCTTGCTCGCCTCTCTCTCGCTCTCCTTATTTCTCTCGCTTGCTTGCTTGCTCGCTCACGCGTGCCTCTCTCTCTCTCTCTCTCTCTCTCTCTCTCTCTCTCTCTCTTCTCTTGAGGGCAATCGTCTCCTATTCTCCGTCTGCATGTCTGCGATATTTTTGGATACGCTTATACGGCGAACTGCTACAGTGAAACAATGAAATCACAAGCGCACAAACGCGTAGATCCTCACGCTATGGGAGAACAAGGAACACTGAGTGAGCTGACGGGCTGGTAGCGTCAGCTTGGGTGAATCCCCGAGTCGAGGCAGATCGGGAAACGTGTCACGCATACCCACAGCCTGGCTCGTGGCTCGTTACACGAGCCAATGCTCGTATTTAGATCCAAATTTTTCGCTCATACTTTCCTCGTATCTTGAATTTTTTGTATACAGATCTGTTCGTATCTTGAGGTTCTACTGTATATATTGTCACACACGTACGATTGGGAGGCAGCTAAAGGGCCTGAATAATAGTAGTACCATGACAGACCAGAGTGTGGAGAGGTGCACTGATTTTCTTTCTCAATCCTCTGCAGACTATCCACGAGAAATCCGCTAGGTCCTAACACGATTGATGACATCACTTCCAGTCCGAAAGTCGTCACTTCCAATTTTTTCCCCCTGGTGCTATTGATGATGTCACTTCCGGTGCTATTGATGACGTCACTTCCGGTCCTGACGACATCACTTCAAGTTCTGGTCCCAATGAAATCACTTCCTGTACCGCCCTTTTATAGTGCTGTTCTGTTTTAGACTCAAACCTGTGAAAATCTCAACAAAATTACCCATTTGCAGCCAGGGAATATTATACAGGTGGCTACCCAAAACTTTTTTGATATCTTGTGATTGTTATTGTGACAACATATATATATAGTCATATGCGTGCGCTTGGTGAACAACTTAAGGGCTTGGTTAATTTCATTACTCTCCTGGACCACAATAACAATTTCTCTCCTCCTTTCCCCTCAGCAGAAAGGAAGATTGACATGCCAGAAACTGTGACATCACTTCCCAGGTCACTCCACCTGGACCCACCTCTTCCTCCCAGAAACTGTGAAAAATGGAAACATAGCCATCTTGGACAGACTCCGTGAGAATAATAAGTCTCAACAGTTTGCACTTAATGCACGTTTATTGAGGTGTTCCAGATGCTTTATGATTGTCTGTCTTGTTTTTACAATATATAAATTGTCACACACGTGCGAGTAGGAGGCAGCTAAAGGGCCTGAGTAATTGTAATATACCATCCGACCAGGGGGCAGCGAAATGCGCTGACTGTCTTTCTCAGTTCTCTAAAGACCTGTCCCGGGAAATCCTACAAGGTTCCTGCGCATCAGAAGACATCACTTCTGATTCCGGTCCTTTTGATAATGTCACTTCCTATACAGGCCTTTAAAGCCTCCATCTTTGTCTCTTCTGATCAGTTCTGTTTTGGACATTGTTCTTTTCACATCGTGCTACTTAATTCAACTTTTGCAGCTGGGAAAAACAATATACGGGTGGCTGCCCCAAATCTTTGTGATGTCTTGGACTCTTTATTATCACTATATATATATATATATATATATATATATATATATATATATATATATATAGACTGCTTCTCATGCCGGTCCTCACCTCCAGGCTGCCAGGAGGAGGTCTCCCGACAGCAGGATCGTGTCCCGAGGTCCAGCAGGGCCTTATGGACTTTGTTGTGTTTGTACACAGCCCTGCTGGATACCTTGGGGACCACCAGGAGTCGCTGTAGGGGGGCTTATGGACTCTTTTATGCCTTATGACCCGGGAGTACGTCACGGTCACGTGACGGGAAGGAACGACGTGCTCCCGGGTTGAAGTGAAGAACTGATTGCCCTGACCCGGAAGGAATAAGGAACTGTGGACTGTTAGGACAGGAACACCTCCGGGTCAGGGGCTATAAAAGGATGATGGCTCAGTCCAGACACTGAGCTGAGCTGGGTGGTAGAGGAGCAAGTGTCTGGGCGAGGAAGAGAGATTATTGTGTGATTTATGAGTAGTGTGGAAGGTGCTTGGTGCACTGTGAAAAATAATAAAGAGTCTTGGACTTTTATCCGGTGTCTGGAGTTGTACTTGAGGGTTCAAGGGAGCACTAGAGCCCCCTACTGCCACTATATATATATATATATATATATATATATATATATATATATATACTTACTGAGCAAATTATTAGGAAGATTATCCTAGTACTAGGTAGGGCCTCCTTTTGCTTTCAGTTCTCATGGCATGGATTTCTCAAGATTTTGGAAACATTGCTTTGAAATCCCAGTCCATGCTGACATGATTGTATCAGACACTTTCTGAAGATTTGTCAGCTGCACATTCATTCAGTAAATCTCCCATCCTACCACATCCCAAAGGTATTCAGTTGGATTCAGATTCAATGACAGGGAAGGCAACTGTAAAACGCTGAAGTCATTGTCATGTTCATGTAACTAGTTTAAGATGACTTCTGCTTTGTGACATGGTACATTATCATGCTGGGAGTACCCATTGTGCAACTGGTCAGCAACAATACTCAAGTAGGCTGTGTGATGATTGATTAGCATTAATGTCGCCCTAAGTGTGCCAAGATAACATTCTCCACACCTTCACACCACCAACACCAGCCTGGGATGTTGCCACATGTAGGTTGGGTGCACTGATTTAAGCTGTTGGTGCAAAACTCTGATATTACCATTGCTGCGTATCAGTAGAAATCAAGATTCATCAGACCAGGCTACACTTTTTCCAGTCTTCAGATGCTTAATGTTGGTGTACCAGAGCCCACTGCAACCTCAGTCTTCAATTCTTGCTATCAGGAATAGAACCCAACATGGTCTTCTGCTGTTGTAGCCCATCCGCCTCAAGGTTTGACATGTTGTTCATTCTGCTCATCACAGTTGTATGGAGTAGTTACAGAAACACTCAAACCAGCCCATCCAGCACCAACAGTTATACCATGATTGAAATCATTGAGATCTCATTTTTCCCCATTCTAGTGTTTAATGTGAACATTAACTGAATATCCTTGTGTGTGGTGGTATGCATTGTGCTGTTGCCATGTGATTGGCTGATTAGGTAATTTCATTGGTAAGTGAGTATATACGGTTACTTTACAAACATTTTATCACCCTAAGTATTATTTCTTTCTAAGGCAAACGACCTTTACACATTAGTGATCACCATTCTCAGACATTTTATTAAACAGTTCTTCTCTGTCACTCTCAAGGTCACACAATGAATCAGAGGAGTTCACAGAATTGACAGCCTTGTGCTTTATAGTCCAGTGCTTTAGTGACTAAGGCCACACTCCCTGCCTCTAGGTTTGACATTTTAATTGGAAAATAATGCTGTTTAAGGTTGAAGTTCAGTCTGAACTGATACAACTTAAGTAAGTCCTCCATTTAAGAAATTGAGCTAAGCAGTAAATTCTATCAAAAAATGAGATTTAACATGTTTCTTAGTATTTAACTGTATGTGGAAGCTTACAGCCTTGATACATACAGCAGTGACAATACATCTTTACTATATTCCACTTTACAGACGGAGCTTTAACTGCAGATTTGTTTTAACCATAAACAAGTAAAAAATGTAGAGAGAAGATGAGAAATTCAGCAGCTGTCTTAAAACATCTGACTGACCGGTGATTCTAAATTGAGTGGCTGTGGAATGTGTGACCCTGAGAAGACTAACGGGGTCTGCATTTTCATCATAAAATGTAAAAATTTCTAATTTCTGTCATTGTTTCACACCTACCCAGGCACTTTAGAATTTCTTCTGGGAATTATGCTGTAAAAAATTTTTTGAAAAGGATGTATTTATTACTTCCAGTTTTGTGTTTATATTTCATTTGGCCATATTTTTAAAGATATTATTGTTCTGGTTTGATTAAATCACAGATCACCCAAGAAAATAATATATTTAGCAAGACTAGCTAAGGCCTTGTGTTTAATGACTCCTGTGATAAGCTTCAGCTTCCCTTCATCCCTCCCCTAGAAAGTAGGTTTGAAAGATGGATGGAAGGAAAGCTGGTAGTTAATGGATTTAAGGAGAGGGGCACCTCAGTGGTGTAGTGCTTGGTGATTGCAGCCTCACAACTCCAGGCATCTGAATTCACATCCCAGCTCTGTAACTGTCTGTATGAAGTCTGCCTGTTCTCCTAATTTTCATTTTATTCACGTTTCCACCCAAAGATGTCACTGTCAGATCAAGTGGCGTCTACATGAGTGTGATTTGCAATGTCCTAATGCCATGTTTGGTTCCTCCTTTGTGCTGCTTAGTTTTACTTTGAATAAGTATGAATGCGTAAGATTTGAGTGGCTACCCACAATAATAACAATAATAATAATCATAATCAAAATAGTAATAATAATTGTAATAGACAACATAGTTTGGCTGGCATCCTAGCAGGGAATGAAAGGTTCCTTAATGGAAGGATGTGGACAGGCAGGCAGTGGTACCTTTCCCGGTTGGGAGGCCATTATAATGGATGGACAGGGGGGTATTGCTTCCCAATGCCATGTACTTCAGTAGCACATTGGGTGGCTGAATCCCCATGGCGTGCTTCCCATTCAGGCAGCATAGGAGTTGTAGTTTTGGTGGGCAGCTGTATTGGGGTCCTCAGGTGTCTCTAGGGGGAGCTGCTGGAGGCAGGTTCTCTTGTCACGGGGAGCTTCCTCCTGACATGGAAGTGCTTCCTACATGCAATGTGATAGCACCGGATGTCCTCATGAGTTTTGTAATAAAGGAAGCTCTCCATGCTTCAGTTCTTCCAGAGAGTCTGAGTTGGGAGAGGAGTCAGACGAAGGTTACTATGAGAAGTAGGGAAAGGAAGGATTGTTGTCACTGGAGTAGCTGACTTTGTGAATGAGCAAACCTGTTTAAAGTATTTGTGGCAATAAATCTATTAATTTACACCTTGAACTCTGTCTGTAAAGTTGTGCCAAGGGTTTGGGGCTGTGAGGCTCCCCCTAGTGACCATACAATGAAACACATGGAGCCATGATCCTAAAATAAAAAGCAAGTAAAAACCAAGCTAAAGATAAGGAGCTGTTGAAACTTCTTATGTTTTATAAACAGGTGCTACAAAAGATTAGATCTGATGTCCTACTTGATTGCTGCCATGCATTTCTTTTCCTGTATCCTTGCATGCCTATGAGCAATTAAATGCTCAGTTGCTCTATATTCAGAATTACGTCATGCTTGCCCATGTGGTTCTACGCCTTGTCTGGTTATTTGTTCTCATTCTGTGCTACCTAATAGCCTTTTTGGATATACTTGTTGGTCAGCAGATGTCACTTTCTTCTTATTATGGTGTTCTCCACGTATACAGCCACTGCTATTTGCTTGATTCTTAGCAGATGCCTCAGCTATTCTTTTTCTTTCTGCCATGTCACTTGGCTTTGTGATCACTTTGCCATAATAAACAATAAATCATTTGGCCAAGACTGCAGCTCTCTAACATGTTTTGAATTTTCAGATTATATCACCACTTAAGCCTTTGATTAAGACCATGATTAAAGTTCTAGCCCCGGTAGTTTGTGAGTATTTGCATGACAGATAGACCTTAGCATTTTACTATATATGATTTCTTCTCTTTCTCTTGTTCCCTCCAGATGAGCTTCATCCTCCTCTACTCTCAACTATAAACTTCCAAGATGAGGTGGTGGTCTCCTTTCCGAGCCATACCTGGAAGTACTTCCAGCATGCCAGAACCATAGCCAGGAAGCATTCCAGGTTATAGTAGAAAATCCAGCTGCCGAGGAGCCTCCACCCAGCAGCTCCATCCAGAGGCACCCAAGAACCATTAACAGAGCTACCCTTTAGAAATACAACTCCCATGAAGTCCCGTTGGTGCCCTACACTGGAGGGATGCTGCCATCCAGTGTACTGGGGGAAATCATGGCTCATGTCCTTCCATTATACTGGTCTCCCAGCCGGGTAAGGAAATGCAGTCCATCAAGTTTGGGATGCCAGACCATGCTCGCTGTCTATCATAGTGGGTTCCCAGTTTTTGTCTCAAATCCCAATGATGAGCATGGCAGATTAAATGGTGAATCTGAATGTACACTGCATAAGCAGTGAGCTTGCGCTGCCTTGGACTGGCGTCTTGTGCAGGCTTTGTGCCTGCCTTGCACCCAGTACTGCTGACATAGACTAGAACTACCAGACACCCTGTGACTGAAGAAATGATCAGAATAAAAATAGGCCGAAGATATCACATCACCTAATTTTGTTTAATGTTAACTTTTCACTGGTGACACAATACAGAGTAAAAATTATCATTTATTTTTGTGTGTAAATGAATGTGAAATAATAAATAATGAATCCAAAATAAAACTCACCTTATGAATGTCTGCAAGTTATTTTGTTCCAGTAAATTAGTTTGCACTCACTGCAGCCACTGATTCACAACACGGATGACAGCCTGCCAGGAACACAGAACCATAAGTGTGTTAAATTGTCCTTTCCTGTAAATTACCTCCAAATGAAACTGAGTAGTATATAAAAAGGATGATTTTAGGCTTCACATTATGGTGCCACCAACATCAGTAATGCACACAATTGAAATAATTGCTTTATTGTGCAGCCTTTAATTAAGAGCTGCAAGCACCTAGAAAAGAAACCCAAACGTATTTGATCCTGAGGAATGTATTAATTGCCTCATTCACAAAAGGATTTCTCTTAGGCTCAAACATTTTTGAAAAAATCCTATCCAGCTGGTGGTGCGCTGGTCAGACCTGGGTTCAATTCCTGGCCTCATGGAGTTGACAGGGTGTGTGTCAGCCTTAGGATTTACTCCCACAACTCAAGGATGTTTTATGTGGACAGAAGACTTTTATGTGAATGTCCAGCCATGTCCTCTGATGGACTGCATTGTGCCAGTGCTGCCGGGATGAGTGTCTATGCAATGGAAATGCAGAAAATGGAGGGATTCGTCCCAGAATAATGACTCCCATTAATACACAATTTGCAGTTTCACTTGTATATGCGTCATGAAACAAAAAAAAAACAGAGTTTTATAAACCAAAATTATGGATAGCTGGAAGCAGATATATATTTTTGCACTCACCAACATCCATCCATCCATTATTCAACCCGCTATATCCTAACTACAGGGTCACAGGGAGCCAATTCCAGCCAACACACCCCAGACAGGGCATGCACACATACACACACCAAGCACAATTTAGGATCGCCAATGCACCTAATCTGCATGTCTTTGGACTGTGGGAGGAAACCCACTCAGACACAGGGAGAATGTGCAAACTCCACACAGGGAGGACCCGGGAAGCGAACCCAGGTCTTCTTACTGCAAGGCAGCAGCACTACCACTGTGCCATCGTGCCACCCACAACAACAACAACAACATTTATTCATATAGCACATTTTCATACAAATGATACAGCTCCAAGTGCCATGGATGCTAAACGCGCATCCTCACGGCAAGAATACTCCAATCAACTCTATGAAAAGGTGACTAAAAAGTAGAAATTGACAAAACAGAAACAAGAAAATACCCAAGTTACTGAATATTCCTCGGAGTTCCAGTTAAATTGATCATTATGAAATGAAAAGAGTATGGCACAGCAGTAAATATATATAGAGCAGGCCATCCATAAAAACTGAGATTGACTAAGAAGAAGACAAGTGTGGGAGGCTACCAAGAGACAAGTGAGAGCTTTGAAAGAGTTACAAGCTACAGTGGATAAGATTGGAGAGACTGTGCAGACAACTGTTGTCCACAGGGCTGTCTTACCAGCATCATAGGCCCCTGGGAAAAGTAGTGAGCTGAGGCCCCTGTTCAGATACCAAAACAGAAACATACATAGGCATCAGAAACATTGTGGGCCCCTATAATCCTGGGGCTCCTGGCCAGTCCCCATTGTGCCCATACGTTAACACGGCCCTGTGTCCAGGTGCTTCACTTCTTGTAGCTTTAGTGGAGAATGACAAAGAAAAAAAATGCCCATGACAGAGTTTGTCAGAAGACAAAGACTTCAAAGTCAGCTGGAAGAAGGGCCTATGATTAGACCAATACTGAAGCTTTGTGACCACCAAACTAAATGCCATATTTGAACACTGCACATTATCAAATCCACCATGAACTCAGGTGGTGGGAGCCTTATGTTGTATGGATGCTTACCCTGTAAGGCTTTTGAGGGTAAAATGTAAGCAAAAAACTGCAAGAAAATATTGATGGAAAGCCTGGACCTTGGGAGAATATTTGTTTTCTAGCATGACAACAACTCCAAACATAAAACCAAATCTACATAGAAAAGGCTTAAAAACAACAATGTTAATGTCCCGGAGTGGTGAAGTCAGAGTCCAGATCTCAGTCCAGCTGAAAATGCTGGACTTGACAAAGGCTGTTCACTCACAGTCTTTATGAAGCTTGACAGAGCTTGAGCAGAATTGCAAAGAAGAATCGAGAAAACTGTCTAAATGTTCAAAGCTGATAGAGACAGAGAGAGCTGTGCACTCAGACTCAGGGCTGTCATGGCTGCCAAAAGTGCATCTTCTAAATACTGACTTGAAGGGGGTGAATACTTTAACAAAATTTAAATTCTGAAGCATCTTCCCTGCAGTTTTGGATCTCCATTGAATGGTATCTTATTTTTGTCCTGAATTTCTCCACCTCGTGGTGAAACTCTGCAGTTAGCTCTTTAGGAGGGTGAGAACTTTTGCACTAATTGGACTCTCAGTTGTGCTGGAGCAACTGACTAGCTAGATTAGGGGAATGGTACTGACCTTCACTGACCTTGGTATATTTAATACATTTGAAGTCGAGTCTGTGTAGGATGCAAGGTGTGGAGACTGGCCCGGACACAGACAGGCAGACACGTTCATTTTTCCCACCACACATTTATTTACACTATATACACTGTCCAAAGTGCTCCACGAACCCCACAAGTCCCCAAAGTCCTGGCCACACAATGCCTTTCTTCAGACCGCCTCCTTCTCTCCTCTCCAGCTCAGTCCACTCCGCTCCCGACTCTCGCCATTCTCTGAAGGGAGGCGGCCCCTTTTATAGCACCCAGATGTGCTCCAGGTGGTTCCGGCAATCTTCCACGGACACGCCCCTGTGTGGCGGAAGTGCTGGCTGCATCCCCGGAAGCACTCCGGGTGTCCCCTCTCTTCTTCCCCCCAGCACTTCCAGGTGTGGCGGAAGTGCTGAGGTCCAGGGCTCCAAAGGCACCGGGGTGCGCCCTGGCAGTGACCACAGTCCCCTACAGGGTTGAGCTTCAAAACTCTGTACCCGTGGCCCCCAAAGCACCCAGGGCGGTCGCCCCCACATGGTCTGGGGAAGGCGTAAGCCCTCCTCCGGTCTTCCTAGGCGTCCCAGCCAGGTCGCCACCCCAGCCATCTCCGACCAAGGTCACCCATCACAATTAAGCATGGAAGGAGCTGCAGCCAAAGCTGCTCAAATATTCTTTAGTTACAAGTTAGTGAGGGATAAGAAGATAAATAGTCTCAACAGTTTGACATGGAAATGTACCACAGGTAGGCACCAACTGGCATACTTAACTATACTCTGTGCTGCCCCCCAGTGGCACTACCTTTATACTACCAGCTGTATGTTCCTTCCTTTCAAAGCCCCTTCACAACTTATTGATGAACCAACGAGGCTAAGCTTTGAAGTTAATAATAAAAATTAGACAACACTTAATACTATTAAATCCTCAAGCGTTATCATTTATTTAGTAAACAAGTCAAGTTTGGTGCACAAAACAGGTTAATGTTTTATTATTCAATCAAATTGGTGCTTTGTTGACAAATGGGACAGTCTGCATTTCAAAAAAAAATAAATGCTAAAGAATGCAGGTCAGTAAAGGACTGGGGCAATTGGAAGAGAAAGCAAGCCACAGCCTGGTTATATAAAACTAGGGGCTTTGCCCCCTGCTCAATTCGCTCTCCAACTCCCCCTTGCCTGTGAGACGCACTAGCGTCTTTGTGGTTCTGCCACTCGCGTATGGGGAAGCGGATGTACAATTTAAACAGATTTTTATTTTCATGGGAATTGTTACATGTGCATAATAGAACTAACTATTTTACATTACGGCGAGTAATTAACCATATTAAAAAATAGTAAAATGTAATAATCTGAAAGTAAATTATGTTTCATGTTATGTTATAGTTATTTTTTGTGTAATACAATTTCGTTCTGTTTGGCTTTGAAATTAACACACAAATACTCTTTAAACTTAGACTTTTACTTTAAAACTTCAGTAAAAACAATTTTTTTAATAACATTTTCGTCAATATCGCATTGAATTTTGATTCTGTGTTTGGACTTTCATCGTGACAACGCAACGTATAACTGCCCGCAATTGAATTTTGCTTATTTCTCTCTATTAAATAAAATGACTTTTTCAAATGTTTGGCTTTGCAAAAGCTATTCTAACATGGAAATTGTAAACGTTTTAATGCAAATGGCATATCAAGATCTCCTTTGTTGTCTAACGTTATCCGCTGAAGATGTACTACATTACCTTTCTTGGAAACATCCTTTCTTCTACAGTAATTCGTGCAGTGGAACACCAGACGGTGTTAACGGTTGTAGATATTCTTCATGATATTATAAGTTGTTGTTTTCATCTTCCGCACAATCACCACCAACTGTTTCAGCATAGTCTATTGATACGCATTTAACCAATCTGCCGTGTTACCAATCGCAATTTTTGGTATTAATTCATTTGACTTCATCCTTTCTTGGTGCTAGAATTGCCCGTGTACTCATTTTTTCTGTTGATAACCCTTCATGATGAAATTCTTCAATAAGATTTGGACATAATACGTCTTCTTTAATTGGGAACCTAAAGTGAGAAAAACGTTAAAATTTATAAGAGCTGAGAGTGCAGGAAGTGTGTCTGACAAAAGCATTCACATGAAAGAGAGGTGAGTGGACCGTGGTCTTGTTTGAAAATGGATGAGAGAAGGGTGTGAGTTGAAAAAATCTCATGGCAAAAGTCTCATCTCCAAAAAGTCTTGTCTTGTAGAAGGATTTTTTTTAAATAATTGAAGTCTTTTTAATAGGTTTATAGGCTTTTAGGTAAGGTCACCCACCATAGTCTCAACAGCTAGACATGGACATTTACCATAGGTAGGCACCAACTGGGACGCTTAAAGGGAGATTATTTTTTTAGCTTAGTTTCATGTCTAGAAGACATAATGGAACACCTTTGTTAAAGCTAGGATCTCACTACATGAATCTGAGTGGAAGAGCTGGTCACACCTACTGACTGCATTTGCTTATTCTGATTGCTTTGTGGATGTCATATGACATAAATAGTAGATATTTGTGCTGGCCCCAAAGTTTCACGTACCCATCCTGTGTTTGCACAG
Source organism: Polypterus bichir lapradei (assembly GCA_026402145.1). Lineage (NCBI taxonomy): Eukaryota > Metazoa > Chordata > Cladistia > Polypteriformes > Polypteridae > Polypterus > Polypterus bichir. The sequence continues at coordinate 7,653,790 of JANRMT010062811.1, read as the reverse complement.
TTCATACTGTCATGGAGGCAAGTTCGCTTTCTTTAAAGAAAGCAGTCTCAGAGCCTAGATGAGAATACAGAAAAATCTGTATTACACAGTAATGTAGCAAAGAGACTTGACCATGGTGCGAATGCTTAAACTAGGGAATGTATTGACTTAAAGTAAATTTCTTATCATCTATGTAAAATACACTCATCCTTCTAGTTCGTCCCACTATTACTTAATGTAGGGGCCCGTGGTCACCGCCAGGCGGCGCCCCGATGCCGGTTTATCCCGTGTGGTCCTTGGCCGGGGCTGGAGCCCGGTCGGGACGCCTTGGAGGACCAGAGGAGGGCTTGTGCCTCCTCCAGACCGAGTGGGGGCGTCCGTCCTGGTTATGCAGGGGGCCTCGGGTACAGGGCTTGGAAGCCCAGCCCTGTAGGGACCCGTGGCCACCGCCAGGCGGCGCCCCAGTGCCTAATTATCCCGGGAGCCTGGCACTTCCGCCACACCAGGAAGTGCCGGGGGGAAGACGACAGGGGATACACGGACGGCTTCCGGGTGCGCAGCCGGCACTTCCGCCACACAGGGGTGTGGCCAGTGTTAAGTGCCGGGAAGCAGCTGGAGCCCATCCAGGTTCCCATAAAAGGGGCCGCCTCTCTCCAGTCGAGCAGTGGAAGTCGGGAGGAAGCAGACTGAACTGGAGAGAGAGGACGGGAGGCAGCCAGGAAGGCACAGAGACTGTGGGCCCTGGACATTGGGGAAATCGGTGCAAGAGGCACTGGGGTTCGTGCACTGTACATAGACTGTAAATAAACGTGTGTTGGGTGAAAAAATGTTGTCCGTCTGTCTGTGCCGGGGCCAGCGTTCACAGTGGCGTAGCCGGCAGGATGCTCCGCCTGGTGCAAGGCGGGGACCTGCATCAAAAACAAATTCTGTGAACGGCCGGCGCAGCAGCGGACCCCACACACTGGCCGCGGGAGCGGCCCGTGCACAACCCCGCGGGAGCGGTTAAACCCCGAGACCACCGCCGGACCGCAGAGAGGCCATCCCCGGGTGCGGAGGAGGAACCGACGTCGCAGGAGCGCAGCGGGCCTCGAGAGTCGCACCGTCGGGACGGACAGCCAGGCCGGCGTTGTGACACGAACAGCCACACCGAGGCGGGGGCCTCGGCAAGACGGGATCCGGGAGGTGAGTGCCCTGCCCTGCAGCAATCGGCCCTTCGGGGTCGCGCTTACCTTTTTCTCTGCAGGGAAGGGCGATCCGGATCCGCGTCTGTGGCAGGAGCACGCCGGGCCATGGGCTGTCGGCAGCGCGACAGGAGCAGCAGAGGAGGCTGCAAAATCGGAGCCGCTGCGGCTCGGAGAATCGCCGCAGCTGCGGAGCAGCGAGGAGGCACATCTCCGCACCCAAAGCAGGGGAGACAAGATGGCCGCGGGCCGGATGTCCCGCCCGCTGACAGGCACGGGATTGGCTGGTGTGTCTGGTGTGCCCGCCGAGGATTGGATGGAGGCGGGACCTAGGAACGGCAGTCTCGTGCCAAAACGAGACCCGATTGGGCCAGAGGGAGTGGCCCAGAGGAGGCAGGCGTCGCGTGGAGCTGAAGGACAGGTAAGCCCACTGACGTCTGTCTCTCTCTTTCCACCAGCGGCTCGGCGCGTGTCGGAGGAATCCCTTCGGCCCGCCGAGCCGTCGCTTATGGATTTGCTAAGTGTTCTCGCCGCTCAGTGTGAGCAGCTGACGGGGACGGCGGTCGCGTCGGGAGAGACGCCGCCTGAGACGGAGGATCGGCGCGGCGCTGAAACCGGAGGCCGGCAGAGCACGACGGGGGGGGTGAGTATTACCGTCCCCGTAAAGCAAGGGGTGGGGTTCGCCGAACATGGCTGTGACCGTTTAAGGGACGATCAGCTTCGAGTAGGCAACTTCCCGACAGCAGACGCGGCGGTGCAGGCGGCTAGCGAAGCGAGGAGGTCGAAAACGCCGGGATTGGTAGGATCGGGGCTGCTGAGTGCCCTGGGTCCTAGCGCCCTGCGCTCCAAGCCCGCTGCTGTCTCCTGTCGCTCTGCCTGGACGCAGACGGGGCTGGATTTGAGCTTTTGCTGTGCTCAGACCCAGACCGTCAGGCCGTCCAAGAGAAGAAGGAGGAACCGAAGGGAGAATGCCAGTTCCTCCGATAGGAGAGGACGCGGCGCTGGGTGCGCGCGTCCGGAGAAGGGCCGTCCTCTGTGCGGGCAGAGGAAATCCCCTGGGCGGCTGGGCGAGCTGCCTGCGAGAGCAGTGCCGCGGACGACAAGCGGATGGGCATGGAACCGGCGGCGGAGAACTTCAGCAGGCGAGTTAGGGGCTGTCGGAGGGGGGCTGTCGGAGGGGGGCCGGAGTACTGTCGGTATGGAGACCGACGGGGCGCTCGGGGTGGGTGTCCTGGCAGTGCTTCTGGCCCTCTGTTTCTTTTTCCCACGTGTTCTGTTGGGGGCCACGGGTCAAGGGCATGGAAGCCCTACCCTGTAGGGGCCCGTGGTCACCGCCAGGCGGCGCCCCGATGCCGGTTTATCCCGTGTGGTCCTCGGCCGGGGCTGGAGCCCGGTCGGGACGCCTTGGAGGACCGGAGGAGGGCGTGTGCCTCCTCCAGACCAAGTGGGGGCGTCCGTCCTGGTTATGCAGGGGGCCTCGGGTACGAATGCTTGGAAGCCCAGCCCTGTAGGGACCCGTGGCCACCGCCAGGCGGCGCCCCAGTGCCTAATTATCCCGGGAGAAGACGACAGGGGATACACGGACGGCTTCCGGGTGCGCAGCCGCCACTTCCGCCACACAGGGGTGTGGCCAGTGTTAAGTGCCGGGAAGCAGCTGGAGCCCATCCGGGTTCCCATAAAAGGGGCCGCCTCTCTCCAGTCGAGCAGTGGAAGTCGGGAGGAAGCAGACTGAACTGGAGAGAGAGGACGGGAGGCGGCCAGGAAGGCACAGAGACTGTGGGCCCTGGACATTGGGGAAATCGGTGCAAGAGGCACTGGGGTTCGTGCACTGTACATAGACTGTAAATAAACGTGTGTTGGGTGAAAAAATGTTGTCCGTCTGTCTGTGCCGGGGCCAGCGTTCACAATGTACATCACTTGACCGAGACTAGCCATTGTTACCTCATACCCTGTGCAAGTGTCTTGAACTTAGTCATTGATCAAGTACACTATTTAAATTGAAACCAGGAAAACCCATACATGGCCGCTCAAATGAAAGTTACTTGCTGTACACAAGCATCGCTCAAGGTTGAAGTTTTAGGCAGCTGCATTTCTAAAGCAACGGCCTGCTTAGTTTTCTCACAGTACACACTGTCCTTGGCGATTCATTACATCATACTTGTTTAAGTAAGCAAGTAAAAAGCTGCATGTAAAAGCAAGCTTAGGCATCTTTTAGCCTCTCTCGTCGATATTATCCTGACTCAAAGGACACACTTGTCACCTGGCTCAGGAAGTGATTGTCACTTAATTTGTTCTCTCATTCCTAGCCTTGGGCTGATAAATATTGCTGCTTTTCTATTTATTCAGAAAAATAAAAAATACAAGCATGAGCTTTTAATATTTAACTCTTATATGACTTAAAGCTAGCTATTCCAATATGTTTTACTTTAATTTGATTCAGATTGCATTGATACATAGACTTAAATTCTCTATAATATCAGCGGTCTCCCTTCATTTCCTGAGGTTGCCATTGCTTTTCTGTATTCTTCTACTTCTTTGTAGATTATATTGGGCTCTTCTCTGCTTATGGTCATTGTCTGTGTTGTATGTTAAACCGAGTGCTCATCAGTTGTCAGATCTTGAATAACCATAAGCCTGCCCCATGAGTTGTGACAAACTCAAGCTGAATCACTGTGGATGTCACACTGCATGAGTGCCAGTCACGGGCACGAGATGCAGTTGTTCACCACTTTTTAAGATTATGTAAATGAAGGCTCTAACTCAGTGTTTCCCAACCTCAGTCCTGGGGGGCACACTGTGGCTGCAGGTTTTTCTTCCAACCAGATTTCTAATCAGTGACAACACCTGATAACACTGAACTCATTTAATTAGCTATTATTATTTTTCTTTTATTCTACATTCAGAAAAGCACAGCAGCGTGATTTTGACATTTAGAAATATTTCAGCTTTTGCTATAGATTTAAATGCTTAACTCTATTTTGTTGATTTCATTATATTTTGCCCTTTCTCTGTGCAGTTTTCCCCCTTTGTTGTATCTTATTAATGACAATTAAAAATGAGCAGAGCAGACACGCTGGCAAACAACACAGAATAATCAAAGGCTGCAACTACTTTAGCATCAGACCCATTAATTAGTAAATAATGGATTAATTAAAAATTAGAACACCTGGAAAAGTAGAATGAAAATCAAGGTTAAAAAGAAAAAAGTACATTATTCCCATATAACTGCTTGGTAAATTTTTATATATATATATATATATATATATATATATATTTACCAAACTTAATTTTCTTATTTCTTTATTGTTCCCAAAACACAAAATTTGGGAAATAATACATCACTTAATTAGCCCAGGAGTCCAATTAAAAACAGAAGCTGGTTGGAACAAAAACCTGCAGCCACAGTGTGCCACAGGACCGAGGTTGGGAAATATTAATCTAACTGAATTGATGAAAAAGTTGTGTTGTGTGACTGGCATTTAACCATGGTCTCCTCTCATTTGTCAGGTTTTCTTATGTTGTAATGGAATTACATTTTAATTTTCTATTATTTTTCTTGTTTATTAGTGTGCAAAGAAAAATACTTTGAAAATGGTTAAAGGTTAAAAGGGCCAAGAAGTTACTTTTTATTCTTCTTTCTTCTTATACAGTGCCCCAAGCGCCACAGCCACAAGTAAATAAGCACAATTCTCTTTTCTCTTTCTCCTCCACACCTGCCAGCAAGCTTCCTCCACCTCCACCCAACTCTGGTTTGCTTGCTGGGTCTTCAGCAGTCCCTTATAAAGTCCTTCTCCTCTTCTGTTCACGTGCCTTGCCAGCACATCCGGGTCAGATGGAGAATTCGAGTTCTTTGCTCAGCCCTGAAGTACTTCAGGGTTTCCATCCTCATGATCCCCTAGTACTTCCGGGCTAGGTGAGAGCTTCATTTACCACCATGTTCCCATAGCGTCCCCGGGCGGCACCCACGGTACCCAATAGGGCTGTGCTGCCAAACTCCATGTCTCATAGTGCCCTGCGGTAATCTGGGGAAACCGCCGCAGTCCAGGGAAGCTGCCATCTAGCGTCTTGGGGGAGGCAGTGTCCTGGAAAGGCTGCCATTTCAGGGGCATCCCGGCTGGGTTAAGCTGCTGGCCGTCTCCTACAATAAGCATATGGCCAGGTGTACTCAAACTGGCTACAGTGCTGCCACCTGTGCAAGTGGGAACTTCTATTCCCTTATTTTCCTGTCCCTATGTCTATGCTCCTAAAGTTATTATTTCACTCTCTGCTGTCCCACAGTGGTACTACCTTTATCTTACAAGCTGTATGTTCCCTGCAATGTTCCTCCACAACATACTGAAGAAGCAACTAGGTTAAGCTTTGAAAATAATGATAAAACTTAGACAACACTTAATAGTATTTGTAGCTGCTGGAGTGTAAGGCAGGATCAAGCACGGGTCAAAAGTGTGCCAAAAGAAATTTCTCAGTCCAAAAGTTTGTTTTAAAAAATTTAGTGAAAGTTCAAAGCAAAAAGTCCACACAAGAATAAAGAGAAGAGGTTGTTACACATCTAGAAAAAAAGGCAAAAAATAAAACTGTATAAAATGTCCCTTCTCTAAACTTAGCTTTTTTTGTCAAACTTCAGATGTTTCTATTCTTGAAGAGGCTTTACTTCGCCTTCAGTCCGCTCTAAACATTTGGCACAGCACATTCAATAGAGCGCATTGCATTAAATACTATTGGGCACGTTAAGGCACGGTTTAAAACCGTATGCCCTCCATGCCTTACTCACAGCAAGGCAGGTCGCAAACTGAGACTAATCTATAGTCAGAGGGGCAAAAAGTAGTTAGAATACACCAATTCAATTCAAGAACCTCCCATAGACTATGCATTAATATATAGGCAAACGTTTAATATAACTTAAATAACTAGCAAATGGCTCTTACAGTATTACAGCCCCGAGTTGTGTAATTTGTTTATTAAACAAGTAAAGTTTGGTGCACAAAACAGGTCAATTTTATTATTATTCCACCAAACTGGATTCTCTGGGAGAAATATAGTTCAGTAAAATGTGAAAAGATCAAGAAAGGCATCTGTGTATTTCAGACATTGCTTATCTTCAAAGCACTAGCCTCTGTCTGCCACTTGACTTTACATTTTTAAAGTTCAACACAACATAAAGTTGGTGAAGGTGCACTTTAACTCTTTCAGGGCTGAATATTTTTTCCAGAAAACAATGGTTTCACTCAGAAATCAACATAAAACATCTGTTGCTGCATGCTGTGGCTGCCAGTTTGCCAAGAATGTGCGGCAGGCTTGCTGCCTGGCTGTCTTCACATCACAGTCGCATTGCACTACAATCTGGTTTCTACCTCTTATCATTGTTAAGTGGCAGTCCTCCCTGGCGAACATTGTCAGTACCACAACTAGCTGGGCACCGATCAGCTGAAGCTGGAACCTCACATTCGTTTTCGATCACTTGTATCAAAAACCGTCCGACAAGTCATAGTCCAGTTTAGGGATAATAATAGGCAAAACATCATCCGTGGAGTATTTTGCTTTACGCATTCGCTTTGATCTCTCGCCAGATGTTAGTGCCATTTTTGCCATTGTGTGCGCCTTGCTACTCACGAGATCACAGGGAATCTCCGTCAAACCAATGAATCTAACTTTCCTTCTAGTAACGAGAGTCCAACTAAAATGTAATGGTTGGTTCTGTCACAATTTACAGTTGATTACCATTGTCAACTCCTCCTTTTGAGAAAAGTCAACATCATCCTTGAAAGAGATAAAGACACTCCTCTTCATCTATGCTCTTCGTTCTGTTTTATTTGTAACTGAAAAGTTGGGACTTTTACATGAGTTAGTTCATGGCAGTCTTGGTCTTGGGGTGTCCTCACACTCCCCTGCTGGCCGTCTCTTGGCTTGTGTCCCCTGCTATTGTCTGTCTTTTGAAAATCAATGATTAGATGTGTTAAGGTGATTCAATAATAGCTGAACCATTTTTGGACTGGACAATGCATTTGAACACAAGGCATTACTCTGAGGACTGCAGGCACAGTGGTGGAAAAGCCCAAAGTGAACAGCGACCATAAGAGTTGACCAAGTGAAAGAAAGGAAGATTCACTCATCTCCATAAGAAAATACATATAAAATATGAATTGCATTGCAATTCTGCATTTTACTTTACAATTGTTAAAGAGGGAAATGTATTACTTTAGCTTTGTTAACAAATGGGATGGCCTGCCATTTAAAAAAAATAAATGCTAACGAATGCAGGTCAGTACAGGACTCGGAACACTGTGGAGAGACAGCAAGCCACAGCCTAGTTATATAAAAGGCCATTTTTAAAGTCTTTATTATAGGTTGTAAAAGATGAAGCAAAGCACAACATAAAGGTTTGGGGTTTTCCGGCCCCGTATATTGTAGACGCTCCACAATATCAAAAAAGAAAACTTTGGTCATAAATATAAACAAAACAGTTCATATACGTGACACCCAAAATGGTGTCGCCGGCCATTTTATAAGGGAGGAGCCGGAAGTGGAGGAATGCTGGGAAGGAGCCGTGAGGGAGGATGGGATTGCTGACGTCAGGACAAGATGGCGGAGGAAGGGCGGAAGTAACCGTAGTGCGGTCAAAACCAGGCTTATGGTGGCGGAGCGTCTCTTTTCCTGGAAGAAAGTAAAGGGAGAAAATTAGTACCCCGCCATTCCCTGCCGGCGAATGTCTTTCCAGGTGTGTTCGGATCCGTCCGCGGTCTCCTACTCGCGCGTGCGTGACAAGGTTTATAGACTTTTAGGTTTACAGGTAATTATTGTTATATATACAAAGAAATTCTAACTTGCATGTGCTCATCAATATGCGACACGTCTCCCTTCAGCAGAGCCATGATTAGAGAGTACTATATAATTACCTTGCGAATATTCAGTTTGGCGTTGACTATTTCAGCTTGATTTTGAGATATCTTTTCATACTGTCCTATGGTGGTTGTACTGTATGATAATATGTTGATAGATGTATACTTTGTGTGATTTCAAGTGGCATTAGCTGGCTAAGTCCAGGAAAGAGAGAGAGAGAGAGAGGTTAGGAGCACACACTGATACAGCGCATTGCCGCACCCACCACACGACAAACCAATTCAGGATCCCAGATTAGGACCCAAGTACAAAACAACAACAAAAAAAGGAAAAAGTGTAATGGAAAACATGCGCTCATAGGTGATCTTTGCTAAGGAATATTCCCTTGAGTCACTGCTCTATTTCTCACTCTCTGCTAAATGTTCGCCATTGTGGTCAGGTGCCGCCAAATGACATGCCACCTTCTGGTAGCATCTCCCTTTAAATCCGAGAGGACCAGAAGTGGCAGGGCTTCCTTGGCTTTGTTGCACTCAACGAGTGGTTTGTCAAGGCTGTAAGGGGATGATAGCACATACCTTAGTTGAGCCTGGAAGATGACCGTCTGGTGCGCATGTGTGCCATCCTATTCCTTGTCCTGGTGCTATAAAAAAACAATTGTACATATGGCACCAGAAGTGAATAACCCCTTCTGATGCAGCCCTCCTAGATCATGTGACCAGAAGAGGTCAGGTCCTCCTGGAGATCTAATGAGGCAAATCTTGATGTGGGTAACCTCCTTAACTTTCCTGGTTGTGGCCTACTTTTACAAGCTTCTAGTCATCGATTGAGAATATGTGCGCACTACTACATTTATGTATAAAAACAAAGAGTGTTGTGAACTTAGAGTCACAAAGTACTAAAGTCCCAATAAGTTCCAAAAACAATTCCAATAATGCCCACTAGAGTTGGATATCATTGTATAATAAGGGCAGGCACCAAATCTTTATAAAATAAAAATATTTACTTCACAAAAAAGCTCTGTAAATACATGAATACATGAAGTTCTGTAGAGCATAGTAGGCAAAAAGAAGTTGCCAGCAAGAGCAATCCAAGGTGAACAAGTCCCAAAACAGAAATCCAAGACAAGGTCAAAAACAAAGCAAACAGGTTCGAAAGTCAAGTCATTCACATAAAGCACAGAAAATGGCAAAAGAACTCACCAACGTCATTCATAATGAACCACCAGGAACTGTGGGAGATCTTTCGGATTTATAAGGCAGAGGGCCAGTTCTGGTGGTGATTGGCAGGTGGCCCCGTCTCTTGGTGGACCACCCACAAAACACATGGAGCATAACACAGGCCACTTACGTACATTAACAAAGTCAAAATCAAAGCATAGCCAACATAAATTAAAGAATAAAAAATTAACAAAAGAGTCTTTAAATATGACTATGAACCAAACCAAGGGAGGCACCCTGCCTGAAACATGACAGCAGACATTAGTCTCCTTTTTTGCCTTTCATTCCCACTACCCCAGAGTTTTTAGCCCCTGAAAATAGAGAGTTTTGAAAATGTTCTCCAGACCTACATATTTCAATGCAAATGGGTTAAAACTGAGACTTTTGAAAATGAAGACTCTAATTACATTCTGATTATTTCAGGCTTATTAAGTAGCCTTTCCCTGACTGAATTACACTCATTATATTTTCTCAACCATTTTGGATGCCTTATACTTGTGTGTTACTCTAAATAGCAGTTTCACCTCATCTTCAGCCCATACAAAACCTATAATCTGCACTTTAGTAAGGGCAGAGATACTTTCATAAATTATATGAAAACAATAGTGTGAATAGAAATCATTTTCATTTAAAAATACAGTTTTAGAGTCGGTGTTAGACTGTCCAATCGGATGAAAGAATCGTTCCACCCATTGATTCCAGAACTCCCAGTATCTCAGATGTCTTTCAATGGGGAGTTAACAGCTTAGAAGTAGTGTCACCAAGAAACATAAACAAGACACCAAAAAATGAAACAAAACAGAGGAGAGTAGTAACTGTTCATAATTATTGTAATACAGTGATCCCCCGCTGTATCATGGTTCAGTTATCGCGCCCCCGCTATATCATGGAAAAATTCAATAAGTACTTCCTACCTGTAGTGTACTTTGTAACCAATTCTTAACAAAGCATATGGTTTTCAGCAGTCACTACGGTAGACAAAGAGTTTCGCATTACAGTACCCAGATGATTTCTTACAAGGCCCATTATTGGCTGAAAGAGGAGACTCAACCAATCAGAGCGGGATTTTCATTCTCTTGGGCTCTGATTGGCTGCTGCTAACGTGGTGTAATCTCACAAGAACAGCGAGCGTGGGTCCCTGACGCATCTCAGTTCTCTGCGTATCACGTACCTTGCTTGTGGTCCAATTGTTGTGGGCAAACTTTTTGTGAACTTTTCGTTTTGTTTTAAGCCCTACGACGGCTCCCAAGCGTCTTGCATCTTCTAAGCCTTCTGGTACTAATGAGCCTAGGTGCCAGAGGAAGGAAAGCGTTATATGGACATCGCCTGCCATTATGAGTTTGCATGTGTTTAAAGTGTGTGGGAGGGGTATTTTAAAGCTTAAACTATAAAAAAATGTTTATTCATATGGTCTTTCTATGTGACGGATTTTTACCTATCGCTGAGGGGTCTGGAACATAACTTCCGCGATAAGCGGGGGATCACTGTATATACGTTGTTGTACAGATGACTAACACAGTTAATCAGGACCTTTACTCAGGGTATGCTAGATTAGAGCAGCAAGTCTTCAGCCTGGGCTTAAATACTGTAACCAAAGGTGCAACTTTGATAAAAGCAAGCAAATCGTCCCACAGCATTTGGAGCCCTGAAGCTAAAGGCTTAATGTCCCACTGTTATTTGGTTGATCCTTGTAATCTTTAGTGGGTTGGCATCATGAGATCTTAATGTGCACTTTGGTTTGTAAGTAATAATAAGTTCAGATGAGTAAGCTAGGCTTTGACCATTTAAGGCTTTATATAAAAGAAGATTTCAAAATCAACCATAAACCTAACTGGAAACCAGTGTAACAACTTGAGAACAGGAGTGATGTGGTTATATTTTTTAGTTCTTATAATGATTCCTGCAGCAGCCTTTTGAATGAATTAAAAGCTGCATATGGAATTGAACAGCCAGTGAATAAAACATTGAAGTAGTCATTCCTACTAGAAAAAATACACTATAGGGACAAAGGTACTGGGACACACTTCTTAATTATCCAATTCAGGTGTTTCAATCAGGCCCTTTGCCACAGGTCTATAAAATCAAACACCTAGCCATGCAGTCTCCATTTACAAACATTTGTGAAGCAAAATAGGTCATTCTGAAGAGCTCAGTGATAGGATGCCACCTTTGCAATAAGATGGTTCGTGAAATTTCATCCCTGCTGAATATTCCACAGTCAACTGTAAATGGTATTATTGGAAAGTGGAAGTATTTAAGAGCAACAGCAACTCAGCCATGGAACAGAAAACCACATGAAGTTACAGAGCGGATTATAATAACCGCTAAAGTGCAAGGTGCGTAAAAGTCACAGACCGTCTGCTGATTTCATAGCTGAAGAGTTCTACACTTCCACTGGCATTAACTGTGCAGCAGGAGCTTCATGGAATGGGTTTCCATGGCCGAGCAGCTGCATGCAAGCTTTATATCACCAAGTCCAATGTAATGTCAAAGGCGCTTAATTGACTTCAGTATGACATTACATTCACATTCGTTTGCCTCTGGTAAACACCAACCTGCAGCCCAGATTGTAGCTTGTGTGTTTTCCTGTGGGGGGGAGGGTTGCAGTTATCATGCAGTCCAGAGTGTTTTTAACCTGTGGGGTTTAAGGTTCATCCTCCATTGGATTCACAAAATATGGATCAGTTGGCTTTATCAGATGTGAACCTTGACCTCCTTGTATTAAAAATCCTCCAGATATGGCAACATAAGCACAGAAAACATCAAGGAAACGCCCATGTGGACAAGGCCAAAGCGCCATGCGACTTTTTTTGATGCCATCTGAATACGAATCTGACCAAAAGCAAGTGGTGAAAGCCCATGTGGACGGTTTGATTCGCTGCAATGCTCAGCATTCGATCCTCACTCACTTGACGCTACTGACAAATGCTCAGTTCAGTTGTCCATGTGGATAGGGCCTAACAGACACACATACCCGCATTAACAGTATATCAATTCATCTTGATTATTCAGTTGTAGAACTGGAATTGTAATGTACATAATGCCCCAGTATATATACAGGCAATGTAAAAAGGGGCTTATTTTATAGTTTTACTTTTGTTAAAATTGAACAACATCAACATTATTTCAAAATGAAAATGAATGAGACAGTCTGCTCACTGCTGTCATCGCATTCACTAAGAAGTGATTGACAGTTCTTTCGATTCGAGTTTGTACATACCTTTTCCGTACACTCAGCTCCGATTATGTGCACGGCACTTGCCTGAATTTGTTGACACTCCTACTTCTGTACGTGTCAAGTCTTATTTTGTGCGCGGCACTTATTTTAATTTTCTGTCATTTGCCCTTTGGTGCCACTGTACCTGTTTGTATAAAAATAGGAAAACATTTAGAGGGGTATGACTGGCACAAGAGCACATATTTATGTTATAATACCATGTTCCACAAAAAGATTGCTAGTATAGACAGTTGGGATTTGCAATACAGTATTTTGTTGTTATTCCAGTAAACTGAGCAGTGTTTGTTTTATATAGAGCCTTTCTGGGTGACCAACATTCCTTCAAGCTTACTAAGAAAACTAGTAAAGAAATAAGAAATGAAAGAGTGGAGAAAGCTGAAAGTTTAAATGACAGGTCACAGTGAGCGGCAAGAAGGCATAAAGATAAATGGCAGTGACATTTGTATCCGGCAAGGTTAGAAAAGAATGTTTATAATACCATATCTTAAATGTTAGCACTTCTTGAGCTTGCTTTCTAAAAGTTGATTTTTCATCTGAAAGAAAAGATTGTACCAAGTTCACTTTTTCATATTTAGGTTTAACTGTTTAGCAGATGTGACACAGTGGATCTCACTGCTCCTTCGACATTCCAGAGACCTGGATGTGAATACCAACTTCGGACTCTGATTGCACTTCCTTTATCTTTGTGGGTTTCTTCCCACAGTAGTGTGTGTTGAGTCGAAAGACAACTAACTGTCAGTTGGTCATATGAGAATAATGTACCCTTTGTTTGGGCTGCACTTCTTCCACACTCGGTTCCCACCTTGCACTTTGATCAAAGAGAACACTGTCCACTAATGTAGTAACACAAGTGGGTAAGTGGTGCATCTGGGAAGCTGATGTGTGCTTTCAATTAATTAAAATGAAGATAATCATCAGAGAGTGACAACAGGTTGTAATTTGATTGGACATTAAAGTAAGAATTTTACTGTACTCTGTACACGTGACCAATACCAATGCCATTACTAGTACTACTATTACTACTACTACTACTACTTTGGTCTGTCTGAGGAGTATAAATTAGGTTCATGCTAAGATTCAGGAACTGAAATATACTTCATACACTCATGTGTTTGTTTACAAGGTACATCATAAATCAAATACTTATAAGTTTAGAACAGTGTATTAAAAGTACAAGGGCTACCAACATATTCAATATAAGAAATAACTAAAAACATGAGTAGGTAATGGTGCTATCCATTTGCTCAGCAGCACCGTGCACAGTGGAGTCTGTCCTTGCTTTCCTAAAGAACAGTAGAAAAAAAACCAATCAGGGATTAGGAGTGAAAACATAAGTTAGTAAACATGTCAAGATGACAAACAGGAAATTAGAGCGATCTTGGGTCAAGCCAAAACTGAATCCTGATTTGTTGTCAAAGACACAAACACAAAAATTCTGATACTGCAGAAACAATAACTAAGGTAACCTTAATTTTTTTCAAAGAATAATGAAAAGATATTTAGCATGGACTTTATACTGTTGACCCAATGACGTCACACAGAGTCGTTCCTTGTAGTTTCCACAGTAACATGAAAGCAACACTGCCACAAAATGGTGATGATTGAAATAAACAAACTGATATGGGAAAATAAACCTGTTTTTTAGGGATTAAGCTCGGACACTTGGTGTACTGGGATGTACTGTTAATGCTATGGCAATCAAAGACATTTTAGGATATTCCCTGCTTCCCTCTTTATAGGAAGGTCCCAGTTGTGCTCCAGCATGATGGCACCCCTGTGCAAAAAGTCAGATCCATAAAGAAATGGAAGAACTTGAGTGGCCTTTGGAATGAATTGGAACGGAGACTAGGAGACAGGTCTTCTTGTCCAATATCAGGATCTGACTTCACAAATACTCTTTTGGCCAAATGCGCACAAAGTCCCAGAGACACATTCCAAAGTCTTGTGGAAAGCCTTCCCAGGAGAGTGGAGGCTGTTATAGCCACAACATTGAGGTTGGGGGGGGGGGGTTGTTGAGACTGGGTGTGCAAATCCATAATAATGCCCACGATTTTAGAATGGGATGTCCAACAAGATCACATAGGTGTTATTGCCAGGTATCCACAGACTTTTGCTCATATACTGCATCTATTCATTCACTTTCTAATTGGATGAAGCTTATTAAATAAAGATATGAGACAGAGAAGGGTATCATGATGCCAAATTTTCACTCATGTGCATTTATATATCTTAATTTTCTATTTGAGCATTTTTCATTTTTTTAATTCAAGTTTGGTTTCTGGTTCATGGCTTTCATTTCAACCAGTCTGAATTCAGCTCCTACTCTCGTTGAAGTCTTTGGTCTCTGGGCATCTCTTTACTGTTCTAGCAATATGGAGTCTGAGATGGCCAAAGTGTGCTGCAGTTACCTGAGCATAAAGAATGCATTCTTATTGTCCTTCAGCTTATCTATCACTGAGAACCAAAATCTACAGCCCTAACATAACACTAAGTACATGATGAGAATCAACCCTAGGCGGAATGCCAATTCATTGTTTGCTCGGTTCATAGTGCCATAGAGATAAAACAAATTTTGTTATTACCTACCTAATAAAAGCATCCTTTGGATGTACAAGGAAATATGAGTACCCAGAAAAATCCCATACACATGAGAGAACACCAGTGACATAGGGTGCCAGACCCTCACAGTGAGAGTAATCTTTTTTTTCCACTCATTCACCTATCCATTCACTTCTAAACCCAGGGTCAGGAGGAGCCAGCAACTATCTCATAAGCACTGGACTAAAGGTGGGAATCAACCTCATATGGGTCACTATACCTGTCATTTCAAACACGTTAAAATCCATAGACTGAAGAACGTAAGCAACACTCAAACTGCTCTTCTTCCCGTCGTTGTGGATTCTCTAGTGCTTACTAACAGGAGCCATATGCCCTTTTCTCTTATCTCCTGAGAGATTTAAAACCTTTTTTCTTGTGTGTAACATCTTTTATGTCACCTCAATAACAATCATTCTTTCCACAAGACTGGAAAAAATTCATTCGATCAGCCTCCTGCCCAGCACACTTGGATTTCCTTAGCTGACTTTGTCACCCTGATCCCTTCATTCTTTATCACTCACTCTCTCTCTCTCTCTCTGTCTCTCATGGGATGAATTTCAGACATTACTTCTGCTCTGAGGATCTGTCTGTAAGAATAGGATGTAATGTGCAGAATTCTGATTTGATCAACAGTAAGTACTTGTATTCAAAGATTTTGCTTTCAGGGATTTTTTACTAAAAGGTCTATTTGCAGCATCTGGAGTATATAACAGCCTTAAGGGCCCTGTCAAGTATGAGCTGTCTTCCCCTTAGCCAGGATCATTTGTGCTGGCTATTCTCGCAAGGGTTATATGCAGTAACTCTCACTATGGTGAAACTTCTCAGCTGTGTCTTAGTTTGGGATTCCAGTTCACCTTTTTAGATGGTTCAATGGTGGCACACCCTCTCACATTGAGGAGAGTGGAAGAAACCCCTTCAGGCATTCCTTGATCACTCCTGCTTTGGTAGAATAGAATGGAAGGTGCAGACCCTTGCAGCATATGTAGAGATAGGTTGCCTGTGGGTAAAGGGGTTGTCAAGGAGTAAAGGGTGATACAGGACAGAAATAGGGTCCAACGTGGCTCTCAGAGAACTGGGAATGCTCCCCCCGGCAGTGGAGATGCAAATAGTTAGGGAATGGCTAAGGTCTCATCACTCCTTTTACTTACAATTTTCCTGAGGTTCTCATTTCTGTCTGTGCCTATGTGACAATAATTACATTATAGACTTTTGTTTGGAAGATTTATTATGACCTCAACCAGTGGCTTTGCTTAAGTTCTGTGTGCTGTCAGTGTCTTTCCAAAGCATATCTACTCAACTTTTCCTGATGCTGTCATAGTGTGGTTGGGCCTACAGAGCAGGTTGGTTGAAATGCAAGGCCATCTAAAGTTTAAATTTAGATTCTAAACAGTATCATAGGCCCCCAGGCATTGTAGTGCACTGGGGACCCTGTTTTGAAAGGGAAACAGAAACATACATTGGCATCAGAAACATTATGGGCCCCTATGCTCCGGCTAGTGCCCATTGTGTCCATACGTTAAGATGGCCCTGGGAAGGCATGCCACTGATTCAAATCAATATCACAGAGAGGTAGGATGGGCCACTCCAGTGGGAAGACCACCAGGTGGCATACCAGCCACCCTACCCGACACAGACACAATTGTGGCAGCTCTTTTCCATCACCCCCAATACAGAGCACAGTACACAAGCATAAGCACAGCCACAGTCCTTTTTTCTCTCTCTCTCTCTGTCTGCCACCTCTACTCCTCTCCCAGCATTCTTCGTCTTCCTCCTCCCAACTCTGGCTCCTCGATTGGAGTGAGGTGGCCCCTTTTATAGGACACTCAGAAGTGCTCCAGGTGCTCCCAGATCTTCTTCTGGCAGCACTTCCTGGTGTGGCAGTAGTGCTGCAACTCAGGGCTCAGAAACCCACCAGGTGCCCCCTGGTGGTGGCCATGGGCCACAACAGGGTTGAGCTTCTAAGCTCCAAACCCATGGTCGTTGTCCTCTCATGTTCCAGGGGAGGTATTGCCCTAAAAATGCCTTCAGCCCCTGTCTTTCTACTACAGGGGCGTCCCGGCCGTCCGCCACAATATATAAACACACACACACATCAATCAGCCCCAACATTAAAAGAAGAGAATATCTCGTTACAATGACACCTGTCTAGGAGTGGGATATATTTGACAGCAAGACAGTCAGTTCTTGAAGGTGATGTGTTGCAAGCAGGAAAAATAGGCAAGCATAAGGATTTGTGCGACTTTACCAAGGGTCAAACTGTGATGGCTAGATGACTGGGCCAGAGAATCTCCCAAACAGCAAGTCTTGTACGGTGTGTCCGGTATTCAGTGGTTACTACCATACAGAAAGTGGTCCAAAAAGGAATCATGAGTGCCCAAGGGTCACTGATGCATGTGAGGAACAAAAGCTAGTCCATCTAGTCTCATCAAACAGAACAGCTAAATTGTTAAATAAGAGCTATTGCTGAAAAACTTTATGTTGGCCATGAGAGAAAGGTGTCAAAAACAGAGTGCATTGCAATTTGCCCTGTATGGGTTTGAATAGCCTTAGACCAGTAAGATTGGCCATGCTGACCCCTGTCCAATGCCAAAAGTGCCTTCAATGGGCATGTGATGGTCAGAACTGGGAGCAATGGAAGAAGGTGGCCTGGTCTGATGAATCACGTTTTCATTTAGATCAAATGGATGACTGGATGCAGGTGCATTGTTTACCTGAGGAAGACATGGCAGCAGGATGTGCTATGGGAGAAAGGCAAGCATGGCAGAGGCAGTGTGATACAATGGGCAATGCTTTGAGGTAAAAATTTGAGTCCTGCCGTTCATGTGAAATTTACTTTGAAATGTACCACATAGCTGCGAATAAATGTGTGATGGGTGCCCATGGGGTGACACTCCTCTGATCATGGGTGACTTCAATGCAGCCACTGGCACTGACAGGGCTGGCTATGAGGATTGTCTCGATCCCCATGGGTCTGGTGATCGTGGTGAAAGTGGCTCCATGTTCCTTGACTTTGCAAAAGGTCAGGGGCTGTGAATCACTGGATCCTGGTTCTAACCCCCTGAACCGGATCGTTGGACTTGGTACTCCAATACTGGTGGTGCGATGAAGGAGATCGATTACATCCTCGTGGGCAGACGCTGGAGGCTCTTGCAAAACTGCAGGGTCTACAGAAGTGCCCAGTTTGTGAATTCTAACCATAGACTTGTTGTTGCTACTCTTAGGATCCAGCTTAGGTCCAGTAGGTTACCACCTGCTAGGAAAATGAGCCTGGACTTGGCCAGACTCCAAGACCAGGGTGTTTCTAATGAGTCTGCATGCAGTTTGTGTGAGGAACTTTCAGATTTGGGTACGACTGCCGATCCTAATGTGATGTGGGAGACCTTCCATGACAAGACCCTGAAGGTTGCTGAGGGTTGTGTTGGTGTTACTGGTGTTCCCAGAAGGAGGTGTTTCATCTCGCAGGGCACCCTGGATATCATCAACAGGAGTCGCAGCACACGGCTCAATGGCAACTCTGGTCTGTACCAGGAACTGAGAAGGATGGCTGCGAGGGCTCTGAGGGCAGGTAAAGAGGAATTTGTTAGAGGAATCTGTGAGCAAGTGACACACCATCTGTGGTCTAGCGACCCACGTCCTGCTTACAGAGGAATCAAAGCATTATGCGCAACTGAATCTGTTCCTCGGAGAGTCACAGTCAGGGCAGCTGATGGAACGGTCCTTGCGGATGACACTGCAGTTGTGACCTGCTGGGCTGACTACTTTGATCAGTTGTTAAAAGCTGATCCTCCGGCTAGGACGTTGGATATCTCTGGGTCCATGGTCCTTGAGGTTGATCCTCCAATTAGCTGTGAACCACCCAATCTCACTGAGATTGCACAGGTGGTGAACCAGCTGAGGGGAGGAAAGGCTGCAGGGATCTGTGGTATCCGGGGTAAACTTCTCCAGGCTGGTAGTAAGGCTGTCCTCCTGGCATTGCAAGCAGTCTTTGCTTCCATTTGGGAGACTGTCATCATCCCAACTGACTGGAAAACAGGACTTGTTGTCCCTATCTGGAAAGGGAATGGTGATCACCTGGATTGCAGCAACTACAGGGGGATAACGCTGCTCCTTGCTAGGGTCGTCCTCAATAGGATCCATGTTCACTTGCTCACCTACCAGCGACCAGAACAGTTTGGTTATATGCCTAAAAACTCTATCATCGAACGCATCCTGGCACTGAGGGTTCTCATGGAGTGCAAACGCGAAAATCGACAAGAGTTTCTTTGCAGCCTTTGTTGATTTTCGCAAAGCGTTTGACTCAGTCGATTGAGCTGCCCTGTGGGACATCCTGAGGGTTCGCGGGATCCCCTCGAGGTTGCTGGATATCATGGCCGACCTGTACACTGGTACAGTGTTTTGCTCCTACTCTGTTCAATGCTTGTATGGACTGGGTGTTGGGCAAAGTCGTGGGGTCCAGCGGCTGTGGGGCATCTGTTGGTGAAGAAAGATTCACGGATCTTGACTTTGCTGATGATGCTGAGTCAATGGAGGCTCTGATTGAGAGACTGAGTGAGGAGTCTGAGTGTCTGGGCTTGCGAGTGTCCTGGATAAAAACCAAGATCCAGGCCTTTAATGACCGGCGAGAGTGTCGACCTCATCAAGAGGTTTACTTACCTTGGCAGTGACATTCATGTCTCTGGTGGCTCTTCCTATGACGTCAGTAGACGGATTGGGAGAGCATGGGGGGTGATGAGGTCGCTGGAAAGAGGTGTGTGGCGCTCCCGATATTTATGCAAAAGGACGAAGGTCCAAGACTTTAGAGTCCTGGTGCTTCCTGTCTTACTATATGGTTGCGAGACATGGATGCTATCCAGTGACCTGGGATAAAAACTGGACTCCTTTAGTGCTGTGTCTCTCCGGAAAGTCCTTGGGTACCATTGGTTTGACTTTTTGTTGAATGAGCAGTTGCTCATGGATTCCCGAATGAGGCACATTACCTCCATTGTGAGGGAGCGTCAGATACGGCACTACGGCCATGTGGCACGGTTCCCCGAGGGTGATCTGGCTCATAAGATCCTCATTGTTGAAGACCCAAGTGGCTGGACCAGGCCAAGGGGTCGCTCACGTAACACCTGGCTGCAGGAGATAGAGGGTAATTTCCGGAGGGTAGGACTGGACCGCGTATCTGCCTGGGGGGTTGCCAACTGGGATCCCAAGCTGTTTCGACGTTAGTGGGTGCGGCAACACACTCTACCAGTGCATGCTCCCCAGCTTGACTTGATTTGACATACCACATACCTAAAGATTGTTGCAGACCACGAAAGAAAGAACAGCAGGGAATACAGGGTTCGCTTCCCGGGTCCTCCCTGCGTGGAGTTTGCATGCTCTCCCCGGGTCTGCATGGGTTTCCTCCGGGTGCTCTGGTTTCCTCCTACAGTCCAAAGACATGCAAGTTAGGTGCATTGGCGATTCTAAATTGTCCCTATTGTGTGTGTGTGTGTGTGCGTGCCCTGTGGTGGGCTGGCGCCCTGCCCAGGGTTTATTTCCTGCCTTGCGTCCTGTGTTGGTTGGGATATAGTGGGTTGGATAATGGATGGATGGATGGACTTGTTTATTGCCACTCATTGATGCTCTATTAGCATCACTTAATGTAACTTGCATTAGCATTTTCAACGCATCCTGTTGATCAAACATGCAGGTATGATTTTCATTGCACTCTATATATGTAACGATGCCACTTCTGCTGCTGCTAATAATAATGACATGTCACAGTCACCTGTTTTCTCACACTTAACTATGATCACATGACCAAGGCAGCTGATCTTGTCAGATAATTAATTGGAGCTACCAATTATGACACACTGCATTTGACTGTTTCTTTGGTATGACGTTGACACTCACACAATGCCTGTGCTTTAAACCTCATATGGTATGATTTCCCAAATTCAATTTATAAATTTCTTTGGATCAGAATATTTGCTAAATAAAAGGCAAAAATAATTCTTGCTGTGCTTGATGTGCAACACAGGTGCTTCTCTTTACTGTCAGATGCTCGAGGCTGCATATTAAAGATCTGCTTATTACGGCTTTCTTGGTTCCTTGCTTTGTGGTATTCAACATGCTGCATCTGCACCTGCTGCTTGACACTATTTGATATCTCCTCTCACGCTTCTATCCTTCCGAGATCTATGCATACTGAAGTAAATCATCTTGGCTCAAGACAATTAAGAGTGATTATCCAGATACGTGATGAAGGATAAATAGGGAGAGCTCAAAAAAGTTTGTCCTAAAACATTGTAACTTAAATTTGTACTTTTCTAATGCAGGTAGTGACCTCACTAAGCAGCTATACAACATTGAGTTGAAAATTGCTAGGATGCCAGTTCAATACCCAGCCATGACTTACCCTGTTCTACACTGTATTATTTTATATGACATTCATATATTCAGTCTCAAGGGTTGCAGGGGCTTCAGCACTTTATGGCAGAACTGGGTGCAAGACAGGAAACAACCAAGAATGGGGAGCCAGTCCATGATGAGGCCCACTAGCACACACACCCAACATGGAGTCTCCTATTTGCAAGAAGTGCAATTCTTTGGGAATGTGGGAGAAGGTTTGTGGTTGTGGTGACAAATCCTTGTCACCTAGAAAGGGACATGTAGTCACCTAAAATTGTTTTTTGTATATAACAACATAAGAAATTTAACAAATGAGAGGAGACTATTCAGTCAACCAAACTTGTTTGTTAGGCTGATAGCTAAGCTGTCCCGATACCTCAACCAGATTTCTTTTTAAAGGTTGACGAGGTTTCAGTTTCTATTTCAACCCTTAGTTTGTCCCAGATTCCCACAACTGTTTGAGTAAAGATGTGTTTCCTAGCTTCAGTCTTAAATGCACTTCCCCTTTATTTCCACTGATGTCCCCATGTGTGTAATTCTGCGTTAAGTCAATAGAATTTAGATGGGACTACTTTAACAATGCTTTTGAGAATTTTAAAGACCTGGGGCTTCACATATAAAACCTTGCTTAGATAACATACTACATTTTCGCTTATGCTCAAAAGGCAAAAATGGAATATGCACAAATAAAACCAGATTTATAAAACTGCACGTGCACTGAGTTCCTTTACAAAACTCAAATCAACTTAAAACTGTAAGCATATAACTCATTGTCACCTCCCACCAGTAATTATGTATGGCTTAAAAATGATTTTGTTAAATATCCATGAGCTAATCTCTATATTTAAAACCCAATTACCACTGACTAACTCATCACGAAACCTCCCGAACCATGAGGACTTGGGACTTGAAATTTGGAATGTAGGTTACCCTTGGCCCATAGGTGCTCGCTAAGAAACGGTTTTAAAAATTTTGTGGTCCAAGTGCGTTCTGTCTGTATGTCTGTCCACTGTTCACGAGAGAATTACTTAACGGATTTAGATCTGGTTGTTTTCTATAATTTGCTTGAACTTTCCGGTTGATTTTGCGACTTCTGTCATCGAGAGACCATAGTCTGCTTGCCGTACCGATGTATTTATGCAAATCAAAGAGAGTGGCTGTGGGCCGAGAGCAAGGGGGCGGGGCCTTCCTCATTCACTCGCCAGCCTCTGTTCAAGTTGGTCTAAGTCTCGCCACGTGTTGGAGTGCACTTTGCTTCCGCTTAGCTAGCAATACCTGTTTGTTCAACAGACATTATCATCTACAGACTGTTAAGGAGTAACGTTTGACGTTTTTGAGAGAGAGATCATGTGTTTTACAGGGTAGCTGCTGATTGCCAGAGATATCACGGCCATGTGCTTTTCTCCCCATGCGGGGAACGCTTTCCCGTCAGAGCTGAACACGATCAGGTATAGTGCCAACGTCTATTGATTTTTAAAGTTTGTCCTGTTTCATTACTATGTGGCTGCAGCCACAGGGTGCAGCTAGTTATAATATAAATTTGCCAATGTTTCTGAGTGATATCTTTATGACAAACCATGGGAGAAACAGAGGAAATTAAACATCAGTGAATGTTTAGTTGAGGTATTGAGGTATTAGGTTCCATACAACTATTTTATAAAAAAGGAAATCCTGGGTAGAGCAGGGCCACCTTACAACAGCTTTGCATTTAAGCATCATATATTAGTTGTATCTTAACTGAATGAAAATAGTTTCTGTTTACAAAAGAAAGTACATTCTGTGCTGTTGCTTTTATTGAAATATATGTTACGTATAATGTAAATTGCTCTTTGATCTCCACCATGCTCACCCTAACTGGAAAGAAACTGTGTTGCATCTTGGGGTGAATGCAATATTCCTGACTGGTCAGCAGCAAATGAAACAAACCCTCCATTTTAGAACAAAGCATCAACTGAACTACAACTAAACTAAAACTGAGATTCTTTAAAAAAAAGTTATAATAAAAGGCAAGCATTGTCACTCCTTCCTTCTCATCTACATTAAGCTCACACACCTGGCTTACTGTGTGCTGGCAAAGTGGCTAACACTTTTACAGTTTCTCAAAATACAGAAAGCTATTGCATAAGCTCAAGGTTGATTCCCATGGCAACCAAAAGCTGCACAAAGCTTCAAACAGACTGGCTATATAAAACATTCTAAGATGCCGCTTAGCCTTTTCAGCTTTCCCAGAATACACTTCACTCCTATTCAGTTTGACAGTTCTTTCAGGCCTCAGCTGTTTACCTGAAACCTGCCATTTGAAAACATTAAAGTATCTCCCATGCTTTTACCAAGACAGTTATCTTAAAAATTAGCCTTAAAGGAATATTCCCATATAACACCACTAATCAGATCATTACCCTGGATCATCCCAATAGACTGATTTAATTTTCACTGGTTAACCTGTCAGATAAAAAAGCAAACCCCATGTAGACATGAAGGAAAGTACAGACTCCACATAGTGACCACTGGAGCTGGTCCATTGCAGTGCACACTCCCACAATCACTTATATGGAAATATTTTGATATGCATGTCTTTTAGAGTAATGCAGGGTTAACTGAAGGCACACAGACACAAGCAGGTCTGGACCAGCTGGTTTCTTTCAAGGCTGTAGTCATAGGCTTCTGTTGGGCATAACCCAGACCATGGATGGATGGATTATCCTTTAGATTACTGTACATCACACAATTGGAAAACTGGGCAATCCATGTACAAGAAATTTGTTTTAAGAGGAAAGAGAGGTTGTCTACCATGCTTAGTTTGCTGTCTCATCAGAAAAAGCAGCATAGAAAAATAAATGGCTGGATTATGTAACAGAAAACAATAACCATCCTGCAATATAAAGACAAACTGCTGTGAAAAATTACAGTTTAATTCCTTCTTCTTACAATCACTGTTTGCAACAAATCTTATACCGCAAAAGCTAGGCAAAAAGTCAGGTTAGTAATTAGAAGTTATTTCACTAGTGGAATAACAAAGCTCAAATAAATTCTGATCATATGATTGCAGATTCTCAACACATACCCCATAATGAGAGCTGGGGACGTCAATTCATTGGACTTCACTGGCCAATGTGTTTCAACACTGTAGGCCCTTCCTCGGAGGTTAGTTCTTTCTCCATGTCACTACTGAAATGGATTTTTTAAAGATTGTTTTACAAAAGTGTGTGATTACACTGCAACTCCATAAAAAAGGAAAATGAACATCCATTAACTATTAGTAGACAAATACAAAGCTGAATAACACAGCTAGCTACTGAATATGACTGATTATACATAAGAGCTGACATCTTGGTGCATCCTGAATTTCTTCGCTGGCTAGGGTTCAAATTCATGTTTTATGTCATCTTTGTTCATTTGTGATTCTTTTGTATGCATTAAGTTTACTTGTGCTTATTTGTCATTGCATATGTTTAAGTTTCAATGCCTCAGGTATTTTCT
Organism: Polypterus bichir lapradei; assembly: GCA_026402145.1. Lineage (NCBI taxonomy): Eukaryota > Metazoa > Chordata > Cladistia > Polypteriformes > Polypteridae > Polypterus > Polypterus bichir. The sequence goes on along the minus strand of JANRMT010062811.1, from coordinate 7,628,882 downwards.
TTGCTTTGTGGGTGGTCCCCCATGGAGTGGGGCCATCTGCCAATCACCGCCACAGACTGCCCTCCACCCTATACATTGAACGGTCTCCTATAATTCCTGGGAGTTCACTTCAAATGCACCAAGGAGTTCTTTTTCCTGTGCTGATGTTTTTATTTCTCTGGATTTTAGGCCTCTATGGTCTGTTTATTTGACTTCACCTTTGGATATCTGCATTGAAACTGGTTTCGCCTTGGATTGCCTTGTGCTTTGGGCAATTATATTTTGCCATTGTGTTCTGTGGAGCTTAACTGTGTGGCAGAACATTTTTGTGAAAAATAAAACCTTTATATTTTTATGATGTTTCTGTGTTTGCTGTTTATCTAGATTAGGTTTGTCAGTATATTCCTATCTAGTGGGAATTATTGGAAAACCTTCTGGAGCTTTCTGAGACTTACGTGTCTTGGGACTGAAGTTCACAACGGCAGAAGAGCGGCTGGAAGTAAGGAATTGTCACCGAAGCATACGGTATATAACTGTGAAATAAGCATTACATTTCCCCTGATAACCTTAAAATTTGACCTGTTTTCTGCTTATTAAAACCCCTGCCTCTTCCATTCTTAAAAATGAATATAAAACTTGCAAATTACTGTACTTTTTTCTTCTTTCAGCCTTTTCTCTTGGTGATGACTCACACACAATTTAACCTGAGCTCGCAGCAGTCTCTTATTGACTCGGCCTACACTTCCCTATTTTCTTGAATTGTGTGTGTAGGCTGCAAAGATGCAAGTCAGACTAATAAATATTATTAAGACGTTTTTGTGAGACTTTTGTCACTGTGTCGATTGTATCCGAAAAGCTAATAACTATTCAGTTTGCTATTAAAAATGCAAGGCATGTTTACAGGTATCAGTATGTAAATTGTGAGCAATCTGACTGGAGGCACTGCTTTGTGAGAAGGAACATGGTTACCTGGTAAGGGTCCCCAAGGTGGTGAGGAAACACTCATTTTATTGATTAAAATATTTATTGATTCCTAAATTAATTAGCTGAAAGCTGAATTTGTTCTTTCTTTGAGGTTTATTTACGTATCTGCCTCAATTCAGTTATGCTGTATCCTTTCGACATACAGTGTCAACAGCTGGTTAAAGGTCTCTGTTTCTATGCTGTGTTATTGCAACATTAAGGAGAGCTAAAGAGGAGGAAACACACCAGTGAAATTAACTGGGTGAGTCAAACCAGAGTGAAGAAATGGAGAGAAAGGAAATGAAATTGGGTTTAGAAGAGTTACAGAGGTGTTAGTGGAGGACTAGAAAAGCTATATGAGCATTTTCTTATATAAGCAGTGAATTAAGAAGGGCAGAAATTATTAGCACGTACTGCAGTTTGTCAATCCATATCCATCATGTGGACAGATGGTCCCTGGGAATGTGTTCTTTTAGAATTGCACCTCATACTTGAACCTATACATATCCCTTCTCAGTATCCACAGCAGAGAGATATTAAGACAAGAGAAACATGGTACAAAAGAAAGGAAATGCTTAACTTACTTTAAAATGCAGGCATCACTCTTACATACAGTGGGTTTAGAAAGTTTTGAGACCCTTTCACCCTTTTCACATTTTGTTATGTGGCAGCCTTGTGCCAAAATCACTTACTGTATATACTCGTGTATAAGATGGGTTTTGAAACCCAAAAAATCGATCATAAAATCAGACCCTGACTTATATGCCTGTTCAAAAATGCGACAACTTTTTTTTTTTTTTTTACCTCAAATTGTCTCCTCCAATCTCCCATCAGTTTTTCAGACTCATTGAATTTTGTTGCAGCAGCGCAGTTACCAGTTTCTTTCACTACTTCAACGACATTTAATTTAAAATTAGCTTCATATTTTCTTCTGATCGAATTCTCCATCGTAGGTAAGGTATGCACTTACGATAAAGGTGTATGAGGATGTAAGATCAAATCAGAGCAAACGTTGCTTCAGAATAGTTTGGGTATTACCGTGTGTTCACGTAGGCACAATAGAGAGAGAGAGAGGTTAGGTTCACACGCTGATACAGCACATTACCGCACCCACATAGAAATAAAAGGCAGTGTGCTCCATGGTTACTCTCTCAGGTGTGAGTTAGCATATCATAATTCCTTAGACCAATAGCGTGAGTTTTCCGCATTCGATTTATATGACCGACATTATAAAATACCAGAAATTATACTGTAAAATCAACTCCTGACTTATCTGCGAGAGAGCTTATCCGCGAGTATATACGGTAAGTTAATTATTCCCCACATCAAGCAACACTCATTACCCAAGAATTTAAAAGCAAAAACATGATTTTAGAATTTTTTGAAAATTTATTAAAAATAAAAAACTGAAATATCCCATTGACACAAGTTCTCAGAACCTCATTCTTTTGGTTATCATTAAGATGTTTCTACACCTTGCTTGGAGTCTACCTGAATTGGTGATTGAATTGGCTGAACATAATTAGCAAAGTCTACAGAAGGTCCCACAGTGGAGCAAAAACCAAGCCATAAGGTCAATGGAATTGCCCACAGAGTTTAGAGACAGGATTGTATTGAGACACAGGTCTGGAGAAGACTACAAAAAAAAAAACATCCTGCAGCATTGAAGGTAGCAAAGAGCACAGTGGCCTCATTAATTCTTAATTAAAAGAAGTTTGGGACAGCCACAATTCTTCCTAGAGCTGGTCAATCAGTCAAATTGAGAAATCTCAGGAGAAGGGCCTTGATAAGTGAGGTGACCAAGAACCCAATAATCACTCCGACAAAGTTCCTGGAGAACATGTGTAGAGATGGGGGAAACTTCCAGCCAGAAGGACAACTATCATAGGAATGTTGGGGTGTTGTGGTCGCTGCTGCTCATCGACTTTGTTTTGTATTCTTGTTTGTTTTTTGTGTTTTTTTGTCTGTGCTTTTTAATTAGACACACAGTAACTCTGGAAACTGTACATTTTTACATTGTTTGTACAATTCTGAGACTGTTTGGAGCTGTTCTTGGTGATTATTGTGCTCCTAAGCTCCTAATGTATTTACCACCTATTGACACAAGTGCATTGCGGATTTCTAATGATGATCAACTTTAAACTGCTGTGATGGATTAATTTCTTAACTTTGCTGTTTGCTAACATCACTTGTATTTTATTGAAGTACTCACCTGATGAACTTTATAGATTCTAGACATGAACTACCTGCTGATCTCCAGAACCACTGTAACATTCTCAGGTTTCCAAGGTACATGCACCGTGGATCTGCCGTAATTTTCATTTCAACAAGGATAACCGAAAGACTATTTGCTCAATCTAGTTTACTAATTGCTGACATCCAAAACTTTCTGACCAATGTTTAGGCTTCAATGTGCTTCAGTTATTTAAAATGTGGTTTATTCAACATTCAGTCTATCAGTAACAACACACTACTGGTCAGTGAATTCATTGCGACTATAAGGTAGACTTTTTATGCCTCATGGATACTTGGCAGCAACATAATGATTTCCTTTCTATCTTTCCTCTCCTTTCTATCCCACTGTCCTTCTGTAGACCTACACTTCCTGCCACTCCAGCAATTGGACTTTATAATACAATTTAAAACTGCTGATCCAACTTGTCTCTTTAGGTTGGCATACTGTCTTCAAGGAGCTCATGACTTGTTATTTTATTACGTTGTCACTGTTTTTGTTGTTTTTATTTATTTTATGAGATGACCTTGAGTATTCATTCATTCATTATCCAACACGCTATATCCTAACTACAGGGTCACGGGAGTCTGCTGGAGCCAATCCCAGCCAACACAGGGCGCAAGGCAGGAAACAAACCCCAGGCAGGGCGCCAGCCTACCGCAGACCTTGAGTTATCCTTATTTATTATTATAAAGCCTGTAGAACAGTACAAGTATGCCACAATTGATGGAGTGGCAAGGGTGAAACTGCAGAGGTAGCAGTTTCTTGGCTATCTTCCTTCATGCACTGATGCTGAAAATAGCATTTCAGATTCCAAAACTCAGTATTGAGACTCTCCTGCAGCTCCTCAGAAGAGCCCGGAAAGTCCACTTTCCTAAATCGGACATTAGGTCTTTTATTCATCCCACTGCTAACACCAACGTAGCGCCAGCACAGAGTACTGATATGGGTTGTTTTGATCTTTACATCACATCTTTTGGGTAACTTGCTATCCTTAAAAGAACAACTCACTGTTGACGCATTTGATGACATTTACAGTATATGTGAATTTACAGCCCTGCTGTTTTTATCAGCGTCCGTGTGCCTGGTTCTGAAACTGCTCATTTACATTTTGGAATGTTAGTTTATAATGGTGGCAACTAATTTTTAGACTGATTCAACTTGTCAGTGCTATTACAATATTAATATATATTGTTAGGTATTTTTGTTATTTTGTCCTCCTCTTGTTTATAGACATAGGAGTTCATTTTTTAATTTTGGTTGCCTGAAGCTATTAAGTTGGTCATAAATTTACAAAATCCTTCCACAAAATCTTACAAATTTAAATAAAGTTAATTAACTGAAGGTCATCTCTGACTACTACAGATCATAAAAATCAATTTGTACAACAACATAACATTCATAAACTAGCTTCATGATTTCCAGCAATGTCACCTTAGACATAAGGCAAGGAACAGCCAGTCTATCACACACCTACATCCACATTTACATGGAGGGCAGTTTTAAAATCACCAGTTAACTTAATGTGCATATGTGAAGAAAACATCAAAGTTCATGGCACCACAAATTCAGAACGGTCAGTCAATGTAACACTTGGAGGACCGGAAAGTTGGGACATTTGGACGCTCCTGGCTGCAGGGACATTGCCGTCACAGTTTTAACAGCTCATGCACACTCCTGCTGTCTGCGCCTGTTCAATGCTTCCAGAGATAATGTGTGATCCTCTGGTTGCCAGAGCACTGAAGCGCAAATTTAACAGTCCAAATTATCATTCCTCAAGGAGATTTTACTTTACATTTCATTAAAAAAAGAATATTTGCATATCTTCAATTTTTTCACACTTTTCCTAGCTGCTTACCTGAGATGACCTTTAGGTTAGTTTCAGGCTGCCCATCAGATTTGGGAATGTGTCCACCAAGCATCAGATTTCAATCAGAGAAAGCTGCCAGAAGCACCTGACAAATGGAAATGGGGGGGTTTAGCTGGCAAAAATAAATAAATAAATACCACAATTATAATCAGAAATAAACAGCAATGGATTCATCACAACAGATGCTAAATTCTGGTTCCAAGGGTTTTCATACTTTGCAACACGGATTCTTTGTTCTTTCATTGGATTGCCATCATATTTCTATGTTATAATCCAATTAGTCATTTTACGTTACATGGTCCCAGGGCGGCGTATCTAAATGTGAAGTTGTTTATTTAAATGTCAAAGACTTTTACTTTCAGGGTTCTCAAATACAATTAAATTAGTCAACTGTATAGAGAGTTTCACAACAGCAGAATAATTCAAAACAACAGCTTGGCATGGGCTGATGATCCCTCCTTACATTTACTCTTTTTATCTATTTTATAAAAGCAAGATAAATCATTGTATAAACTGTGAATATTTTTCTTATTTACTTAAATGAATGCAATTAAATTTCTTACAGGGAAAGCAGTACACTGTAATTTAGTTCCACTGGCCTGAAAACACAACATGACGTGGTGGTTAAAGCAGCTGAATGTAAAGCTCAGTATGCATTGAAAACTACACCGCAACTCTCCTCACGAGCCATTAAATATGATCATGTAAAAAAGTAAGTACAATATATTGAAATGTGTTTTCTTCTTTAACATATGTTGATATATCAGGATTTATTCTTTATTAAAACAGTGATAAGACTGAAAAACAAACAATAAAATTTTGACTTTTCAATAATAACCTGGTGGAGTTAGATGGAATGAAACATAATGTCACACTCAGAGGTGTACTATTGGATTTAGGTGAGGCGAGTGTGGGGGGCCAGTCAATGGTATCAATTCCTTCATCCGCCAGGAACTGCCTGCATACTCTTGCCACATAAGGCTGGGCATTGTCGTGCACCAGGAGGAAAACAGGACCCACTGCACCAGCATAAGGTCTGACAATGGATCCAAGAATTTCATCCCAATACTTAATGGCAGTCAACATACCATTGTCTAGCCTGTAGAGGTCTGTGTGTCCTTCCAGGGATATGCCTCCCCAGACCATCACTGACCCACCACCAAACCAGTCATGCTGAATGATGTTACAGGCAGCATAACGTTCTCCAGTGCTTCTCCAGACCCTTTCACATCTGTCACATGTGCTCAGGGTGAACCTGTTCTCATCTGTGAAAAGCACAGGGCGCCAGTGGTGGACCTGCCAATTCTCATATTCTATGGCAAATTCCAATCGATCTCCACGGTGCCCAGCAGTGAGCACAGGGCCATTAGAGGATGTTAGGCCCTCAGGTCACCTTCCTGAAGTCTATTTCTGATTGTTTGGTCAGAGACATTCACACCAGTGGCCCACTGGAGGTAATTCTGTAGGGCTCTGGCAGTGCTCATCCTGTTCCTATTTGCCCAAAAAAGCAGACACCGGTCCTGCTGATGGGTTCAGGACCTTTTACTGCTTGGTCCAGCTCTCCAAGAGTAACTGCCTGTCTCCTGGAATCTCCTCCATGCCCTTGAGACAGTGCTGGGAGACACAGCAAACCTTCTGGCAATGGCACGTATTGATGTGCGATCTGGAGAAGCTGGACTATATGTGCAGGGTCCAGGTATCTCCCCATGCTACCAGTTGTGACACTGACCATAGCCAAATGGAAAACAAGTGGAAAAAACAGATGAGGAGGGAAAAATGTCAGTGCCTTCCACCTGTTAAACCATTCCTGTTTTGAGGGTTGTCTCATTGTTGCCCCTCTAGTGCATCTGTTGTTAAGTTCATTAACACCAAAGCAGCTGAAACTGATTAACGATCCCCTCTGCTACTTAACTGACCAGATCAATATCCCAAAAGTTTCATTGACTTGATGCTATACTCTGATTAAAAAGTATTCCTTTAAGTTTTTTTGAGCATATATATTCAACAAAATCAGATATGCTATTTTCTTCTGTGGAAAAGATAAGTCAACCCTTGGCTCTGATACCTGGCATTGTCCTCTCATTTCGTATAATTGTCAACCAATATCTGACATTGACGGGGAGAAGGTTCTTTCCACTCCTCCATGCAGTATTCTAGCAGCTGTATGATTTTTGAGCGGTGTCTTGCATGCACAGCCCATTTCAAATCCCACCACAGCATCTCAATAGTATTTTTATCTGGGCTTTGACATGGCCATTGCAGAACCCTCCATTTTTTTCAGCCTTCCTTTGGTGAGTTCAAATTCCACTTTCAGTTGAGCTTGTTTCAATGTTCTCACAAATGGTCTCACATTTCCCTCAATCACTATCTGGTACAATGACTTTATTCATGATATTGAGCTACCCAGGCCATGACGACATCCCTACCAGCATGTTTTATGGTTGCTGTCAGGTTCCTCTGGTCAAATACAGTCTTTGGTTTTTGACAAACATATCTTCTGATACTGTAACTCTATCTTAGCTTCATCTGTCCAGAGCACCTTGTTCCAGATGTCTTGGTCTTTCCCTAGGTGTTCATGGCCATACTTGCCCTGATGTTCTTTCTGAACAGCAAAGGCTGCTTCTCCAAATTTGTTTGTCACTCATGTGCGATTAGGAGGCAGCTAAAGGGCTTAAGTAACGGTAATACTATACCAGACTGGGGGTGGCAGAGTGTGCTGACTGTCTCTCTCAGTCTCTTGCAGACCATTCTTGGGAAATCCCAAACGGGTTCCGGCAGCACAGATGACGTCACTTCCAGTTCCGGCACCATTGATGATGCCACTTCTGGTCCCAAAGATGTCACTTCCGGTTCTGCCCTGATGATGTCATTTCCTTGACTGGCCTTTAAAGCCGCCATCTTATTTCAATAACTTCAGTTCTGTTTTGGACCCTGTAAACATCTCAACCTTTTGTTTAAACCTTTTTTTAGCTAGGGTCATATTATATGGGTGGCTGTCCCAAACCATTGTGACTGTCTGGAGTCAATTTTGTTACAGAAGCGTAGTCGGCAGGATGATGTATACCCTGAAGAAATTAGGACAGGACCTGAAAAATACCCTGATGGGAAAGTACTGGGGCCGAGTTTCTGGGTGGGGCGCTAGTCTGGCGGTCGGGTGTAACTCAGAACAGGTGGCCTGCTTTTAATATTAAAGAGCCTCCCTGCTAACTTAGCCCAGCTGGTCTGGGGAGACTTCCGCAGCATGAGCGAGCTCATCGGGCTCCTCTAAAGAATAAAGTCAGCCTCACAATCTGGGAGAGCAGAATGGTCCCCTAGTGGATTCCGTGGGGATTATGCCCCACTAAACTGGTCCATTTCATGTACTCCGAAGCCTGTTTTGAAGTTCCCGAGCCATCAGACGCACAACCTGCCTGGGGATGATGTGGAATGCAGGTGGAGGGGGAGGGATGGTTTATGTGAACTTACCAAGCCCCTGATGCTATCCCATATGGGTATTGTAGTCGTTAATGGATTTAAAGTTGAGGCACTCTTTGATTCAGGCAGCAGCATCTCCATTGTTGATTGCCAATATGTATTACCGTGACAGTGGATAAAGGGAAAGGCCAATATTAAATGTATACATGGAGAAGTCCAAAAATACAAAACTGCCCTGTGTTTCATTAGTCAGGGAGGATCGCTGAGAAAAATCCCCATCGCGATCCTCCCTTCGCCACCTTTCCTGGTGATTCTGGGACTGGTCTGAAAATAAATGCGGTATGCTTTTGACTACTCCTGAACGAAGCTAAGGCCTAGTTATAGATGGGGATGACCCAACTCAAGCTGTCTCCACGCCGTGTAATCAGCCGGCGGAGAGAGATACGGAAAGCCAAGAAAGGAGTGGGGAGATTCCCGGCCCGTCGCAGGCAAATACGTCATCAACTCGAGCCGGGATCATCCTCTGCCCCTTGAGGTCATACCGGACCCTCTCCCCGAAATACAGTTTTAGTATAGAGAAATCCTGGCTTCTTTCAAATGGGAGCAGTGGAATGATGACTCCCTAAAATCTGCAAAAAACTGCAGTCATGCTTGCCAATGGCCAACACACTCATCAACCCATGCCACAGGGTCCTCACTTTGTGATTGAAAACAATCTATTATATCGAATAGCAGAACATGAGGGGTGGGGTGGGGGGGCGGAAACTGCTGCTAATCCCATGAACCTACTGGTGGCATGTCTGTGAGATGGCACATGCTCATCTCCTGGGAGGCCATTTGGGCACTGAAAAAACATTAGAGCGAATTAAGCTCCGATTTTACTGGCCGGGAATTAATGAGGAGGTTTGCCGTTTTTGTGTCTGTTGTCCCGAGTGTCAATTACGGCAAATTCCTAGGAGGGACCGTGCTCCTCTCGTTCCCTTTCCCTTGGTTGATGTCCCTTTTGAACATATTAGGGTTGATATCGTAGGACATCTGGAGCCCTCAGCCCAAGGACATAAGTACATATTAGTCCTTGTAGATTATGCTACTCGATATCCTGAGGCTGTTCCGTTGCGCTCTGCCACATCTAAGTCAATCGCAAGGGAATTAGTAGGGGTCTTCGCGCATGTTGGCAACCCTAAAGAAGTCCTTACGGATCTAGGGACACCTTTCACCTCAGAAACGTTCAGGGAAACTGCCAAATTACTTAAAAGAAAGCACTTAAGGACCGCGGTGTATCATCCTCAAACAGACGGTCTTGTAGAGAGGTTTAATCACACTCTCAAACAAATGCTTCACAAGGTGATCAGCGGGGATGGGAGAAACTGGGATCAGCTCCTCCCCCTCGTCCTCTTGCATATCAGGAACTCCCACAAGCCTCTACAGGATTCTCGCCGTTTGACTTATTATATGGATGACAACCCAGGGGAATATTGGATATTTTTAAAGAAGGATGGGAAAGAGAGGCTCTTCCCTCTACCAATATATTAGAATATATCACAAAATTATGAGATAGATTTGGAAAAATTTGACCAATCTTAAAAAGTCACATGGAAGAAGTGCAAGCAGCACAGGCCCATTATTAATACCGTGGCGACACCCTCTGAGAATTCTAACCGGGGGATCGGGTCATAGTCTTGGTTCCAACCTCTCATTCCAAATTAATTGCCCACTGGCAAGGACCTTACGAAATTAAGGAGAGAAAAGGTCTCGTTGATTATTTGGTGAAACAACCCAATCGTCAACCGAGAGAGCAGATTTATCATGTGAACTTGCTGAAGCCATGGAAGGAAAGGGATCCAGATCCCTTCTCTGCTCAGCCCACTCATTTTTTACTCAATCTATCATCCTTAATTTTGGACCAGAGCTAAATTCCAGATAGAGACGGGAGCTGGAAACAGCTATCCTCTCTGTTCCCTAGGTTGTGAGTGAGAAACCTGGACGGACCTCTCTGATTACGCAAGATATTGTGACCGAACCTGGGGTTGTCGTTCGAGAACGTCCCTATCGACTACCCAAAGCAAAGAAAGTTGCGATGGAATTTGAAATCAAACGCATGCTGGACCTAGGTGTGATAGAAGAAAGTTATAGTCCCTGGTCCAGTCCCATTGTATTGATTAGTAAGCCTGATGGAAATTGGAGGTTTTGCAATGACTTCCATCAGCTTAATCAAGTTTCCCAATTTGATGCTTATCCAATGCCTCAAGTGGATGATCTCCTCAAAAGGCTCGGACAAGCACAATTCTTCACCACACTTGACATGACAAAGGGGTATTGGCAGATTCCTTTAACGGACTCCGCAAAAGCCAAGACCACTTTTAGTATCCCTAGCGGACACTGGCAGTATTGTGCCCTTCCATTCGGGTTGCACTGGGCACCTGCAACTTTTTAGCGTCTGGTGGATAGAGTGCTCTGGCCCCATAATGCGTATAGTGCTGCCTACCTGGATGACGTCGTCATCTACTCCAACACATGCAGTGCTTCGGACACTAGGAAAAGTTGGGCTTCGGATTAATCCTGTGCTAGCTGTAATAGGCTCCCTCACACCCTGTGAGACTCATCTGGATTAAGTGGGCTAGAAAATGTGTTTTTGTATCCATTTATTTGTCCTATGATTTTTCCTGTATGCAATGAATTTGTTTTCTCTTAAAAATATTTGTTTTACAATGTTCATTACATATATATTTACAACATTTACTTTTACTTAACTTTCCTGCTTATTTTAAGGCGTTCGTTATGCTGTGGAGCAGGCTTTCTTCAAGGACCTCTCTATATTTGGCTACATTCATCCTTACCTCAGTTATGACCAGTCTAATGCTGCCACCACGATGCTTCACCATGAGGATGGTATCATGCAGGTGATGAGCATTGCCTGGTCTTCATCTGACTTAAAGCTTTTCAGTTTTACCCAAAGAGTTCAACTTTTGTTATATCAGAGTCCTGTAAACTGTTATATTTCTTTTGCCCAGAAGTGACTTCCATCTACCCACACAACCATAAACACCTCTATGATAGAGTGCTGCTGAGATGGTTGTCCTTCTGTGGAAGCTTTGTTTAGATGACCATTAGATTTTTGGCTGCCTCCTTGACGAAGGCCCCTCTTAGGGCTCGTTTATACTTCACACTCAGAATGTGTACACGGTTGCCACGCGTTCCCAGTGTTCATTTGATGCGTCCTCTGAGCAGGTCCTCAGAAATTAGCGCAGGTTGCAGTACCAGCAAAAAGTCGGGGGGTGCAGTGTGGTAAAAGTTGGAATGTAACGTCAGAGTCCCTGTTTACTGTCTACATGTGACAGAAAGCCACTATGTGGATCCTCCGGGATCGATGTGCGCCCTTCGATGTTTGATGAATGGTTCGATGTGGTGAAGTTAAATGCCGACATACAGATGCATTCGTGGTGCTTTTATATTCAAGCGTCGCATATTCCCAATCGTAATGACACGATACATTTTAAAAGTCTCACATGCCATCTTTTGTGCCATCTTTTTTCCCTGGGGCTTCCTCCTGACCTGACAGCAGCGGCAAACAGCAATAAATCACCACACAGAACACATTACATGTATGATATTCCAACTCTCTGCAGATTTAGAATCCTTTGATTTATACTTGATATCACTTTCATGATGAAATGAATTAAAGTATGTATGTTACATTTTACAGATAAATCATTAATTTTGTTTAAATAATGAATACTGGTAATGATTACACACATGGCAGTGACACGGTGGCACAGCGGTAGCATTGCTGTCTCGCAGGGAGTCACATTGCTGGTGTTACCTGCCTGGAGTTTACAAGTTTTCTTGCTGGGTTTCCGCAGTGTGCTCCAGTTTCCTTCCAAAGATATGCAGATTTGATGACACTAAAATGATGCCAGAGTGTGTATGTGAGTGCTTGTATTCACCTTGTGATGAGCTGATGCCCCATCTGGGATTGTTTCTGCCTCATGCCCAATGCTTGCTGGAATGGACACCTCCCTTTAATCATTAAACATTCTTTCCAGAGAGCTGTCCTCGGAATTTAATGTGTGTTCCAGGCAATTCACAACACAGCGAAGCAGAACCTGTTCTCACCATGATAATATCTCGCACTGCCACCTGGTGGATTCTTCCAGATTTACATAAAGTACGTGCGCAAGTATAAACAGTAAAACGCTCGCGTAGCAGGAGCATCCGTTGCAGCATGTGTCACGTTGCGTGAAGTGTAAACCTGGCCTTACTCAGTTATTCAGTTGAAGAAGATGACCAGCACTTGGAAGAGTCCTGGTGGTTTCAAACTTCTTTCATTTCAAAATTTTGGGGGTCACTGTGCTCCTGGGCACACTCGAAGCTTTAGAAATTGTTTTATCCCCTTGCCCTGATCTATGCTTCACCACTATTTGATCACAGAGGTCTATAGAGAGTTACTTGCACTTGTGCAATGTGAATTGCTGACCTTCAGTACTCAGTAGTGTGCCTTTTTAGACAATCTCCAACAATTTTGCAACAAGTGGACTCTAATCAAGTTCTGGACACATCTCAAGAAGAATGTAAGAAAACAGGAAGCCACAATTTGGAGTGCTAACGGCCGTCCCTAGGAAGAGTCCTGGTGGTTTCAAACATCTTTCATTTCAAAACTATGGAGGCCACTGTGCCCCTGGAAACACTTAAAGCTTTACAAATAAGTTTGTTCCCGTGCCCTGATCTATGCTTCACCACAATTTGTTCATAGAGATCTACAGAGAGTTCCATGAAATTTCTGAATTGGATTTTGTCCTGACATGCAGTGTGAATTGTAGGTCCTAATATACACAAGTGCTTGATTTCTAAATGATTTCCAGTCAATTCAGTCTGCCACAGGTGGACTCCAATCAAGTTCTGGACACATCTCGAGGAGAATTTAAGCCAAAAGGATGCATGTGACCACAGTCTGGAGTTCCACAGCAAAGGGTCTGAATACTTCTATGAGATGAGATAATTCAGTTTTTTGATTTTTAATAAACAGATGTAGAGACAAATTGATACATTATACATAATATTTTTAAACCTGCTAAAATATATATTCTTTTTTCTTATCCAACCACTTGAATGATAGTTAACTGTTTTTGCTTTTAGTGTTTTGTTTGAAGGAAATAAGAAGACACCATAGTGCTGACAACAGCCAAAAGGAGTCATGAAGATCTCAGACCCTTCCAAAGGTTCTCGGTTTTCATGCCCAAGCAAAGCATCTTAAAGCCATTCTGGAAGATACCGAGTACTGAAAGTAGCTAAGTCCCCCCAGATGTAGGTGGGTAATGTATAAATCACCCAGTGCAGCACTTTAATCTCCTGGCAGCCAGAAGAGACTCCTTACTAACTGTCTTCTGCCAGACCGCCTGCTGTTTTTCTGCTTTCAAGGAGAGATTTTAGCTGTCAGATCTTGTGTTTTGAAAATGAGTCAAGAAATGGGATTAACTTTGATCTGAAATTTGTGCACTGCAGCATTAAAAGTTGGTGAGCATGACTGCATAGATTACAATGAAAGCTTTTATTATTTTGAGGCTTTTATATAATGTATATGCACTTTATCCAACTGTTAGGGATAAGAGAATTACACTTGTGATTGCACGCTTTTTTCTGTAGAGGTACAGGTGATAATGCAGTTAACAATACTAAAGCAAAGGGCAAACTGCCACTTTTCTTCCATTAGAGCTGGCTTTTAAAAAAAGCACTTTTAGATGAAATATGCACTGAATACGTTTATCTGATTGTATTTCATTATTGCTATTCATTTTGATAATTTTCTTAAATACATAATAGTACTTCATGCGACTATATGAAATGTTGATTAATGGATAGACTAATGCACATAGAAAAGGCTGAAGTTATCTATCCATCCAACCATCCTCTTCCGCTTATCCGAGATTGGGTCGCGGGGGCAGCAGCTTGAGAAGAGATGCCCAGACTTCCCTCTCCCCGGTCACTTCTTCTAGCTCTTCGGAGGGAATCCCGAGGCATTCCCAGGCCAGCCAGGAGACATAGTCCCTCCAACATGTCCTGGGTCTTCCCCGGGGCCTCCTCCCGGTTGGACGTGCCCGGAACACCTCACCAGGGAGGCGTCCAGGAGTCACCCTGATCAGATGCTCGAGCTACCTCATTTGACTCCTTTCGATGCAGAGGAGCAGCAGCTCTACTCTGAGCCCCCCCCAGATGACTGAGCTTCTCACCCTATCTTTAAAGGAAAGCCCAGACACCCTGCGGAGGAAACTCGCTTGTATTCGCAATCTCGTTCTTTCGGTCAGTGATGATTTAGGTATGTTATATGATTGTGAGTACTGTCATGCACGTGCGAGTAGGAGGAATTACCTTCACTGGACCAAGTGAAGGTAATTCCACGCCAGGCCAGAGGGTGAAGGGGTGCAGTAACCCTTCTTCTGTTGTCTCTACAGACCAGCCACGGGAAAACCTGTCAGATTCATCCCTGAAGATGTCACTTCCGGTTCACAGGAGGACGTCAGTTCCAGTTTTGGCGCCTAGGATGTTGTCACTTCTGGTCTCGGTGTCAAGGACGATGCCACTTACGTTTCTGGTGCCCAGGATGATGTCACTTCCAGTTGTGACATCAGAAGAAGGTCACTTCCAGTTCCCCTATGTCACTTCCGGTCTTTTCATTTAAAACCACCATCTTCACAAACTCAAGTCAGTTCAATTTTGGACTGCTTCGAACACAATTCTGTCCCAATTCAAAACCCATTGCAGCCAGGGATAATACATCGGTGGCTGCCCCAAACCTTTTTGAGTGTGTCGAGTCTGATCTTTTCACAGTACTTATGCAATCAATTATTTTATGTTTTATATTTGCAATGAACGTAGACCACTTTGCAGAAATCCATTTTCATTTTGACATTGAAATTGCGGAGTCTTTGTGATTCAATGTTGTGTAACAATAAAATGTGAAAACTTCCATGGGGCTGAATACTTTTTATAAACATTGTATAGCAGCTCTCAGCTTTGTTTTCTTAAACTCTTTTTTCTCTTTTCTATCACGCACTGAAAGTAATTTCTTATTTACAAAAACATTGCTTTAGTGGTATGTGAAATTGTTACTATGCTGGGTGCCACAGGCCTGTTTCTAGCTTAGGGGCTGAATCAATTGGCCCTGCAGTGTTCTCTGTACCTTTGGGTGCGTGTCTATGAAAATGTCCAACAAGAACGTCCCTGTTTAGTGATGGGGCTGGAAGGTCATTTCCTATATTAAAATGAGAATCTCCTGATTTTTAATCATAAGTTTGCCCCTCCAGTTCAAGCTTGTCCCAGAAGATGTTATGCAGCACATGCCTAGAAGATGTGTAGGGGAATGTGATTTTATTCTTGTGCTAAAGTGTTAAGATGTGTTTTGAGGAGTAAAAGTATTTATGAAATGCACTTTAACCTCTAAGGTTCATTTTATATATATGGACAAGTTAATACTGGAAATGTTTAAATTTTTAGACTTAATTTACATATATAACCCGCAGTACTTACCTCTTTAATATTTACTCATCACTTGTCTTTCAAACACAGCAGAGGCCAAGGTCCTATCGCTGCCCTTGCCTGGTTACACAGCAGATACAAAACAACTCCACAATACAACTACAGAGGCCAAGAGCCTATCGCTGCCCTGGGTCACCTGAAAAGGCTCCATAGAATACCTTAGCAAAGGCCAAGAACTGCTTCATGAGGTGCACACCTGCCGGGACTTTCCAGATAAACTAACTTTGAAAGGGCTCCACAAATCCAACAGAGCAATATGGCCAAAGCTGGCGATGTCAACTTCAGTATCTTAGCAGGGGTCAGAAGCTCATTACCTCATCGCTACCCTTGAAAGGACTGCACAATTGTAATAGAATGAGCACAGCTCATTCCTGAACAAACATGCAAGACATACACCAACAAGGCCAGACTGGTACATTACCTTTGAAAGAGCTAAACAAATAATGAATAATTCAAACAAGCACACTTGAGCACATGATATCAATAAACAAGACAAGTTGCAATGAGGAAATATTCAAACTTTTATTATTATTCATGTTTAGTTACAAAGAACTCTGTCATTAGATACTAGAAATGAAAAGTAGAAGAAAAAGTAGAAGAAAAGATTCAACCTGACTGATTCAAATCAGTGTTCACTGTCACACTGGTGCGCATGGGAGGCAGCTAAAGGGCCTGAATGAAGCCAATTCCAAGCCAGACCAGGGGGAGGCAAAGTGTATTAATCCTTCCACTTACGGGAAATTCCGCCTAGCCCTGATGACGTCACTTCCGATTTTTCCAGGCCCAACGATGTCATTTTCTGGTTTCTGGCCACAATGATGTCACTTCTGGTTCTGTCCCCAATGATGTCACTTCCTCTGCTTGTCCTTAAAGCCGTCATCTTTTCAGCAATTCAGTTCTGTTCTGGACTCTAACCTGTACACATCTGTACATTAATTCATTCCATTTTGCAGCCAGGAACAATATATGGGTGGCTGCCCCAAACCTTTTTGTGGCTCCTTTTGTTTGTCTTTGACACCATCCAGCAAGTTTCATTTCAGTATAACCAGGAGAGTGACTTCTGTGTAATTTAAAGAATCTGTTCTTAACAATCCAACTGAAGCATTCTTTAAAAGTTTCTGATGCCTTTATGGTACAGCCTCGGTCTACTTTTCCACTGGGGAGTATTTTAGTATCAGGATGATTCAGTGCAGCCTCAAAACTGCCTACACCCCTTCTCTCATACTAACACTGCATCTTCATTCCTCTGTTTTCATCTGCCTCACATTTGCCTCTCTAAATTGCAATTGCAACTGCACCTCTCAATCGTATAGCGTCTACTGCATGCCAATGGAGGTGCTTTCATTTTATAGCGTGGCTTGATGGATATTTTTAGCAAGTACCATTACTAAAAATCAGATGATTGACAATTTAGCCTTGGTGGTTTTGCTCTTCTGTTAACTATGCTATTTTGAGCTTATTATGAGAAACAAGTTAAACAACAAAATCCCCTGTTTCACATCTTCCTAAATGTATATACACACTGGCTAGTTTATCTGAGCTTAAACATTAAAAATTCAAGCAAATAACACTTCTTCCTAACATTTGACATACATTTGCATATTTCTCACAGAGTTCTCTGTATTAGCATGATTATTTGCATCTTAGAAGTCTGTTAAATTATATTCTTTATCACTCTCAATTTGTTTAGCCAATGGTTCAAAAGAAAAGATCTAACAAACCTTTTTCTAAAGAGGTCTCTTACTTATTCCACAAGGTCTTCTAAAGCATTTACCTTTCTTGCTAGCCCCTCAAACACTTGTCTGTATTCAGCCTCTTCCTTTTTATCTGCTACTGCGTCCCCCAGCTCTCCCTGACAATCCGATGTCATCATTCAGTTAAATCACCTGCTTTGCAGCACTTTGTGTCCTGTGATCTTGTCCTGTTCCTGCATTCACTTTCTCCAGACTTATTTTTTTTATATATTTTTGGTTAAATGGAAGTAATTGAAATTAATGCTACATCTTCCTTATGACCTCAATAATATCACACCGTTTATTCACTTAAAAGCAACATCTTATCTAACATAAAACACACAAATTAAATATTACAAGTACTATTTAGTAACCTAATAAACTCCAATTTTAATCCCCATTACAGAAGGATTATAGGCCATATTTGCTGATGTTAAACTGTATGTTAAATTGTAAGTTATTTTATTTTGCACATGAAATTTTCATCTCCGTAAAAGCAGAATGTCAAAACTACATAGGCAGGAAATATCTAGCTGAAAATTTAAAAATGGCAAAAATGAAACTTACTACTTGCAAAAGGGCAGTTTAGCCAGATAAAAGGTCATTACTTTAAATGGCACAATAATCATCTTTTTCTGGACTTTCAGAACAACGGAAAAGCAAAGTTTGTGAAGCATTGGTTATTTTCATGCATGCACACCTCATGAACATGTACTGATATGGTCTTTCAAAATGACATTTAAAAGACAAGTGCTAAGCCGTGCCAAGCTTTTAAACGTCAGCAGTTTGAGGAAGAAAGAGAACCAGGAAGACCGCCAGCAGCAAAAAGACCCATGCCGTCCCACACAGCAACGTAACCTTTAAACACTTTAAACCACACACATTGAGTGTGCTAGCCGGCAACATCTATGACATTGTCATGAACTAGTGAGTTCCAGAAACTGTAAAAAATAGCCCACTAGTGGAAGGATTCATCGACCTTTGGCTTGAAATAGAAAGTGGCAAACAAAGTATCTATATAAATAAAAATATTTAGTTCACAAAAATGCTCTGAACATAAAAGCATAGATGAGCACAAAAGGCACGACAGGAATTGCCTAAAATATGCAATCCAGAGATGAACAAGTCCCAAAACAAAATCTGAAAAAAAAATGGTCAAAAACAGAGCAAAAAAAAGTAATAAAATCCGGGAATCCACAAAAGCAAACATAAGAACTCACCAACACTTCTAAGTGCATTCAATGAACCGCAAAAGGAACTGTGTTTCCTTAGCCTTTCTTGGGATTGAGAGCAGTCTCTCGATGGAAATGGACAGGTAGAGCCCTCTCTTGGCAAACCATCCATAAAACACATGGAACATAATAACATAGAAATAACATTATACACAAAACTAATTAAAAACACAGAGTAATGCAAACAAATATCATAAGTAACAATATCTACAAAGACAAAATAATCAAAAAAGTCATAAAACAGGAAGCTGAACCCCAGCCAGGGGAGGAACCCTGGCTGAAACATAACAGAAGCCCCTGAAATATCCAGGTTGAGTTGGTGATTTGCCTTATTCATTTGCCTTTTCTTCTGATTTTGGCACATTAAGTACAGTATATTTAAGAATGTTAAATACTACAATCAACAACAGCAGCATTTATTTATATAGCACGTTTTCATTCAACAATGTACTTCAAAGTGCTTAAAAAGATGTTAAAGTGAAAATTAAAAGAAAAGAAAAACAAATAAGATAAGGCAAAAATATCAAAGAAGAAAGAAAAAAAACCCAAATTAATCTAAATAATCTTAAAAACAGATAAAAATCAAGTAGAAGGGTAGCATCCTTATATACTCATATTTATGAGTTTGGTGATAAGGTCAGATGGCTATGAGGACAGAAAAAACAAAAACAAACTCCAGATAAGCTGCAGAAAAAAATCTGCAGGGGTCCCAATGCCAAAAGACTGTCTAGCCTCCACTGGGCATTCTACCTAAAATAAATGTTCATAATTCATTCCTCTGTTTTCACGCTTCATTTGAGAGGATTCAATGAAGTCAGTCTCATGAAAAACTCACAGGTCTCATTACAGGTGGCTGCATGGTGCCTTGAACAGGTAGTGGTGGTGTAGATCACCACCGCAGAAGGACTGGAAAAGACAGCAGAGAAAAGCAGAGATTAGTAAACTTTGCGGATCCCTGAAGAATGTAATTCAATGGCCATATAGTCTATTAGGAATACAACTAAAATGTAGCTACTGTCATGAATTAATTGATTTTTCAACACCAAAAAGAGCTGGGGAATGACCCTGTATATTGTCCAGTGGACAAAGCAAAAGAAAATATATGAAAACGATCAAACTACTTTTTTTATACTGTTTTTATACAGAACAAAATGGCTGAAGGAAATGATGTGGCGTCATAACAGATGGACGGAAGTGACATCATCATCTGGAAGACCGGAAGTGTCGTTGTTATGGTGGTGATGGAAGTGACGTCATCAAAGGGGGGACCGGAAGTGACGAAATCATCAAGAAAATGGAAATTACTTTTTGTGGAAGTGATGCTGGGCGGCCATCTTGGGAATATGGAAGTTGGAGGTGGTAAGTAAAATAGGTTATTATGTCTTCTTTTGGTCTGCTGAACAAGAGAGGGAGGCGTTAGTACCATAAATCAACCCTTCATGTCGCAATGTTTCACTCACCTCAGGGCTTACTGACTGCCTCCTAAGTGCACATGTGTGACACTTCGAAAAAGCCCAATTAAAGTAATGTTTGTTTGTTTTTTAAAGTATTCCACAGTATTAGCCTGGTGAAGTTCCATTGATAAAGTATTTCAGAATTTAGGTGCATAACAGCTTAAGGCCCCGTCACCACTTCTTTTAAGCCTGGTATTGGAATTATAAGCAGAACAACATTGGATCTAAGCTTACAATGACTGAATAAACATTTACTGCCTGCTCATCTTCCTTGCCTTACTGCTCTGTCTTTTGATAGGAGATGTGAAGCACAGCAGCTGTTAGTTCTGGGTGCAGTCGGATCCGTAGTCCCAGTTGTAATTGCATGGTGGTTCTATGCTGTGTCTCCTTCCAGGCCAGGTAAGTGAAAGGATAAGAGAAGAACACTGGGGGTGGATGACATACAGTACTGTATGTGGGGGGTCTATGCAACAAAGAATCTGTGCACAGTAATAAAATAATCTGTTTACCCCAAAAACCTTTGCACAATAAAACAAGAGATATAAAAAATCCACAGTATTAATAGCTCCCATAAAGAAAGAAGGTCAATATCAGGAATACATTGTTCACAGGACATTGCACTGCATCTTGATTTTTACCCACCGCTGTGAAGGTGAAGAATCTTGGTGCAGTAAGAACACATGTGTATGCAGGAAATTGTTATTTCAGTTGTTTGCTGGCCCAATGCTGACCAGCAAACACCCAGCATCAGATGTGCAGTGCACCTTTCGAGTCATCAATGTGTGTGTCATCTGTGTGATCTTTCCATGGTATTACGGTTGTCCTTTACCACCCGAAAGCCTTTCAGTTCTAAACTTGAGATGTTGTTGTTTCATTTTAGGGAGTTCATAGCTAATTGTTTTTTCTGTGCAGTGGATAGCTATGAGGCTCTCACTTTTTTTAGTAGTGTTTAAATCTATATGGTTGTATGGTGGCAGATGCTGATGATATCTGAGGGTATCACAATGATTTGACGCCCATTAAGACACACCAGAATTATTTTTAGTATGATAGGTGATACCTCATGATACTTAAAAATGATTCTTATTTATGCTTCGTTTAAGAACCAATTTTGTCACAGATGTTTCTCCTAATCTTACTTAGGAGAAATCCATCCATCCATTATCAAACCCGCTATATCCTAACACAGGGTCACGGGGGGTCTGCTGGAGCCAATCCCAGCCAACACTGGGCGCAAGGCAGGGACAAACCCTGGGCAGGGTGCCAGCCCACCACAGACTTAGGAGAAATGCTTAAAACAAAAAGAAGACATGAGATACAACTGAGGTAAAAGGAGTCAAAACTGAGAATTTAGTATGAAAACATATTATGTTTTGTGACATTTATTTCTAATAATGAAAATGTGCTACAGAAATAGATGTTGTTGTGTTGTTATTTGAACTTCACAGGAGGCTGCACAGGACTATAATCAGGTGGTGGTGGTACAAAAAGGCACCACAGAAAAAACAGAAAAGAAAGCAGTGAAAGTAGAGATTAATAATGATTACAAATTTTTTAAGAATATAAAATTTCTATGCATATACTGTATAAACTATTAAAATACTACTATGAAAAAGGCAAATTGAAAAAGCTGATTTTAGGAGTTTTAAAAATGATCCATGGTGTTAGCCTAGGTTAGCTATATCAATATAATATTCCAGATTTTTGATGCATAACAGCAAAAGACTGCCTCCCTAATTCTTTCACATTTAGCTCTTGAAATAATAAGCAGACCACTAAGATGTAAGATATTGGAATGAAGAGGGACAGGCCCTCCAAACTATTGGAAGGATCAAGATTATTTAGAGGTGCGTATACTGTTCATAGTATTTTAAATTCAGTTCTAAATGACACAGGTAACCAATGTAGTGATGCTAAAGCTGGTGAGACGTGCGCAGATTTTCTCTTCCTAGCTAAGATTCTAGCAGCTGCATTCTGCACTCATTGCAATCGATTGATTCTAGGAGTGCGTTACAGTAATGTAGTCGACTAAAAACAAAAGCGTGAAATAATTTCTCAGCATCTTGCAATGTTATAAGAGGTCTAACTTTTGCTGTATTTCTTAAGTGAAAAAATGCTGTCCTAGTGATCTGATTAATATGTGATTTAAAATTCAGGTCAGAGTCAATAGTTACCCCTAAATTCTTTACCTCCGTCTTGACTTTTAAGCCTAATGGATCAAGTTTATTTCTAATACCCTCATTATATCCATTTTTGCCAATCACTAAGATTTCCATTTTCTCCTTATTTAGTTTGAGAAAATTATGACTCATCCATTCAGAAACACAAGTAAGACATTGTGTTAGTAAAACAACAGAGTCTGGGTCATCAGGCGCTATTGATAAATATAGTTGTGTGTCATCAGCATAGCTGTGGTAGCTCACGTTATGCTTTGAGATAATCTGACCTATTGGAAGCATGAAGATCGAATAGAGCAGCGGACCCAGGATAGAGCCTTGTGGAACACCATATAGAATATCATGGGTCTTTGAAGTATAATTACCACAACTAACAAAGAATTTTCTACCTGCCAGGTAGGATTCAAACCAATTTAAGACACTGCCAGAGAGGCCCACCCATTGAGTAAGGCGATTCCATGAAGAATGAAAGCAGATACTTCTGCTGTTGATGAGACCCACTGCATCAAATCAGTTAGGGTGAAGCTTAAAAGACAGTAAGGAATAACTTATGAACATTCAGGTTAGATAGAATGCCCAGTGGAGGCTGGGTGGTCTTTTGCCTTGAAACCCCTGCAGATTTTGATTTTTTTTGTTCAGCATCTTGCTGGCTGAAGTTATTATTATTATTATTATTATTATTATTATTATTATTATTATTATTTTCTGTCCTCCCCAACCATCCGACCATAGTGTAGCATTGGATATAACATAAAAGACTCAAAAACAAATCTATAAAAAGAACCTGCTTTATCTCTAACTTATAGATCTGTATTATGAAAATGTACATTTATTTATTCTTAGTTATTATATTAGGTATACTATTTACTGATTGCTTTCATCATCCTCATTGGAAAATGTTACTACTCAATTATTGATCTTTGATGGCCCAAGAGACTATAAAGAGATGCTTACTTATTTCTTGTTTAATAATCAACTTTGTCGCAGATGTTTCCCCTTAAAATCCTTGGGAGAAATAGCTTTAGATAAAAAGCAGACTTGAGACACAAGTGAGGCAAAACAAATGAAAATTGAGAGTTTGGTTTGAAAAGTACAGTATATTTCGTGAGATCTATTGTTATACTTGTTTGAATCTCTTTCAAGACTTCATATTTTTTACTTACTATTGGACTGATGTCTTTATCCAAGGTATCAGTTATATTTCTTTTGTTTTTCCAATTGCAGCACAGGCAGATGAAGTGACTTGTTCATGGTCACAGTCTCAGTAACAGGACTTGAACCCACACCCTCAGAATTTGAAGTCCAAAGTCTTAACCACTATGCCACACCACCTGCCTTTCCTTCATGAATGACTATGATCGAATTAGAGCACAGCAATGCAAATCAGAATAACTAATAGTATTAGTCAAGAGCAAAGACTACAGTTTTGTAATGATAGTAAAGTGTTTTATTACCACATACAACTGTCCATACATTCACCGTATATTACTGAGTACACAATGCAAATGCCTTCAAACTGCAAAAAAATGTCAAGACGCTATCTGATAATTTGAGCCCATTGTGTGACTTTGGTGAGATCTCTGTTGATAAGGGAGACTTAGGAGAAACATCTGAGAAGCATGAGATCAAAAGAAAATGTCTCCATTTTATTTAATTCTAATATCATTGTCGCCTGGGAAAATCCAAAAAGATATTAAGGAGGTCTTTTGTTTGATTTTTTATTTCCTATGGTCCTGTTTTTTTCTTTGATTTCCTGTAAAGCACTTTGAACTATATCCTTTGTATGAAAACATGCTAAAGAAAAAAAAATGGTTGTTGTTACATTAGAGAGGATGCTGTGGAAGGGGTCAGCAGCTACAAATGTCCTGAAGAGGCCATCACTGATGACAACTCTTAGCTATCATCAAGAAGGCTCACCAACACCTTTGCTTTCTTAGATATCAGATGAAAGCTCAGAGGACTTCATTGGTGCTTATCTACTTCTACATTGGCACAGTGAAGTTTGCCAGCATTGCGGTGCAGTGGTGTGGTATAGTGAATCCACAGCTCATGTCAAAGGGCCATTTTTAAAATAAATAATCTCCACACTCACTGCTTAGAGAGGGGGCATGGTGATATGTGGCTGAAGTGGTTCCTGGGGTGATTTGTGGTGCGGGCGAGTCTCACTTAGGTGCACAGGTAAGGAGTCGTCCGCATCCGTCATTGGTCCAGAGAGCCGCTGATTGCCACAGATAAATCACGTCCCCGTCATAAATAGAAGCGCGAGGTGGCTAGGGAAGAAAAAGGAAAGAAAGAAAAGAGCCGGAGGTTGCAGGAGAGCGGGAAGCAGCGAGGAGGAGAGAGAGAGAGAGACGATGCGAGCGATGGTGTGAGCGAGCGAAGGCTTGCAGGCAGGCAGTTGGACAGCTGAGCCCTAGCAGGAGTGTTTGGCCAACACCTAGGGTAGTTGGAAGTGGTCGCTCCCGCTGAGCATTTTATGAAGGAACGGGAGTGACCGGAAGAAGGACGGCTGGCAGCATAAGGCCGAGAAGGCAGCGGGAGTCGGGAGGCTTGGAGGTAGAAGCCCCAACGTGAGCGTCCTGGCCGTTGGGTGAAAAGTCTCGGTCTGGAGAGTGCAACCGAAGCCAGGGATCGGGAAGCCTCCAGACCAGTTGAGTAGTGAGAAGGCCAGCTGCAGGAAGGGCGACTCCCCAGTTGAGAAACCTGATGGGAGAAGCAGGGGAGCCGCCAGGTAAAAGACACCGGGCAATGGATTTTTAAAGGGACTGCTTCCAGCGTTATTTTAACCTCGCTGTTTTAAAGGATTTTGTTTTTCTATTTATTGAATTTTTAACCTCCACTTCACAACTGTTTTAATGGATTATTTATTTATTGAAGATTTTTGAAAAGCAGTTCACTTTATTCAATTTGGACACTGTTTTGTTGTTGTTTTTAATAATAGCACTTGACACTTTTTACACCATCCCCTTGCTCCATTTATTGTGCCTCACTGCCGTGCTCATCGGTAAGGTGCAGGGTTCAAGGGCTCCCAGACGGACGATGGGAGCATGCAGCAAACCCGCATCGTCACAAATGGGTGTCATCCAGTTGCACTCTTTTCAGAACTTTATGAGTAAATCACAAGCTGCCATCGAAAGAGTAAAGAGTATTGTTAAAGACCTCTGACATCCTCTGCGCTCATTTTTCACTTCACCATTCTGGACCATTAGCACTCATGATGCCAGAATCAAGGACAGTTTCTTCTCAAATCATAAGTCTACTCAGCAGCCACTCAAACTGATAATCACATGACTTTTTCTTATTTTTAATCACACATACTAAAAGAAAAAAGAATCACACCATTTTCTGGAATGGGAATACTCCAGTTCTAGCTTGTGTGAAGTTGTTCTTTTGTTTTAGACCCTCTGACCAGCAGTTAGTCTTGTGCAGTGAGACATTACAACTTTCCAAAAGCTCATTAGGTGCCTTATTACCCAACAGCATCAATCCAGGACAATGCATGATGAGGACACCTTTAGGAAAAGCCTTAACTCAAAGCTTTGGTCAGAGCTAAATAAAGACTACATATAGTCAGTTTTTCTGATTATTCCAGGATGTCTTGAACATCACAACAAGCAAGGGAGAGGAATCCACAGAGTGAATTAGCGGGTCCGAGGATCCTGGTACTTTATTTCCAGGAGAAGCATTCTGGCCTGTGGGGTTCTTTTGGTGTGCGCCTCATGTCTACTCATCTTGTTCAGAATAAGCCAAAGGAGAACTTAAATGAGCACTGCTTAAAGGTGCTTTACAAAACTTCATGTACAAAAGTGGATTTTTAGGAGTAACAAGTGGTTAATGTTCCCTCTATGAAGTTGTCCACCAGTTATTTATGATAAAAATCTTTCCATAGATTAACATTTGCAATTGTACTTTTCATCAGTTTTTTTCAAAGCAGTTTGAATCAGCTCACTGACATTAAGGTTAGGGAGTCCACAGTTGCTCCAGTATGTGATGTTTTTCCCTTTAGACTTAAATCCCAACATCCCCATAGCCACCATTCCCCTAGAGCTGTCTTTATTACTGAAGATCCTGGCAAATATTCCCCAACATTTAGGCCACTCTCATAGTCACTTTGGTCTTTCCTTCAGGCTGTCATAGCCAACCTAATGGTCATCTCCTGGGCAATTTATATATCACTTTAAGGATGAGAAGATGCACCACAGCACTGGAGAAGCACCAGTTTGAATAGAATCAGAGGCTGCCAATAATTTTGTCATTCACCATAAATGCTTGAAGGTACCGGTTCCACAAGCCGCAATCTACAGGAAAAATATTAAAAATGTCCACTTTCCTACCACAGCCCAGGGCAATTGTGGCTGTGTGCATGAGTGAGCCTTGTAACGGACTGGCACCATGCTTTGTGCCCACTGATACTGGGGTAAGCCCTGATCTCATACAGCTTCGAGTTGGATTGCAGATATTTTACTTTGCTGCTAAATGGAAAACGATTTGGAGGTTTTTTTCATGCATCAATTGGAAATTTACTGAAAAGGATAACATTATGTGAAAATGTAGAAAAAATATATTGTGCACAATATAAAGTACTATTTATCTATCTATCTGAAGAAGATTTAATATGGAAAATTAGCTTAAATTATAGTTGGTGCAGTGAGGGCAAGTGTCCACTAGATGGTACTGCAAGCATTTGAAATGCAAGACTTCATTAAAGAAAAGCATCAATAGAAACTTGAAGCTCTGAGAAGTGCTGCTGTTCCCAATGGGCACCGCTATGTAGCAGTATCACTTTATTAAAATACACAAAATGTAGAGTTTTAGTGCAGGTTTTATATATCAAACAGTCAATGACATAAACAAAAATATTTAAGTGTTCTATTAGGGCAACGGTGTCGAACTCCAGACCTGGAGAGCCGCAGTGGCTGCAGGTTTTTATTCTAACCCTTTTCCTAATCAGTGACCAGTTTTCACTGCAAATTAACTCCCTTTCCCTTCATTTTAATAGCCTTGTTTTTAAGGATTCAGTCCGCTGAATTTATCCCTTTCTTCATTAAATGACAGCCAAACAGAAATGAGACGTGAAATGAGCCAACAGATGACCATCTAAACTGGGATTTCAGACTCCAACCAATTTCACTCCAACCAGTTTCTTAATGAATTCTTGCTGTTAATTAATCTCGTTATTTAATCCTATGGCTTATTGCTGCTATCATTCTGCCATAGCAGACATTTCCAAAACTGTTGATTTTTCTGATTTTCCTAAGAATACCATCAAGATATTTTGGTGACCTGAGAGATCAACCTTACTGATCACCTTTCTTTATTTTCAGATATTGCGTGATGGGCACATGTGAGCTGGTCATGTGGTGGCTTGTTTTGTGTCTCGTTATTGTTTGGCTGCTAATTAAGGTAAAAGAGACAACTAGGGGGCCTGAGTCAAGTTAATTAAAAATAAGGCAAAAGAAGTTAATTAGCAGCAAAAACTGGCCACTGATGAAGAATATAGTTAGAATTAAAACCTGCAGCCACTGTGGCACTCCAGGACCAGAGTTTGACACCCATGTACTAGGGCCTCGCTTCTCTAGGCACACTGCCCCCACTAATAAGAATAATAATTCTTTTTATTTATATAGCACCTTTTCTGTGCTCTTTCATTCTCACTCCAGTGTCTCCACCTTTTTCTCTTTGCATTTGGATCTCTATCCCAACTTCAATCTGCACCTCAAACACCACCTTCCTGTTAGGTTGAAGGAATTGGAGAGAAGGCCTCACATGATTTGACTTCACACGACCACACGCCTGATCTCCCTGTATAAGCAGCAATGTCTTTGTGTAAGGAAAAGGCATTTATAGATAATATTGAATATTAATTTACTCTTCATGTAACTGAAGTCAGTTCACCTGAGGAGGGTATCATGGTGGCTCAGAGGTTTCTTCTGCTGAATAGTTTGAGATCTTAGCTCGTTGGCTGCCTACAGTATGTGGAGTCTCCATGGCATCCATTTTGTGTGTGTGTGTGTGTACTCGGATTTTCAACCTACAAACATGCTTTGTAAGCTCATTGCCTATTCCAAGTTGTCCTAGTTTGAGTGAGTGTGCTGGATCTCCTGTCCAGAGCTGGTCACTGTATTCCTACCCTCAGTTCTGCATTGGAATTAGCAGGTTTGGAAAATGATACATTAAATAATTTAAGAACCTTTATATATTTGTATTGCATAATGCCTTGGTTCTTACCTTGAGCGCAGTGTTGCAGAAATAGAATCTGGTCCCCATTTTCTTGAATTGGGTTTGAAAACAGGATAATGAGTAACTATCATGGTAAATGGTAGACTACAATAACTTAGCAGGACTTTTTAGTTAAAACACATTGTAAGTGCTGCAATCTGACATGGAAAAAATTATTAGGGACCTTTAAAAATCAACTTCATGTTGTTTTGGAGAAATTAGGTGAATAGGACTGAGGATTTGTTTTCTTGTCAGAACTGTTTTAAAGGTCTAAAAACATTAAACATGGCAACAGGGATGTTCCTGTAGCAGCTCACTTCTTCAACTATGGACACTGTGAGAAGGACTTCAAAGTCACAGTGCTTATGACAAACTTCAGAACACAGCAAGACAAAAAAGAATGGGAAATTAAACTCATGCTAAAATTTAACACATTACAACATGGTTTAAATAGAGATAAGAGTTTTATAACAAGATATGAGAATTGTTTACATCTGACTGACCCAAACAGCCTGACTACAGACCCAACTTGTATGGAAAAAACTCAAAATCAAAATCTTCAAAACACTTTGTTGGACAGTTATTTTATCAAAAGATCATGACTATACATTGTTCTCATCTCTTGCTAAACGAATCTTAGCTTGGAGAGGTCTATTAATTTTTTACATCTAAGATGTCTCACTTAATGGTTTTCCAATTGTGTATCTGTCCTGGTATCCATATAAACACAAGGAATTTCAGTTTCATTTTGCCTGAAGAAGGGGCCTGAGTTGATTTGAAAGCTTGCATATTGCAATCTTTTTAGTTAACCAATAAAAGGTCTCACTTGCTTGATTTCTCATTATATCCATAATGGCTAAACCAGTACAACACCCTAGTACTAAAGTCCTAAAAAATATATAAAACAAGAACAGGCTAGGAGTAACCTTTGCCTCATGGGTCACTTTAAAGACCTCCATGTGGTAAGCATGGACTTATAAAATATTAGGGCCAGCAGGCCACAGTGTTATCATGTAGCTTAAAAAGTCTTGAAGAGACCATCACTGATAACCTAAAGCAGGCACAGCAAATCTTGTACCACATGTGAAAGTACCCCCTATGAGAAGGACCTCGGAGTCATAGGGGGCTCCTATCTACACTGTATACACTAGCTGCATCCAGACAGTGACCAGAAGCCATTAAGAAGGCTAACAGAATGTCAGGTTATATAGCATTATGTGTAAGAGTGCAAGTCCAAGGAGGTTATGCTCAGGCTTTATAATGTACTGGTGAGGCCTCATCTGGAGTATTGTGTTTTGGTCACCACACTACAAAAAAATATATTAAAATAATGAAAGGTATTAGTACAGTGGACCCAGGCTCTTACTTTGAAATCAGTTCAACAAGCAACAGGGACACAGTTGAAAACTTGTTAAAGGCAAATTTCACACAAATGTTATAAACTTTTTTTCACACAGAGAACCTTGGACATATGAAATAAACTACCAATGCAGTGTGATGTTGGATTGGATTGGTGAGCTTTGTTGGGCTGAATGGCCTGTTTTTGACAACATTTTTCAAATGTTCTTGGGAGAGAACTAGAAGGATAGAGAGCTCAGGAGCTGAGATGGGAATATACGTAAGTGCATCGATCCACCATATCAAAAACTCTGCAGAATAATTGGATGGAAGAGAGGGTGGCACATAGCTGAAAAAGAACAATGTGAATCAGCAGATCTTCAGTTTGAGGAAAGGCATGGGAGAGACCCACTAGCACTATGGGAGAAGGTTTCCTTGTCAGGTGAAACCAAGATAAAGATATTTGGCCAAAGGTCAAGGAGATGTGCGGTGTAAATGTTACATCTCAAGGAAACACCAGGGGCCTCATGTATAAACGGTGCATACGCACAAAAATGTTACATACAAACGTATCCACGATCAAATCACGATGTATAAGACCTAAACTTGGCGTAAAGCCACGCACATTTCCACGGTAGCTCATACCCTGGCGTACGCAAGTTCTGCGCTCGGTTTTGCAGACTGGCGGCACCCAGCGTCAAAGCAGTGCTACTGTTCCTGTGTGGTTACCCTTTCTTTTTTAGATCCACATCCCTGACGCGGCTTTATAAATACACTGAAATTAACCGCATACTGCTTATTAGTTTAATGCATCTGATTGTAATTAACCTGTAACAATATAATGGTCCACAGAATGGTCAAACTATTCTAAATACCATAGATGCTTTAGCATTGTTACTCTCACTGCACCTTCTTTTTCTTCTTTCAGCTGCTCCCGTTAGGGGTTGCCACAGCGGATCATCTTTTTCCATATTACTCTCACTAGACCACTCGGAGTATTTATATCACTGTATCTGAGTGGGGAATCACAGCTGTACAACAGCTGATCAGAAAAAGAATTATCAGTAACAGCATAAAGCAAACGCTGCCTCAGCCATGCTGTCTATTGAACTGCACTCATACGGCAAACGCTTCAGAGCCATTCCTGCACGGACCTCATGGTTCAGAAACAGTTTTATCCCAAGAGCTATAAACGCACTCAATCAGTCCATCAAGTGCTCCTTGTAGAACTGTTTGTACTTATAAGTACAATCACCGCACTGTAAACTTGCTATACAGTTATAATATTGAACAACCTGAGCCACTTTATAAAGCGCATATTTACATATGATGACGATATCATTTTTAAGATGAAATGCAGCAAAATAAAACTTTACCTTCATTTAAATAATCTATATTGTTAATAAATAAACATATGTGGACACGGTGTCGCAGTGCTAGCAAGGAACTGGTGCTCTGTTCACAGATTGTTCCTACCTCGCACTGTATTCTTGCTGGGGCTGGTGTGACACTGGAAGGACAGATAGAATAATTAAAGATGTACTACGAAGATATTTCAACTTCCTTAAAAGTTTTGAAGAATCAGCATTTTAAGCTTACAGATGGCTTAACGTCTATTACAGAGCTGATTGTGTGGCGATTGGGTATTTGGAGAAAGAAAAGTAAGGACAGGAATTGGAGGTTAGTACGCTTGAAAAAGACAGTACTGCTGCAATAAATTATTTCATCGAAGGTAGCACACGGCGCAGCAAGCATCTTGAGTGAGGCATGAACAGTCACTGCGCCACCGTGTTCCCATGTTTAATAACGTGCTTTAATTCCTATCATCATGAAAATTATATCAAGTATACATCTCAGTATTTTAATTATTCAGAAAGCTGTAATATCACGAATGTAATGGATTCTGTATCCTGTCGGAGGAAGAGAAAGCCCGTTTAAGAAGCACGTAGTGATTCACACACATAGAGCACATAGAAGATCAAATACAAAACAAAGCATTTAACGTGCTACTTTAGTTACGATGGGATTTCAGAAACTAGTAAATTAAACAAATTTAAGATGAAGTTTATGGTGTTCTACTTTAATGACAAAATAAACTACGTGATTAAAGTGGAAATTTCAAGATTAAAGTTGACATTTCAAGCTTTTTTCCCACTGTGTTCCTATTTTTTTTTTCTCTGTACCCTAATAAGCTTTCATATGACACTCAGACGGCTACAACTCGCCTTTTCACGGTGACTTTAATATCTGACAACCTCTTTTTTATTTCAGGCACTGTGTGACTTTGTGAACGTGAGCTTTTGAGTTTTTCTGACACTCTATGTCACTCAATCAACTTTCCTTTTATTGTTTATACCACTGTTTAAACCAAAAAATAGTATGTTTTTCCTTGCCTCCACTTGGTATTCGCTGAAATTAATCTGTTTTCCCCCTGTGCTTTTCCCACTGTCTTTTAACAGAAGGCTGATCTTAAGGACTATTTATATTGATTTGCATATTCAAAGAGGTGTAATTCTGGGAGGAGACGGGGCGGGACAGCAGGCGCGTGCACGTGTAATACTTTTCATACTCACTGGGATTTATTGAGCAGAAGAACATGGAAGTTGGCAAACGCACAGATTAATGCATCTGGATTTTTTTGTGCATAAGCACATTGTCGCTTTTGTCGGTACGCCATGTTAGAGTGTGAATTCTACGCACGGCATTATGCATGAGGCCCCTGGTGATAGCCTTATTCTCTGGGTCTCTGATATGTGATTAAAATACAATAATCAATTATTGAAAATACAAGCAAATGCTACAAGAGAACTGATTTAAGTCTGCTATAAAACTCAGCCTTTGATTTTTATACAACTAATTCTGTTACTAAATACAAATCAAGATCTATGCCTTTAATGACCTCTTGGGCACAGCAATCAGCAGTGTGTCTGTCTGCGGAGAGAGTGTTGAACTTGTTGAGAGGTTTACTTACCTTGGCAGTGACATTCATGTCTCTGGTTACTCTTCCTATAAAGTCAGTTGACAGATTGGGAGAGCATGAGGGGACATGAGGTCTCAGGAAAGAGGTGCGTGACACTCCTGATATCTTTGCAAAAGGGTGAAGGTCCAAGTCTTTAGAGTCCTATTGTTTCCTGTTCTACCATATGATTGCAAGATATGGATGCTATGCAGTAACCAGAGACAAAGATTGGACTCCTTTGGTACTGTGTCTCTTAAGAGAATCTTTGGGTACTGCTGGTTTGGAATCATAAGTAGACTGGCACCCTAAGATCTTAATGTGCGCTCTGGTTTGTAAGTCATGCTAACTTCAGATAAGTAAGCCGGACCTTGGCCATTTAAGGCTTTATATGTTAAAAGAAGGATTTTGAAATCTCCCCTAAACTTAACCGGGAGCCAGTGTAAGAATTTAAGAACTGGAGTTATGTGCTCATATTTTCATGTTCTTGTAATAATTCTTGCAGCAGCATTTTGGATTAACTAGTAGCTGTATAAAGAACAATTTGAACATCCAGTGAACACCGCATTGCAGGAGTCAGTCCTACTAGAAATAAATGCATGAATGAATTTCTCAATATCTCACATATTTAGAAAACGTCTTCATTTCCCAACAGTTTTAAGATGGAAGAAGCATGTTTTGGACAATTTTATAATGTGAGCTTTAAATGACATGCTAGAGTCAAAGATAATGCCTAGATTACAGGCTGATTCAGTAAAGCTAATTGTGACTCAAACTGAGTTAAATAATGACAAAATACTGTTGTGGTCAGCATCATTCCATCCAATAATTAACATCTCTGTTTTATCGGTGTTTAAAGACAAGTACTTCTCATTCATCCACTTATTTAATTCACTAACACATCTAATTAAGGGCAATATTTGAGAAACTTCATAAAAGAAAAGGATAACTGGGTGTCATCTGCGTAACAGCGCAAGTTAACATGATGTTTTCTAATAAAAGATCTTAGTGGAAGCATGTAAAGTGAAAACAGTAAAGGTCCCAGTACTGAGCCCTGCAGGACACCATATCTCACTTCTGTGTATAATAATGGAGTACTGTCAGCACATTTCTGCACATACTGGAGTCGATTTGATAAATAAAAATTGAACCAAGCGAGCACAGTGCCTGTGAACCCAATGTCAGTTTCCAGCCTGTGTGGTAAAATAGAATGGTCAATGGTGTCAAACACTGGGCTTAAGTCTAACAACATAATTACAGTGGAATTTCCATCATCAGAGGATATCAGAATGTCATTTACAAGTGTTAGTGCCGTTTCTGTACTATGACCAGTGCAGAAACCATACTGGAATTTCTCAAATAAATTGTAATGCGTAAGGTGTGACTAAAGCTGATTAGTGACTACATTTTCAAGTGTTTTAGAGAGAAAGGGTAAACTTGATATGGGTGTATAATTATTAAGTATGTGTGGGTCTAGGTCTGACTTTTTAAGTAATGGTTTGATGACTGACACTTTTAGTGCATCAGGTACTCTGCCATGCAATAATGAACTATTGCTAATGCTAAGAACAGGTGCTGCAAGAACATCCATTGCGCTTCTTACAACTTTTTCTGGCATTGGATCTATGGAGCAAGTAGTTGTTTCATTTCAGAAATTAAAGTTAAGACTTCCTGTTCTGTTACAGGATTAACATTTCTAAGGTGTTGAATGCAATGTAAGGCAGGGTTTGCCAAGCCAGTATGCAATTTGCACTGTGATGCTGAGATCTGGGATCTTATATTTATAACTTTATCATTAAAGACGTTCATAAAGTATGTACTGCTAATGTCTATTGGTATTTTGCACTATAGATCTGAATTCCCATTTCTTAAAATAGCCACTGTTCTAAACTAAACAGCACACGAGTATTACCAGAATATTTTGTCAGGCATGTGGGTGTAGGAAGCTCTTTATGGGTTCTCTTCTGGAGAAATACGTGGAAGGAATTAGATGTGAAACCACCTTTTGTTCCATCTGTCTCAGAATAGAAGAGTAGGAACCAGGAGGACCTTTGACATCACTTCCCTGCTGGCCAAAGCCACAACCCTTACGGTCATGGCAGTATAGCCGAAGTCGGCATTCATTGAAGGGACCAGCTTTGAAGAAACATTAAGCACCGAACCACTGAAATTTATTTTCTAAACAACAGAAAAAAGCTAACTGTTCTTTGCTCAGAAATATGCTTTGGTGCCTACAGACACCAAAATTAAATAGGACATCCTATAGGACCCCAACCCTCCTTTTCCTGTCTTTTTATTTTATTTACAATATATAGATCACAATACCAAACTCCATTTCCAAATATATATTACCATTAATGTTGCCTAAACACATTCAATACATTTTTCGAGCCATCAAGTGGTCTTTTCGCTTCTGTAACCTTGTATGGTTACCATGCAAAAACTGGAGGAAATTGTTTTTTTTTCTTTCCTAAAGAGCCCCTTGTGTTAATCCACTACCAAGATTTTAGCAAGTTGTCCCCATACACGTATCCTCATTCCAATAATTATATCTGGATCCACAACACCAATTTGAGCCAAGAGGTTGAACCCATGAA
Source organism: Polypterus bichir lapradei (assembly GCA_026402145.1). Lineage (NCBI taxonomy): Eukaryota > Metazoa > Chordata > Cladistia > Polypteriformes > Polypteridae > Polypterus > Polypterus bichir. The sequence goes on along the minus strand of JANRMT010062811.1, from coordinate 7,593,187 downwards.
GTAGCACAGCTACTGTTTAAACAGACGTGTACAACAACACCAAAATAGCCAAAGGGACAAATAAAGCCAAAGTAACTCTTATTCTCAGAAAGACGTCACCTTTATTGTGCGGAAATGATGCCTGTGTCTGTAAATGGGATCTTATTTGGCCCTTCAGTATCTCCTTCAAGTGGTACTATCTAAAAATTAATTATCACTCTCTTGTGTTGCTGAAAGCACAAAGAGATAAACATCCAGGCTCATAATGCCCCTAACGTCAGCAGCCTGCAGGTATGAAAGCTCTAAGGCCAGGAGTCATTGTTGGGCAAGATCTTGTTTTGTTTTTTAAGAAGCTTGGGTACAGTAGCTCTTTATAATAAGATTGAATAAATGACCTTGATTTAGCTACTGTTAGTTAGACATGAGGAAAAAGTAGGTACTCAAGGTGAGTTAATCACTAATTTCATTATTTTCTTTCCTAGTCCCAACTTGGATGATGGTCAGTCTTCTACATTCATATATAATGTAATCTGACGACCACAGTCATTGAATCCCACAGAATCGAAGTGGCATTCTTTAGTAAATGTAAAATAGCTGTCAATAATCAAAAATATACAAATGAGGTTCATGTTAGGACATCAGATAGGAACCAATTCACAATATCTGTTGTAGTATATAAATGTACCTAGTGGATTGTTCTCAAAGTGCGAAAGGATCCAAAAAAGTTACAATTGCTTTAGTAGAAATTGATGGTACATATAATAATTCATAAACTCAACCAAACTTTTATTTTCACCAGAACATGCTCCCATGAAATTAAATGGAGCTCTCTCAGATGTGAACGAGCATTGAAATTATAAACCCACCTCCATTATTACATTTATATTTATAGAGGGGAGCCTCAACTGGAGTCCCTCAGGATTATTTAGCAGAGGTCTGTGAAACTGCAAGCCTGAATTGACCTTCTGCTTGTTGAAGCATCTCAGATATGCACAATTGTGAGGCAGATTCTCTTGCTGATAATGTTTTCACTTGCTTTCCTTTAACTTTTAATCTTTGTTGTTGCTATCATGTGAAGTGCAGTGTTGGCTAATGAATAAGCTGTTTGGGGTGGTCTCATGATCAATGAGTGAGACAGGGAAGCAGGTCTTCAATTCAAATGCTCGGGTGTATCTGAGTATGCTCCATTTTTGTTCACTAAAGCATTTTCCAAAAGTGTTCTTTTAATTAAAATACATGTGTTTGAGAATTTGTGAGCATACAGCTAAACAACTTGACATGTGGATTATGCAACACAAGTAAGGCAAGATTTCTTTTTGTTTGCTGTTGACACCTGTTCTGTCAGAAACTTTTTAAATCTCCATTATTCTTGAAAACATGAGATTAAAAATTTTTTAAATTAAAAACAAATAAAAAATAATACTTTAAGTTAGCATAAAAGAAGAAGTGAATACATCCAGATGGTAAGAAAGTCAACTCCGACACAGACAGACACAGGACTTTTATTTTCTTTCTCCCATGAGAGAAATGTGTTCCTCATTTCCCACAAGCACAACACACAATTCTTCTCTTCTATTTCTTTTACTCTTCCTTTTCTTCTCCTCCACTCCTCCAGGAAAGCTTTGTCTCCCTCCTCCCGACTCACCAAATAGTGTCTGCTGGCATCTTATATAAGGCACCCAGAACTGCTCCAGATGCTCGTTGATGGATTTCTGGCAGCACTTCCGGTTGTGGTGGAAGAGCTGCACTCCAGGGATCAGCGTCTGCTGCAGCACCTCCTCTTGGCACCAACAGACCCAAAAAGGGATGTATTAAACTCCAACTCCCATGGAGCACTGCGGCAGTATGAGGCACTGCTGTCAGCCATGGCAGTTGCCACCTAGCACTCCCAGGGAGGTAATGTTCTGGCCACATTTCCTCCCCTGGTCCTTCCGGCGTGGAGGCACCCCGACCGTCCACGACAGTGGAAAATGATTAAGTGTATGGCCAACATTTAAATGAAAAAGAAAAAAACATTCAATCCAGGTGTGAAGAGTTTTCCACAGAAAAGTTCTTCAGGATGGTATACTATACAGCTTTTTGAGGAACACCAAACGAGGGGTTATTCAGCTTGAACTTCATTGCAAGGCAATATAGTTGTTAAAAATTTAGAGTAACAGCCACAGACAGAAAAATTGCAAAAGACAACCAAGAATAAACTATGCAATGTATGACATCATTACATCATTATATAGAACAGCGTGGAACAATACTATAGTGCACAAAAACACAATAAATATACAAGAACAATCTAAAAATAAATAGAATTACCCCCACATTTTAATTTAAATGTAAATGTATATATACCAGGTTGTCAGGCACTATTGGCTTCATTCATAAAAAGAAATGCAAAAAATGACCATGAAAAACTATTGTTTAATTATCATGATCCTAAACTCAAATTTTGACAGAAATTTAGCACTTCACTGAAGTAAAATTATTTTAAAAGCAAAAACCCATGAAAACTGAGTGTGCCCTAATATTAATGAAGATGCCTAGAAATGTTATCCAGTAAAAAGTATAACGTGTTCACCATAAATAAGTCTAACATCATCATCTATTAGACAAAACTAGTCTACTGGAAAGGCATTTGGAGATTTGGGGAAACAAAAGTGAATGCAGAGGTGTGGTTGACTGTAAAAGGAAAGCAGCTCTTTACATTCCAAATGGTCCTTGCTGTGAGTGAATGGTAACATTATTATGATGGTATTAATTGAAACAGATGGTTACCCATATAAGCATGGCCTTTAATTATATTCCTTGCTTGTTTCCTAACCAAGGTATTATTTTTTTCTATAATTTTCATATCTAATAGCCAGTTCAGTGTACTGTGTAACATTTTGAGGGGATATTTGGTCTGGGGTTACCAGCTAGAAATTAACAAACCTCACAAGTCTGTTATTTTAAATCTACCTCTTACATTTTGTGTAATGCTGAGTAGGCTTCTTAAACTGCCAGTGTGCCAGTCATAAAAATATAATTTTACTATAGCTCGGTTCTTTAAAAGGGTTCATGTGTAGCATAGAAAGGAACTATATAAATAAATGCTGCTTATTTGGCAGGCTAAAAGAGCATCTGTCCAGAATCACTTCAACAGAGCAGTGACAACAAGCTATGAAAGAGTTAACAAAGTCCTCATTCAGCAGCAGCTTTTTATCAAGAACTTGATGTTTTTCTTTCTAACTGCAATGCCAGGGTGACATTTGTTGTACACCGTTAATCATGTTAACATTTTGCTTGGGTTGTACACTTTAATTGAACACTTACCATTTCTGGTGATAATATAATGGAGACAATCAAATTTGATTTGTGTTCTTTTCACCCTGCCTTCACCTTACAGCGAGGTTAACTGCTATAATTAAATGGATGTGGTGATGCCTTAGGGAACATGTTAAGAAGAAGTTGGATTCACGTTTGTCTGAGGCTGAAAAAGGATGTAAAGGACAACAATAGGAGAGACCTCTTTATTTGAGACAAATCTAAAACAGCAAACTAAATGTTACCACTGGTTATGAGAAGTGACACTTTTTGCCTTCCTATATTCCTATATATCAGTGCATAGAAAGCCAAAAAGCATAGTAAGAGCAAAAGCAGCAATTTAAAGTTCAACAAGTGTCCTTCCATCATTCAGGTGGCAAGCAAATAACTTAGCGAGTGCCATCAAAAGCCTTCAGCAGGACAAGCACTGAATGGAGGGACATGATATGAGACCATGATAATGAGCCAGGTAAATGTGTGAACTCCTATCAACTGAGTTTTCATTCCTCACAATTCTTCAAAAACAATTCGTAGAATCTGTTCACCCTTACATGGTTATGAGACTGAGCTTTACTCCTGATTCCTTAGCACACTGGAAAAGGAGGCAAATCTGACTTTCTTTCAAACCTCAGGAAAGCAGATATGAATGGAACAAGTTGCACGTTTTAAAATCATGAGCAATAAGAGATACAGGCAGTCTAAAAGTCATTTTACACTATAGCGCTCTTATTTTCCACCTGGCAAGGTGACAAGATTGTGGGGTGGAGTTTAAAGGGAGGCGGAGCCACAAAAATACTGATAGGAATGAAAAATAAAAAACACAGATCTCCTTAATACCTTTTTGGCTTCTCCAAATGACAATGATATCAGAAAGAAATTAATTGGAGTCTGGTGCTTCTCAGATTTTTCTCTTGAAAAAAAGTTCTCCATTATTCTTACGAGTGTCTCCTCTTGAGTTTCAACAATGCTATACAAAGGCTTGAGATTCTCCAAGTAGTGTCTTGACATTTTTTTTTACAATTTGAATGTATTTACATTGTGTGCTCAATAATATATGGTGAAATGTATGGACAGTTGCGTGTGATAATAAAACGTTTTGATTACAAAATTGTAGTCCTCGTTTCTTGTTTAGTTGCCCTGATTTATATTGCTGTACTCAAATTAGATCATATTCATTTGGAAAGAAAAGGCAGGTAGTGTGGCATAGTGGTGAAGACTTTGGACTTCAAATCCCACTATTTACACTATGTGGCCATGTAATAGGTTTTATCTCAAATGATGTAAGTCATCATGGATAAAGGCATCAGTCCAATAATACTTAAAACAATATGAAGTTTTGAAAGGTATTAAAAGAAGGCTAGAAAAAGATCAAACAAAATAGGCCATGCTTTTCAAACCAAAATTTCTAGTTTTCACTCCTTTTACCTTAATTATATCTCATGTCTCCTTTATGTCTGAAACTGTTTCAAGTAAGGAATTTTAGGAGAAACATCTGTGATAAAGTTGATTGTTAAATGAAACATAAATGCGGATCTCCTTTAAGTTTTACGAGCCATCAAAGATCAATATTTGAGCTGTAAAATTTTCCTATTGGTTAATTAGGAAACAAAATGGTACTCTCTTAGCTTGGTCAGCTTCAGTTCAATTCAAATCATTTTTTTATGCTGCTACCCATCAAGTACCAGCTCAGAGCACATACACAAGTTTCAAGCTATAAATCAATAATATAAAATATTTGTTTAATCATAATTAAGCCATACAGTATATTAATTACATAAAAGGGTTGGAAAAAATATACAACAGAGCAAATTTCAATCAAATTAAGTTGAACACGCAATAAACCAGAGCAACCTTTGATCTGATCAATATAAATTTAAGGTAATAGAAGCCTATTAACTGAGATGTAGGCACTTTACAATAGAGTTGGAAACGAAACTAGCAGCATTCCTGTAGAACACAAACCTCTGGTGGGTTTACAGTCTGTTTAAATGCTCTCGTGTTCCCACCTTCAAATGAACTCAGTACAAACAAACAAACATTATTTCATATATTTCTGTTTTCTCGTTAACGCTCTGCCTACACTGTTTATAGTTGAAAAACTCCAAGCACCAGGGACAAGCCAGTCCATTCTTATCCTCCTTTGTGCCAACTTACCATGCTATGCTATATTAAAAGAGAGATACCTAAGTAACAAGTGCTCTTGTTTTCTGTCTAATTATGATCATTTCTAAAGATTTAAAAATAGACACTATTAGACTAGCTGTCCTTAAATTAGGCTTACCAGGCCAGTGAATCTGCTTTCTGTGAAGGAGGGGTTGGGGGCGACTCCATCACTTTGATCATCTCCGTGTTAGCTGAATTTCTTGTAGTCTAATAACGAAAGCCTTTGTTCTTTTTCTTCTTTTCTCATCCCATTACTTTAGAATGAAGCACTTTCTGTGGAACCCAATAATTATAGAAAGGTTTATTATTTATTTTCTTACCTCTTTATCAATTTGAGTATACATGCATATCCATATACATACTTATATATTATTTACTTTGATTTTATTTATACACTACTATTTGGCTTGGTGGCATGTTGGGTTCAAATTCCTCTCTCAGTCACTGACTGTGTAGACTGTGCGTGTTTTCCCAATGGATGTATGGATGTTCATCCTTGTACTCCAGTTTTCTTACCAAATCCAGTTTTTCCTTCAGTTCATATTGTCGTAGGAATAAAACCTAAACCAACAATATTCAAAACCTGGAAATCATGCAAATACTTCTGGTTTCAGTCTAGACTTTTATTGAAGATAATAAAAAGCTGGTGTGCCTTAGCTACAGAGCTTAACATGGATAAACTTTGATATGCCTACCACCCTAATGGGCAAAACTTACTGAAATTTTGCCACCTTTGTTTGATCGCCCTTCAGTCATGCCCATTATTATGTTATTAGAACATTTGAACAATCTAGATGAGAAGAGGCCATCGAATTTTGCTCTTGAATTTTTGACCATGGCTTGTGTCTCTGCTATTGGATTTAATACTCATACAGGTTTATCTCTTGGTTTTGAGTCATTTCGTCTCATTTTGGTTGAACAACTTTAACTCCTGGTTCTCTGTAAAAAATTCTCATTCATTCTCATAACAATTGCTCCCTTCAGAGCTCTGGCCGTGGGATGTTCGAAACATTTTCTAAGTCCAGACCCAAAATGAGACTTTAGGAGGGAGGGGTGCCAGCATGAGGTGGATTTTGCCCAGGCTCTACGGTTCTCCCCAGGGCACAGCAGGCCTGGCCTTGGCCCCTCCAGAGTTCCGGTGGTCAGCCGAGAGAAGCACAGAAAATTTTTCTAAGTCCCCCTCCCCCCCCGAAAGAGCCGTCGGGAGGGGTGCCGGGCTGAGGTGGATTTTGGCCGGGCTTCCCGGTTCTCCCCTGGCCATGGCCGGGCCGTCTATGGCCCCTTAGACCTTCCGCTCCACATCCAGGGACGCTTGATGGCAGCCAAACTAGTAATATGCAGAATCATATCAGCTGAGATCAGACTTCCGAGAAGGTACCAGGGTGCCCTTCTAACTTAGCATTGGCTTATGTGTCATGAAATGGGGTGTTATTTCACTCATTCTTTATTTTTGCATTCTTTATTTTCTGTGGTGCTGTTAAAAATTAAAAATGTTTATGCTATTATGAATTGTAAACACATCAACAAGGTAGGAACTGATTTTATTTAAGAGCAATAAAGAAGGATGAAGAAGATGGATAGAAGTATTGGTATTCACAGCAGATAAAGCCCTTGAGGCAATGGCTACCCCAATCCTGCCACCTCCAATTCTTCATACTTCTTCATTTACTCCTGATCAGTTTACCACTTTATAATACAGACATATGCAGTATATCAAGTATGGTGTCACAGTGTCACACATTACTGACTTACAGCTCCAGAGTCTTCAGTCCTTGACTCAGCCAAAATCTAGGTGAGGTTTATAAGGAGTATCCACAGGTACCAGATTTGTTCCTACTTACTCAAGGCGTGCATCTAAGACTGTTAGACTGACATTGTGAGAGTGTGACTGTGTTTATGAGTGCAGCTTCTGGTACACTGGCATCCCATTTAGCTCCCTGCAACTTTTAAATGGATGAAGTTAAAGGAATATTTCTCGCCAAATTACAGTATGTGTGTATGTGATATTTACCCAATGTTTTCTGTAGTGATAGACAAGAAAATATTTGAATCTCATGTTTTATGCAGAAAGGAGATAGTCAAGCTTCTGAAAGAATAGACATCTATGGTGACCAATTATACACAACATCAGACAATACCAAAAAGGTCCAAAAAAAGTCTTATGATGCTCATGTTAAAAAACACATGTCATTTCATCCAGTTGTATGCTCACAATGTCCCAAACATGTGTATTTTTATTAAAATTTTGTTAAATAAACCACTTTTGAAAAATGCTCTTATGATCATAAACAGACACCGCTTAGGCACAAATGAGCATTTGAATTGCAGACCCACCCCTTGTCATTACTTTTATATTCACATCCACACCTGCAGCACCTTGGGATTGTTTAGCAGCAGTCTAGGAATCCATTCAGGTGAACTGAGCTTCTGCTTGTTGAAGCATCTCTGATATGCACAAGTCTGAAGCAGATTCTCTTCCTGAGATGTTTCCATTCACTTTTCTTTAAGTTTCAATCTTTAATTTTACTCATCTCTAAGTCTGTAATGTACTGTTCATATTATGTAAAGCACAATGTTAGCCAATGATTAAGAAGTTACTGGGCTGCACTCCTGACCAATGAATGCAGCAGGGAGACGGGTCTACAATTCAAATGCTTGGTTGCATCTGAACATGTTACATTTTAGCTCACAAGTGTATTTTCAGGAAGTGGTTTACTTTGCAATAATTTAGTAAAACTGCGTGTGTCTGAGATGCTGTGAGCATACAATTGGATGACTTGACCTGCACATTATTTCATATGATATGTTTGTAATGGACAATTTTGATATCATTGCTGTAATTCACCATTGGTCATCACAGGCTTCTGTTCTATCAGAAATATTGCAATCTCTATTATGCATGAAATCATCAGATTAAATTTTTTTCTTGATCATTACTAATAAATTTATAGGGTAAGAAGTATATTGTAATCTGTAGGCAGTCACTTTTTGACCTTTATCAGAGAAAATATGAGGGCTGGGAAGAAGGTTTCTAATTGTAAGGGGCGGAAACACCTCCTAAGGGGGTGAGTGACAGGGGTAAGGCTTAAGAAGGGGCAGAAGTGTGGGGCAAAGTGAATTATGAATAAGAAGACTAAAGGTAACAGACAATGGTGACAAGGGAAGTGGACGAATACGCATAGTAGCTGAGAAAGAAAACACAGGACTTTTATCAGTGCTAAAGTTTTTGAGATGTGCTCCATAACCCCAAATAGTAGATCTAAATGTAGTGCTTCATTTTTTACGTAACTGAACAGAGCAGTAAATTCAAAGAGGCCTCAACAGGTGTGAATCCTCCTGTTTTAATTTACATGAGTCACTACAATATAAAAAATATTTTTGAGTGTGGTGTTCCTTTAATGCAGAAAATGAATGTAAATATTTTGAGTATATACTGTATATCTAAAAGAAAAAATGAGAGCAGAGGGGATGTTTCTGTTATTCAAAGTACAAGTACAGCATGTATATGAATAACCTCTTATTAATAAATCAATCTTTATTTTAAATGGTTGACTGCAAAACCATAAAACTATCTTAAATTGTCTCCTCTACCTGTAAGAAAGATATAAAGAGACATAAAGAGATTAACAACCATTAACAATGCACATATATATTTGTGTGAGCCATCTGAAATTTCTGAGTGATTTCAAAGATTAGTCAAACAGACAGACTACAGGCAGAACAGCAACTGAACCACAGAGACAGACAAATATGTGAGTCAAAGAACAAGCTGAAGATCAGAAAACCGCTAAGCCTCGAATAATTTAATTGCCCAAAACTATTTCAAACAAAATACAAACACTGAATTGAAAGTGGCCTTAAATAATTCGGGCTGCTGTGTCACCATCATCCCCGTCACACTGGAAACTAACAGTATCATAGCAGCAAAGACTCTATCGGCACAGGTGAATTTGCCAATTGTGAAAACCATCCAAATGCTAAAAATAAACAGAAATAAAAGCAACAAACCTGAAACTAGGAAATATGACCCATTTCCTTTTATTTTATATAATTACTAAAGAGAACTGGACAGTGGCACTGTGGTTAGTGTTCTTACCTTACCTTTATTCTTATTAATTAATAGTAATATTATTACTACTGAGGCTATGTTCTTCTATTTAAGAAACATTATGAGAGTTATACCTCTTATAAACATCTAGAGATGCTAAAAAAGTAATACATGTTTTTGTTTTTAGCCAATGCGATTACTGCAATGCACTCCTAATAGGATTACCTTTAGAAACACAAAAATCTGCTAAAGGTACTTCAGAATGCAACAGCAAATGTTTTATCCAATGAAAGGAAACTCTGAGCACATTTCATCAGATTTAGCATCATGACATTGGTTGTCTGTGTGCTTTAGAACTGATTTAAAAACACATTTAATCATAAGTAAGGAGCTCAACTGACTTGCTCCTTACTATATTTTGGCGTGCTCATCTCCCTGTATTCCTCATCACAAGCTCAATCCTCAAACACCGGTTTGCTTATTATTATGATGAGCCAGCGTGGTGTAGTGGTAGCACTGCTGCCTGACAGGGAGGAGAACATGGTTTGAGTCTCAAGTCCTCCCTGCATGGAGTATGATTGTTCTCCCTGTGATTGCATGGGGTTCCTCCTGCTGTCCAAAGTTATGCAGGTTAGATGATTTGGTGATGCTAAATTGGCCCTCAGTGTCTGCGTGTGTGTGTTCACCATGTAATGGACTGGTGCACTATCTGCAGATTCTTCCTGCCTTTTGCCCTATGCTTGCTGGGATGGGCTCCAGGCCTCCTGCATCCTGGCTTAGGATTAAGTGGTCTTTGAAAATGATATAGAATGATGAGCTAAACGTAAAAGTACTAGTGAGGTGGCATGTTGCTTTTATATATCAAAACATTAGGAGTACTTTACTGATAGAGATAAACTAGGCTAATACTGTGGAACATTTTAAAATGTACTTTACTGTAATATTGCATGTACATAGTTTGCACCAGCCACTAACCATTGCTTTTCTCTGTTTTCTTATTTCCTATTCCAAGTACTCTGCAGCTGCTTTTGACTTTGGGAAGGAGATGAACGCTACAAACCACTGAAGAAACTTGATACATTAAATCTTCCAAGACATTGAATCAGAACAATAATGAATAATTTTATGACAGTTATGTATTATGTATCTGTCCATTAATTAATTGATGAGCTATGGCCAGTTGAAAACTGTGGAGATTAAAACGGTAAAAGAGAAAGACAAAAACAAAGTCATAGTCCTGGAGGCCTCAGCCAACTGGCTGCTAACCCACTCCTGTTTTTTCTATAGTGGAGTCTGTGTTAGCCTCCCAATATGATGATAGAATCTTTCCATCCAATGACTTTGATACTCCTTTATATAAAATGACTTTTCCACATGCAGCCTGGCAGTGGAGCAGTGGCACCAAGTGCGAAATACAGATACCGAGATGAGAAACAAAATAGAGGAGGGTTAGTAACAGTTTTAAAATATTGTGATACTTGTATTTCTGTGCAAATGACTAACAAACAGAATTACAGTTTGCATGGCTAATCAGCAGCTCTAGTCAGGGTATGCTAGATTAAAGTAGTGAATCTTCAACTTGGATTTAAAGGCTGAGACTGAAGGGGCATCTCTTATATTAGCAGGCAGACCATCCCACAGCTTTGGGACCCTGTAACTAAGAGCTCAACCTCCCACTGTTATTTTATTAATCCTCGGAATCTTAAGTAGGGTGACATCTTCAGATTACAATGTGCGCTCTGGTTTGTAATCAGTTATAAGCTTGGTGATTTAAGGCTTTATAAGTTAAATGGAGAGTTTTTAAATCAGCCCTAAGCTTAACAGGCAGCCAGTGTAAGGACTTTAGAACTGGAGTTATGTGTAATAATTCTTGTACCATTTTGAATTAACAGAAATCTGCGTAAAATAATTTGAACAATTTGAATTAGACCTGAACAGACTGTCCCAAATTGTATCTATAGCCCTTGTATGATACTCATACCAGCCTGGTCACTGTCAGGGTGGACAGTGACCAAGCTGTATTGTAGTTCAATACACCCCCTTTTTTTACATTTATAATTACAAACACAATTACAAAGTGTTCTAAATCCACTTTTAGATAGGACTTCCTCCACAAGGGGAAAGGCATCTAACACCGCAAAGATAATTACAAAGTTTATAACTAATCACAATTTATCAGACCCCTGGAGGTTTTTAAACCCAAATTCAAGAACATATTCTTTCTACTCACCAGTGCATCATTGTTACTCAAGGATTGATTACTTCTTTATAGACAATAACTTCTTGCCGTTGATTAAATCTTGCGAATACGATGCTATTGTTATTTCTGACCATGCACCTATGATCTTGGAGCTAAAATTACTAAGCCCCATGCACTCACCCCGCAGATGGCGCCTCAACCCGCTTCTATTAGCTGACGAGAATTGTACGGAATTTATATCCAAACAAATCAAATTCTTTCTAGAGACAAATACATCCCCCGAGATCTCTGCAGGAATACTCTGGGAAACTCTTAAGGCCTTCTTAAGAGGTCAGATTATCTCATATCTTTCCCACAGAAATAAATCCGAAGCCAAGAAACTAGCAGAGATAAAAAGCGAAATTACTAAAATAGATGAAGAACACGCCAGACTACCAAGCGAGACTCTACATAGGAGGAGGCAGGCTCTACATTCGGAATTAAACCTCTTGACAACTAAAGAAACTGAACAACTAATTTACAAATCCAGACATCATTACTATGAACATGGGGAGAAAGCTAATAAGCTTTTAGCTCAACAAATTCACAAGCAAGAAGTGCGCAACGCAATCTCGGTAATCACTAGCACGAACGGAGATAAAATCGTCGAACACAAAAATATAATGCATACTTTCAGAGACTACTATAAATCCCTAAATACTACTGAGTTTAAAGAAGACAATACACAATCTAATACATTTCTAGATACATTACAGATACCACAAATAGACGCTTTTAGTGCGGAGGAACTTGATAAACCTCTGACATTATCAGAATTACTAGATGCTATAAAATCACTCCAAGGCGGGAAAGCAGCAGGCCCTGATGGTTACCCTGCAGAATTTTACAAGAAATTATCCGCTCAGCTAGCTCCCCTCTTATTAGCAACATTTACAGAAGCCAGAGATAACCAATCTCTTCCACAAACCCTTCGCCAAGCACTAATCACTGTCTTTCCAAAACAAAATAAGGACTTATTACAATGTGCATCATACAGACCAATTTCACTTCTGAATAACGACGTTAAAATACTCTCTAAAATCTTAGCCAGAAGGATGGAGAAAGTGCTCCCCTCGGTAATATCACAAGACCAAACTGGATTTATTAGGGGCCGGCACTTATCTTCCAATCTTCAACGCCTGTTTAATGTAATATACTCACCAACTAAATCAAACACCCCAGAAATATTATTATCATTGGATGCAGAAAAAGCATTCGACATGATTGAATGGAAATATCTTTTTACTATATTGGAGAAGTTTGGGTTTGGCCTAAACATCTGTGCATGGATTAAATTACTGTATACTAACCCAGAAGCTTCAGTTTGCATCAACAACATTTGCTCAGACTACTTTAAACTAGAACGTGGCACTAGACAAAGATGCCCCTTGTCACCGCTGCTGTTTGCGATTGCCATTGAACCACTGGCAATACATTGTCGAAATACTGATCAGATAAAGGGGATTAGCAGAGAAGGACTGGAACCGAAAATTTCATTATATGCAGATGACATGGTACTGTATATATCAGACCCAGAAAATTCCGTGCCTGCAGTCTTGGCAGCACTTACAGAATTTCAAAAGATCTCTGGTCTCAGAATTAATCTGAATAAAAGTGTACTCTTTCCAGTGAACTCTCAAGCATATAATATTAGATTAGATACCCTACCTTTTATCATTGCAGAACAGTTTAAATACCTAGGGGTAAACATCACAAGTAAACATAAAGCTCTATATCAACAAAATTTCGCCGTTTGCATGGAAAAAATTAAACAAGACTTGCATAGATGGTCAACCCTTCATCTCACACTAGCTGGAAGAATTAACACTGTTAAGATGAATATTCTTCCTAAACTCCTTTTTTTATTTCAAAACATCCCAATATACATTAATAAATCATTTTTTAGGCAATTAGATTTGACAATAACCTCATTTATTTGGAATTCAAAACATCCACGCATCAAAAGAGCGACCTTACAAAGACAAAAGGCAGAAGGCAGCATGGCTCTTCCTAACTTCCAGTTTTATTACTGGGCAGCAAATATACAGGCGATAAGAACCTGGACACAAATAGAAGAACATACACAGGCTTGGTCCGCAATAGAAGTAAAATCCTGCAGTACTTCTTTGTATTCCTTGCTCTGTGCTCCAATAAACACACGTTATCGGCAATACACTAATAACCCAATTGTGCTCCACTCACTTAGAATCTGGAACCAATGTAGAAAGCATTTTAAGACGGAGAAGCTTCTATCTGTGGCACCCCTGCAAGAGAACCACCTCTTTCAACCTTCACAAACATATGCAGTTTTTAATATTTGGAAAAATTTGGAATTAACTTGCTTAGAGATCTTTATATAGACAACGTCTTTGCATCCTATGAACAATTACACTCCAAATTTAACATTCCAGCTACACATTTCTTTCACTATCTTCAAGTCAGAAACTTTGTTAAACAAAACCTTCCAGATTTTCCTCATCTTGCACCCTCATCCATGCTGGAAAAAATATTGCTCAATCTCAAGGACTTAGACTCCATCTCTACAATATATAAAATCATTTTACAATCCCTCCCTTCAAAGATCCAAGAAGACACTGGGAAAAAGATCTTTCAATTAATATATCAGAAAAGGAGTGGAAAGTAGCAATGCAGAGAATTCACTCGAGCTCCATATGCGCAACGCATACAATCATACAACTCAAAATTATATATCGAGCACATCTGTCTCGACTAAAACTTTCCAAAATGTTCCTAGGGCATGATCCAACCTGTGAACGTTGCAACCAAGTCCCAGCCTCACTAGCTCACATGTTCTGGTCCTGCGCCAAATTAACTTTATTCTGGACAAACATTTTTAATTACCTTTCAGATAGCCTTGGACTCACAATCCCTCCAAACCCATTAACAGCTGTGTTTGGTGTTCTTCCAGATGGGTTTAAAGCGGAGAAAGACAAACAAATTGTGATTGCATTCACTACACTTTTGGCACGTAGACTTATTCTCATAAACTGGAAAAACCCAAACTCTCCTCTTTTAAGTCAGTGGGAAACCGATGTGTTATATTATTTGAAGTTGGAAAAAATCAAATACTCAGTTAGAGGATCCGTACAGACTTTTTTCAAAACATGGCAGGATCTAATCAGTAATATTTTAAAATAAGTTCATAAGGCACAGAGAATTTATTAATTTAGGTATGTTTACAAGCCTTAAATTTAACGCTGTTTGGCTTGCTCTCTCTCTCAGGGGTGGGGATTGATCTGTTCTTAATTTTTTCTCTTTGTAAAAACTTGATTGCTTTGTATGGATTGTAATAAAATTAATAAAAAAAAAAATATATAATTACAAACAATAAGAGTACCAGCACAGACAGGCGAGACCATTAGACACTTACTCATGTATTACAGATATTATGCCCAAGATATAAGTAGAGTATAGTGAGTGTGACTGAAGAATACAACCTTTATTACAGGCTACTAGGTGGCTCTCAGTCTTATTTGTTGATTGACCTCTGGTCCGACATGTTCTGGCATGGCCCTCGAATGAAATGGACAGCATGGCTGATCATGTAAGCTGAGAGAAAAAGAAAGACAGAGAGAGAGAGAGAGTTTCTTTATTAACCTAAATTTATTCCGGTGTGGCTTCTCTGAGGTACCGCCCAGACCAATGGGATGTTGTAGTGCAGGGTCAAGTCTCCGATTTCATTCCAGTTCTGTGCAGGCACCCAAGGCAGCCCATGCTTTCCAGTCAGCCACCATGTCCTTTCCCAAGGAACTTCATTTAGGGGCTACTGGAATGATGCGTCTTATCTTATCTACCTGCATGATGACGTTTTATCTGATAAATGTGTCCAAGCATGGACAGGCTTAAACATTATTAAAATGAAAATGAGAGTATAAAGACAATTTTACAAATAAAGACAATCTATAAAAATATTTCTCACTTTATATACCAGATATCACCAAAGTTTTGCTCTCCACTACAGTTTCAATGTCATTTGAGCCAACAGGAACAACAGTACAACCATTGGGTCCTCACCTGCTTGTTCCAGTAGCCCATCTGCTCTTTGAGTGATGTAGAAAACTCTAAGTAGGCAGCACATTGTTGTTGTTTTATAAACTATTGTCCATTGAGCTGGCTGTGTTATGAAGGACGAAATCTCCAACAATGAATGAAATAAAATCTCATAAAGGAATCATTACAAGCAATTAGTGTTATAATTGACATTTGTTGTAATTTTTTGTGAGATTTCTTTAAATGATAAAAATGATCTATACATAGTTTCAGGGGGTGTCTGACCCAAAGAAGTCAATTTTACAATTTGTTTTTGTTCTAGAAAGCTGCCGTTAAAAGTGGTTAATTTTTTAACATTATTTTCATTGCCATTTTGTTTTTTGCAATAGGTGCTGCCATTTTGGTATTTTTTGCATGGTATGTTACTATAATGATATTTCCATAATTCAACTGGAAAATATGACAGATGACATCATCAGCACAACCATATAAAGGTTACCATGTGCACTCCTGGAATGGGTAAACATAGAGTTTACAGCCATTTCTCTCTATGACTCCTGGTATTTGGAAAAAAGCTCTGAATTTTATGACTTTGGTTTTAGATTAGATTAGCAGTTTTGGTCCTAACTATTCTCTTTTTTGTCTCCTGGTATCAACCTTGGCTTTGTTTTTGACCATGTCCATTCTCCTGATCCATCCTCTTAAAATGTTTACCAGCTTCATTTTTCGGTTAGTACAATCAGAGGTACTTAGATGGCAGATATTTGTATACAAACGCAGCAATTAAAAAGTGGTGCATTGGAGGAGGAGCAGAAGAACAGCCAACAAACTTACCAGGTTAATAAAGCAAAGTAAATGCTCTAGGTATACTACCATTGCTTCTATTTTTGTCCAGCTTGAGTAGTGATATATACAGTAAAGTTTCAAGGATGTAGCATGAGCTGAGAACACCAAGAGACACACTCACATTTTTCTACAGGACACATCACCATTTGTCCCAGTAGACCGAGGAAGAGGAAGGGTTTCATGTCAGACTACTAGAAAATTCCTTTAATCAGTCTTTGTACAAATAAGGGGGCACATAAGCAATACATCAAACCTAAGGGTTGAGAGCCCCCAACAGCAGAAGAATGATTCCGCACCATGGTCATATAGGTAATCAGAATGGATCATAGAGTATTTTCTGTAGTCTTTTTCATTGTGCCTGCCTTCCTCCTGTGCAGTGCCATAATGTCCATTCACACTCTTTCTGGCACCTGTCTTTCCTCTAACAAGATATTTACAGCTGAAGAAGACAAACTGCAATTATAAAATACAGAATCCTCTGAGCACCTACTGGGATTCTTGATGGTGCAAAAAGAAAAAAAAATGGAAACGCCAGGGATCCTTCATTTGTCCATAAAAAAGAGTTTTCTGTGTGGAGGTTGGATTTGAGAAGCTGGGACTTGATTTTGGTACATGCCTATTTTGTAGAATGCTTCCATTTTGAAGCATAGAATCTGTTCCCACTTTCAAATAAGCACTGAAGTTGTGTGTTAACCAAGACAAACCTGTAGAAGTCAAATCCTTAATTTTGTTGTTGTTAGGTTTCCTTCATTTTTGATGCATTTATATTACTGAGCTACTCAGAATTCATCCATAGAAATGGACATCATAACATGGGGACCTTTTGCAATTGCATCTTCTGAGGAGGTCATGTAACACAGGTTCAGGAATTTTTCAAAGTGTTTCTTCTCTCCTTCTCACAATAGTATTTTCAGTTGCTGGCCCTGGATGATGTCCTGCCTAATCATCTCTACATATATTTTAAAGATTTGGAGAAGATCTTTTGAAAATGTCCTTCTTAATATTATGCAGGAGGTTCACTATGTATTTGGCATGTTGATGCCACTTTTGTGTGTCATTGTGTCCCTCTGTTTTGTACAGTAGGTCCTGTGCCCAACTTTTTGTTAACAGTGAACCTCCTGAGGTAACACCCACTCCAATCTTATGTAGGTTTGGGTTTTCTTGGGGTCGGCACGTGCTCTGCTCCCCCACTACCCTCATCTAATCTATATAAGCTGTAAGCTGTTTGGTTTGTCTGCTTGTGAACCACACAAATACTCTAAAATGATTTTTACAAAATTTTGCATGTGTGTTGCCCTTTGTCCATCTTAAAATATAGCCTATGGTATATTTGGGTGAGAGGTTGTAATGGGAGATGGGAAGCAACTCAAAAACTAGTCCCCACACAGGTCCTGCAGTTCCATTCAGGCAGCAAGAGTGAGCAGGTACTGATGGGAGAACACTGTTATCAGTGTGCACAAAGTTATGTACTGGCCAAAGCAAGATCTCATCTAAGACCAAAGGTGCAGTTTTTCTTTTCAACTTATATGGGTAACAAATTCATTGTCTCAATGAATTACAGCTTTTGTCTATGAGTATGCCTCTCTGCCCTATCATAGGTTGTTTAGCCACTGTGAAATGAACTGTGATCCACTGTTAATGACACCAAAAGAGGTTCGGGGCAGCCACCCATATACTTGACGAAGGCTGCAAGAATTGAGCTTTTGGTAACACAGAATTGTACAGGTTGAGTCCAAAACAGAACTGGGTGAGTCCAAAACAGAACTGAGTACAAAGTGGAGGTTGTCTTGCTTTTAAGGCAGGTCGGCGGAAGTGACGTCATCAAGGCCCTGAACCGAAGTGCCATCCTTAATGGCCGGAATCGGAAGTGAGGTCATCGGGCCAGAACTGGAAGTGCCGTCATTGGAATCAGACAGAGTTTCCCATAATCTGGTCTGTAGAGATAAAAGAGAAAGGTTTACTGCACCCTGCCACGCACTCTTCTTTTGGTCCTTCATGCTGCCTCTCATGCACACGTGTGTGACACCATGTTGACTTTCCAAATAATTGTTTTTATTTATGTATTTATTCATCTAGACCTTTTATGAGAAAATTGTTGGTCCTAAAGGGGTGCTAGTTGTTGCAAAACCCTTAAGGAACAATGGGTTTTGAACCCCTCCAAAAAACTTTTAAAACTCCAAAACTCCATTTATAGTGGGTTTTGCCATTGTAAAATCGCATGTGATATAAAGTTTAGCATCAGTTTTGTGTATGTCACCATTACCTATTATTTTGTGAAATTATATTATACACAAGCTACAGTGGGGGGATTCGGGCGCTGGATAAGGACAGCGGTAATCAAATGTGCTGACAGGAATTTCATCGCACTGTGTAAATATGACAATAACTCTGAAATAAACTGATGACATTCCATTTGTTATCAAACCAAAACCTTAAGTTTTTGAAAAAGGCAACACTATTATACAACTTATGAGTGATACCACAGATGGACCAGTGTCCTGACCGGGTTGGAGAGGGCTGCCTTACCAGGCCAGGAGGCCATAATGGATGGACAGTGCAATGGAATAAGCAATCCAGCCAGGAGTGCTCGTGATTCCAGTCCCAATTGGGGCAGTTGGAGTGTTGTGGATTGACTGGGACAGTTTATTCCCCATCACAGGAGGTGGCAGTGTTTCTCCGGTCGGCTCCCAATTTGGACACCAACAGGGTATCATGGGACATGTAGCCTGTAGGGGTACCTTGGTAACTCTACTGGAAGGAACTCTCCCTACTTTGAAGAACTTCCACCTCACCTGGAATTGCATCCCATACTTATTTATGACAAATGTCATTCTGTTTTATGCTCCATGAGCCCCTACAGTATGTAAATTCACATACTTATTACAAACCTGTTTGTGTCTTCACTCATAAGCTGAAAGACAGCATGAAGTAGTCGAGTGTCTGGTAATCCATAATGTCCATTAGCATGCCGTGTCATTTGATGAAGTCTAGTTGCCAGCTTGACTCCCAAGGATCTATGTCTGTGTAGTCCTGCCATGGTGAATGTTAAGGTAGGCACACCAGCTACAAGAGAGAGTTCAACAATATGATCAGCAGATGCAGGTCCGCAGTCTTTTGTTTTTCGATTCCCAGATTGTTTGCATCAAAATTGGAGTTCGATAAATGTCTGTGTAGTCTTCCCAGGTAAAGTTTGCTGTAGACATGTCAGCTGCATGATCAGCTCTTAACCGTTCAGCTGATGTAGGCACCCGACTTTCGTTTTCGATCTCCAGGTCACTTGCATCAAAATCGGAGTTCAGACTCTAATTCGCCAATAATAAAGAAAAAATAAATAAAAAAATAATATGCACCGAGTATTTTGCTTTGCGCATTCTCTTCGCTCTCTTGACCAATGTCAATGCCATTCTAGACATTGTTTACTCTACACTACTCACACACACATTCAGGGATTCGACTGCAAGCCGAGTCTAACAATCCTCCAAGCAAAGAGGGTCTACTTATAACGTAACGGTAAGTTTTATCAACATTTGCAGATTTTGTTCATCCTCTACTCCTAAATGTCAACTACAGTCGACATCCGCCCTGAACTCGTTGTGTCGACAAAGTTGACATCCACTCTAAAAGAGTTAAATTAACATTGAATGAATGAACTTTGAATCATGTTTATATTATTATCAAATGCTGCTATGGGTGTTGTCTCCTGTAATAATACAGAGACCTGCAGCATCGCTTGTGAACCCCCACCCCCCCCCCCCCCCCCTTACTGTAGATGATTTCTGTGATCCATGGATTCAGTTATTCAATAAGTCATGTAGTTTACTACAATGGGATTAATCATAGCTCATGAAACCAAACTAAACCAAGAAATGAAACAAACAGCTCTCATGGTTCCAATCCAGTAGGGAGTTACAGCAATTATGGAATTCAATCATACAAAAGAAGAACACATTTTTGACTCATAGGAGGAAAATTGCTAGAGAGGCAGTGCAAATGTGGAAGTAACCCCCGAGGAAGACAGGAATAGTTCAATCAATCAGTCTTTATCCTGTCACAGATGAGTACATGGATTCCATGTTGCAAGGCAGAAGAGCAAAGTTCCCCTGTTTCAATCGGCTTTTAATATTCATTTTCCTCCCTCCCCCTTACTTATGAAATAGCATCTATGCATTTCATCTTATATTATGCAAATCGGCCGACCATTTATTTTTTTTGTGTACATGACAAGAGGGGCCCCAAAGAAGAAAAGGTCATCTTTCTTGTGTCTAACAGACGCGTTCCTAAACATGGAAGTTGTCCTCAGTCAGCTCACTGCAACCTGTCTTATGACAGACTCCTGTATGAATAATCTGCCATTATAATAAAACAGCTTTTAACCCTTAGTAGCTTACAAGCAGTTAAATTTTCTTTCACACCAATAACAGACAAGACACTAGCATTTCGGCCAGCATTGACAAAACGGTCATCATTTAAAAACATATAAATATTTGCTTTCTTACCTTAACCCATTCTACAAATATAACCTGGCAATGCTGTCTGCTTCTGCTATTCTTGAGAAAAACTGATTCTGGAAAAGGTGGGAGAGAAGTGTAAGAGTTGAAAGCTGGGGAAGAAGCAGGCCCTAAGTGTGCACAGGCTGTGTTTTTTCATTTCTCATTGTGGTAAATTTTGCACATTTTTGAATTTTTTTAATTTTGTTGGGGTTTAGACTTGCTGTCTCAATGTGAGGAGCAGCACCTCCAGATAATAAAAAACGGGGAGAGAGCCAAAAAGATTCTTTCTGTCTTTCATGGAGGTAACATTAGCAGGATTAACAAGTTTAAAAAGACAGATTTCATAATGAACTCCATTCACTGTAGCCTGTTTCACCACTGATTAGCGTCAACTGCCTAATTATAAAATCAATTTATGATTGTCGGCGTATGTGTTGTAATATCTCAATGCCAATCCTACACTGTATTTAATTGGTTTATTTCATTTTACTTCAAGATTAAAAAATGTATCTGTGACAATACAACATGTAATCGCTGGACCAAGTGTCCTCGGGCAGCAATTACTGTCGATGCCATCTGTCCTTTCAGGTTTACGCTGAGACTACCGAGGTGAGGCTGCACTTATAAAGCATGGCATATTATTTTGTTATCAATATTAAAGAAAATGTCATCATTCATTATAAAATGTTGTATCACTCTGTGATAAAAGTTGCAGCATCATAATGTACAGAGGCATGAAACATTATCTTGCCTGGCTGTCTGTATTATTTCAGATTTCTTTCAATGGCTTTTGTTGTATTACTTTATGAGCCTTGGTTATATTTAGCAGGTCTGAGAGAAAAAATTATAACACCAAACTTTATTTCTTTTTTTTAGTTTAGTTGGCAGGTGTGAAAACGTTATTGCCTCCCAATTAAGAGAACTTAATTGTGTTAGTGTGATAATTAGAGCCAACTGTTAGAATATGGCAGTGGTGCCGTAGTTAATGCTGCTACCTCACAGCTCCAGAAGACTGTGTCAAAATCCCAGACCAGCCAATGTCTAGGTGGAGTTCTCCTCTAGGTAGTCTGCTTTTCCTCCTCTCACCCCAAAGATTTGAATGCATGACAGTACCCCATTGTTGTTGCTCACTATCTTGGCTACTATGGCCATTAGCTTGACTCATTAATGATAAAGGATGCATTTTTTGAATTCTTCTGTTACCCTCATTTCATCTTTTGCCTAATGTAGGTGTAAGTAATTTTCCTCCTTACCGCCACATAAAGTTGTCAGGACAAATTCTCCAGGACACCTTATGCCATGGTCAAATGAAATCCTTGAAAAACTTTGTAGATGATGTCTATAAGTCTGAAATGAGTGTCAGTCTAAAGTGCCAAAGTATCTGAAGAAGCAATTAATCTTACCATTGTCAGGGCTTCAGTGACTTTGCTGTTTTTCATTCTTGTCATTTTTAGGAATTACAATGGGGGATCAGCTCATGCTCCAGACCTCATTGGGGGACCTCACCACTGGCACCATTTTGTTTGTGATGTTGCATGGACACATGTGTAAAGGCATAGCTGTTTATGAGTGGGGAATGTCCACTCTTATGTGATACTATGGTGACCTCATATGGGGATAAGCACAGTAAGGACCCCAACCCTGGTTTTACTAGCTGCAAACACAGTAACATGAAATTAGCTGGGAGCTGAGACAAATCAAAATCCCTGGTCCACTTTTGCACTCACACATAAAGAAGTTCTTCACACTCCAGCAATATATAAGTTTAATACATTTATTTGACAAAATACGTCTTTGAAGCACCCCATGTATTGTAATGACAGGTGTGCTAACAATCCTTTGTTAGACAAAGCCTTTATAGTGTATGAATATACAAAAGCATATTTACCATACATTGTAGCTGATAATGTCGCAGAATAAAATCCCAAGCCAGAAAATCATGCAGAATTCAGTCTTCTGGGTCCAGTCAAACATTAATAAGAGATTTTAAAGCTGTGCTCTTCCGAAGGGAAATCAATTACAGGCAGTCCCCAGGTTACGTACGAGATAGGGACTGTAGGTTTGTACTTAAGTTGAATTTGTATGTAAGTCGGAACAGGTACATAAATTTAATAAATGCTATTGTTGACCGACTGTAACCAAGTGCTCTGCCAATGAATGATGGAGTTTCACCTCTCTCTGACCTTTTTATTATTTCTACTTTATTTTCAATGGTGATGGTTTTTCTCTTCTTTACTGTATCACCAGCACTTGCATCAGATTTGTGTTTCAGAGACATTCTTGAAGTGTGAAGACAAAAGGTTAAGATGAGCTCTTCTGCACAGCAATGTACACGCTATCAGAGCAGGAAGGCACCCATCGTCAACACGTCTGATTTACTGCCTGCAGCGTCCGCCCACCGAGAACGAGCACGGTGCAGCCAAAAGCGGATAGTGAATCAACCACCAACACCCCCATTCAACAGGCAGCCACCCGAGGCGCACTACAATGCTACCACCCCGTCGCTCCGTTCACCCTCAATGGCCTTCATTCAGCCACAACCGGGCCACCGCTTGCAGAATCACCAGCCGCCCACCGAGAACAAACGGGGCAGCCATGTGTGGTGGGCGGCAGTGAAATGCTCCCCTCCGCTCCATCCAGCATGCCTCCAGTCTGGAGCAGTAGTTGTTGGCGGCATGGTGGGCAGGCATAGTAAACCGCCCCATCAAGCCTCCATCCTGCACACGAGCGATAGCTGTGGCCCCGGTGACTATGGACCACGGGCCACCACTTGCCGCTGGGAGCTGCCTGAGGGACTCTACACTGCTCAAGCATCGAAATCGTGCCCCTCCAGCCTCCATCCAGCCATCACTTGCAGCATCCCCAGGCCGAAGATAACGGAGAAGCGTTATCATCCGACCATTCGTAAGTCGTTGGTCGGATGTCCGTAACTTGGGGACTACCTGTATTCCTGGCCATGGAGACATCTTTACATAAAACTTAACATGGATAAGATACTTAGACACTCCTGCTTATGCTAATGGACAACACCTAATCGTATTTTGCCACTTTTACCAGGTAACGTTCAGTCAAGCCAACTTCTTACATTAGGTTCTGCCCATCCATGCCCATTATTCATTATGCTAATGGATCACCTTTTGGCATCTTGCCACCTTTGTCTCCTATCCCTTTCAACTGAGCCCCCTTACTGCTAATCCTCCACCCAGTTCTTCTGGGAGTTTCTAAGAGCTTTAATATAACAAATGCTCAAAAGGTGCATCAGAAATGGATGAAAATATATTTCATAAGTATAAAAAATACATGTAAGTATACATAATCAGTTAATTAAGTTTCATTTATCACCAGTGCAATTTTCCCATCTTAATCATTACGTCCAGTGCTCCTTATTATCATTATTAATCATTGCTCATCTTAAATGTATTGTCACACACGTGCGCTTAAGAGGCAGTCAACAAGCCCTGAGGTGAGTGAAATATTGCGAGACAAGGGGCTGATTTGTGTTACTAATTCCTCTCTCTCTCTTTCGTGAAAAGTAAAGTACCTTCCATACTTACGGGTTCCAAAGATGGCCGCCAATTGTCACTTCCACCTCCGGCTCCCTCTGATGACATCACTTTCAGCTCCATCTTAATGATATCACTACAATGATGTCACATACGGTCTCTAGAAGATGACATCACTTCAACTACATCACTTCTGGTTCCTTTTGATGAAATTGTATCCGTCTGTCAGTCACAACGTCATTTCTTTCCACATCGTTTCTGTTCGCCATTTTTGTACAGTATAAACACGCCATCATTGTAATCCACAAACCTATAAATACCTGGGAGTGCAGCTGGATGACAAAATTGGACTGGACTGCCAATACTGATGCTCTGTGTAAGAAAGGTCAGAGCCGACTATACTTTCTTAGAAGGTTAGCGTCCTTCAACATCTGCAATAAGATGCTGCAGATGTTCTACCAGACGGTTGTGGCAAGTGCCTTCTTCTACGTGGTGGTGTGCTGGGGAGGCAGCATAAAGAAGGACGTCTCACGCCTGGACAAACTTGTTAAGAAGGCAGGCTCTATTGCAGGAATAAAGCTGGACAGTTTAACATCTTCAGCAGAGCGACGGGCACTAAGCAAACTCCTGTCAATCATGAAGAATCCACTGCATCCACTTAACAGTGTCATCTCCAGGCAGAGGAGTAGCTTAAGTGACAGACTTTTGTCACTGTCTTGCTCCACTGACAGACTGAGGAGATCGTTCCTCTCCCAAACTATGTGACTCTTCAATTTCACTCGGGAGTAAATGCTAACATTATTCAAAGTTATTGTCTGTTTTTACATGCATTTTTATTACTCTTTAATTTGATATTTAATTTTTTTTTTTATTTTTTTTTTTATCAGTATACTGCTGCTGGATTATTTGAATTTCCTCTTGGGATTAATAAAGTATCTATCTATCTATCTATCTATCTATCTATCTATCTATCTATCTATCTCTGACAAAGTATTCTCTTTGCTTATGGTCATACCATCGTACATACACCCGATCTCATCTGATCTATATTTTAAAAACGTTTGAATGACCTGAACTGTTCTGAATGTCAGAACAATTTCTAGAGATCTTTCTTAACTTTAACCATGAGTAACCAATATGAGAATTCAGAAATTGGAGAATCCCAGAATGAGTCCCAAAACTAAGCCTATCCTTTTAATTAGTTTGTTGATTCGAACCAAACAGAGTTGCTATATACTTAAATATTTATTAAGGAAGATTCAAAGAATCGCAACAAAGGCAAGGCAAAAATGAGCAGAAAATAGGATTTGCCTAAATCAAATCCCATAGAGAATCCAAAGACAGTACCTCAGATGTGTCCACAGTGTTTTCGGCTTGTGAGCTACTTTTAAAATGACCAGGTCGAAATGATCTACCTACATTTCCTCATGTTTGGGTACTTTTCCTCTGTGTGTAAGTTCCAAAACTGTCCATGAGCCCCATACTTCAGCTGAATGTCATCCTGTGGTGTTTAAATCTTATCCTCCACTGTAGAGGAGTTTTAGGTGAAACAGTGTTGCAATTTTTGATGCGGGAGAATCACCCTCAACATCTTCCCTAAATGGATAGCACTTAAATGTAGCGATTGGCTCAAGTAAAGCTGAGTCTTGAAACCGTCTGTCAAAGTCTGACAGACAATTTTCAATCCGCTCTGTGTAGCGTATGCTGTCAAGTTGTGCGCACACCTTCCATTGCATCTCCATCTCTGACGCGAGGTTTTGGATGTTCCCCAAATCAAGGCGCTGCAGCTTTGAGGACAGATGTTGCATTTTTCGTTTGAAAGCATTAACTGAGCTAATCATATTGACCATGGAGTTCTCTTTTCCTTGCAGCTGTAAATTAAGCTCATTCAACATGTTGGTCAGATTGGAAAAAAATGCCAAGTCTAGCGGCCATTGATCGTTATTAAGTTGCTTGTATTCTGCATGTTTAACGACAAGAAGAAACTCCTTTTTCTCCGGCCAGGGGTCTTGAAATCTCAGCAAGAATTTCTCCCTAGCCATCTGCCTCAACAAAGGCATCTTTTATCATCTCTCCATCTTGGAAGGACTCCTTATGCTTAATGATCGAGTGACTCACCTGGAACCATGCTTCGGTGTGTCTGCTTTTGCTTTTGAATTCAGCCGAATGAAAAATGAAGGCTGTCCAATTAACTGCGATTTTAGTTCCCTCTCCTTTCTCTTTCTCATTTCGCTTTTCAGAATGAAGTCAGTTTCGTAGTTTTAATGAACAGTTTGAAAGTGCCTTTCCACATTTTCCTTCTTTGGAATAGCAATGATAGATTGACAGATCAGACAAACGCACTTCGATTGTGACATTGTGAGAGAAAAAAATCCTCTTCCAATTCCACATCCAGCCCATAATAGCATTTTTTTTTTAAATCCCTTCTTTAGTCGATATAAATTGGAAGGCTAACTGGATCACTTAGATAGCCAGAGTTTTGCAGCAGCTAGCGCATTTGATCGTGCATGCGGGATGACCAGTGTGTTAGAAGAAAAGAGATTTAAGACTGGCCGCCCTGTATGTCAATCAAGTGGGAAATGCCATAGGGAGGATATATGATAGACTAACATTTAAAAAAAAAATTCTGAATGCAACGCGATCTACCTGCTCTACCTTTCCGATCTACCGGTCGATCACGATCAACGTATTGGGCACCCCTGCAGTACCTTATTCCAAGAGTTAGAATTTCAAAACCAGAAAATCCACATGAGCATAATCTAAAAAATGACAAAGAAACAGGAAATTTACTACAAAACCACAATGTCACAGCAGCCTGTTTCCTCAGCAGCTTCGTCTTTTATGCAGCTGGGGCAGTGCATCATCAGATGGCTCCGCCTCCTTTGGCTCCACATACAGGAGGAAGGGCAAATAAACTAAAAACATGGACACTTAACTGTAGCTGCATTTGTGAAGAGTTTCCAAAATAGTTTAAAATGCAGCAACTAGAAATACTCGATTAATTAGTATGACAAAATATTTCATAGTGCAACTGTCTTTGTTTTAAAAGATTTAGTTAAACTGAAAGCAAACAGTTCACATAAATAATGAAGAAGAAAGCTGATAATGCAAACAAAAAAATTTAAAAACTTCATGTTTATGGTGACTTGTTTAACTCTTAATTGTCTTGGTTACATTTCTTATAGTGTTTTATATGTCATCATATTGTCATACCTTTCTGTCTAACAGTTCATGTTTCTATTTCACTGTCTCACAATCTGAGATAATTCCATTGTCATATCAGAGATTAAGAACGTTCCATTAAATGGTTATCTTATACTGGGTAAAACAATCTTCCATTTTCTATCTAGCTATGTGAAACTTACATTCTATTCAAATTAAACAAGCACTGGCTGAAACAGAACAGCAAGGTCTTGGTAAATCAGAAAGCTCCATTTATGGATGATTTGTGCTCAAGCACATGGCCAGCAGCAACTACAGAACTGTGGTGAGTGAGAGACGTGGGACTCCATCAAGGTCTGGAGATAACTGAGATGTTCCCTGATCCAGCCACTATAAAGGCTGTACCAGTGGATGGATGATTTTTTTTTAAAGTCTATATGATGGACACAAACATTTCATGATTAATCCCCTTCCTGCAGCCCTTGAGGTCCAGCCCTGTAATCCCACTATAATGCTCCGGTTCACTGTGCTATGTGGTGCTTACATCTGCTGGGATTTTTCTACTGGTAAGATGGGTTTTTTATCATACACCACAGGATGGAAAAATTAACAACTCATAACTGATCTAATCTGAGTGAGCCAATGTGCCTTGTAAGGTTGATTTTTGGCTGAACAGATAAGCAGCTTGTGCCTTCCTGAACTGAATTAAGGGCGTTTAAAAATGAATGGCTTGATAGACTGATATGCATTACATTAGGGGTACGGCTGACTATAGTATTTATTGTTTCAGCACTGCTTTTCAGAACAGATAATATTGATGGTAGGCTTGTAAACCATTATCAGTCTAACATTTCATGTGCTCTGCTGTCTTGTGCACTGTTACACTGTGTGATGGACATCAGGGATGGATGGGCATCTTGACTGGGATGGTTAGTGTTTATTGTCCTGCTTCGGAGCCCACCATGGTTGGACGACATGGATGGATGGGTATTCCAGAGTCATCTTTTCTCTGTTGCAGATGACACCAGTATTTGATGTGTACTGTATTTAAGGAAGAAGCCAACTGTGGACATATTTCTCACACTACACACTCTGCTGTCCTTATGAAGTTCTGCACCAGGGGTTTCCTCTTCTAACTCTGTCCTGTTTATCCAGGAAGCCCTCTTCTCTCAAGACAGTAGCAGACACCTTTGTGTGAAATCTTCTGTTTCTTGGCTATAAAAACAATAGACTGACATGTTTCTTGAGAAGGCTGTTTCAATTTTGCCAGTTCTGAACTCAGGAATAAACTTTAGGAATGCCAGGACCTGCAAGTGAACAGAATAACAGGTTCCAAGAGTGCTAATGCAATTACAAAGGTTTCTCTAATAACCAATTTGAATTTATATGTGGCTAATTAATGATAAACTAAGGGAGTTTACCATTAGGACACATGAAGGAATAGCTGCGGAAAATGGGGCTTTGTGGTCAAATGTAAATGATAAATCAAAAATCAGTCTTTTCAAGACATAATAGTCATTAGAAACACTAGGAATGTCTTGGCAAAATTTTTAAATAATTTTAATAATATCTTGATAAAAAAAGTAATCAGTTTCTGCTGAAAACATAAAAATTTCTAAGTCTGTCCAAACTTTTGACTGGTAGTGTAACTAAAGGTACTGTAATGAATAAAAGGGGTAACTCACAAGTGAAACAGAAATTATTATTTTAAGGGAATAAAATTAAACAAAACAAAATAATAAAACACTTTTTACCTAAACTGCACTGCTCACACTCATGTCACCACAGTTCTGTCCATCACTCCCTTTCTATCTGGTTTTCTTCATTTCTTTGTTCTCCAGATTCTGGGCACATGTCCACCATGAGATACTGTAAACAAAACCATTTTAAATTATTTAAATGAATAGCTTGTACAGTGTATGACTTCTGTTTTTAAATATCCAATTTGCATTTCTATATAAAATTTTCAATTGAAATGAAAATAACCTTGACCCTCAAAAGCAGAAGCAGGAAGATAACAAACAAGCAGAAAACAATATAAAAGATAAAACCCAACTGTCACAAATCCAGATCTTTTATTGTATAAAAATTAATATAATTCAATTAAAAAATCAATTGTTATACATCCAGATTTGAAGCATCAAAGTCCTTAGAGTTTACCATGAAACATGCATGGCCTCTTACTGTACCATAGATATTAAAATCAACACCATGTAATTAGTTTCCTAAGAAAATTCCACTGTGTTCAGTTTGCCTTTGTTCTCAGGTCTGAGCCATTACCCTGCCTTGGTTAATCAGATCAGGTTAAAACTGAAGAACATAAAGCATCCATACACCTCAAGTGTGAATATGTCTATTTGATTAATTACACATATATAAATGAAAGACCTATGTGTAAATTTGTGTGTGTATGGAGCAGTCCACTCTGTTCACACTCAACCACAGCCACTAGATGGCATATGCATGCACTTTTACATTTTTTCAGTGTTTTCATGCACCTCAGTTCTCACTATGAAAAAACCGTGTGTATGTGTGTGTGTGTGTGTGTGTGTGTGTGTGCGTGTGTGTGTGTGGAGCAGTTCGCTCTGCTCATGCTCAACCACAGCCACAGGAGTTGGTGTGAATTCTACAGAAGATGTAGAAGCTTATACAAGTGTGCCTTGCATTTGATGAGATGGTGCATGCTTGTACTTTTAAATTTTTTTGGCATTACATGCACTTCACTTCTCATTCAACCCAAGCAGACAAACTCAGTTTTGTGGTACATGCACTTTGTACGTTCAGACATCGAGCTACCATTTGTTTGCCTGAGACAGATTCCAGCAGGTCCCATTCAATTTGTGCCACAGCTGCACTCGACTACACGTCCATCTCAGATAAGATATGATCTGTCCCGGCCCACTAAGCTGACACCTCTGCAAGTTCACCAATATAGTAAAACTGCTGAGGAGTATTCACAGATAGTTCATGTATAATATGCAAATTCAATCTTCTATCTGCACACCTTAACATTAATAAGTGTCTGTGATTAACCCATTTTTATCCATATTTCTTTTCTTTTTTTAAAATGAAGTGTGATAATGGAGATATCATAATTAAAAAAATTTTAAAAATTTATAGAGCAAAATAAAACCAATAATCTAATAAATTAACCCAAAGTACATTCATTTTATTAATGTCTCAGCATTCAATAACTAATAAAAAAAAAGATCTAATAATCCAACCAAAACATTCATTTTGTTAATATCTCAGTTTTCAATTATTCACGTGAACATGCTGGACAGATTTGATCTCAACATTGTCCTAGAGACACCCAGAAAATCCTCAAAATTAGCAGCAGGAGCAGACCTGAAACATTTATAAAGAAAATGAAAGTATAAACACATGTGTAGTGTTGTATAAACAAAGATGAAATACTGCATTGCTTTACTGGAGTACCATCTCTGCTAAAATTTGCATATACATAAATCTGGGATAACTTTTAAATATGCACCCCTGGCACTAACACCTTTTCAACTACACAGACATTCCTTGCTACACCTAACTGCAGTCCACAGAACAGAACAGGTCCGGATGTTTGGGGCGGTGCTGGACTAGTGATATGCAATCTCAGTCTCCGTCACTCCGTCTCTATCACTCTCAGTACTGATGCTGTGTTGAGTTACTGTCCTCTCAGCAGCCTCCAAAACAGGGTGGGGCTGGATGTTTGGGGAGAGGCTAGATGTTGCAGACTTGTAATCTCAGTCTGTTATTTCCATAGCTGGTGCTGTTGTGTTCAAATGCTGTCCTCATGTCAGCATGATGAACTGGGCAGGGCTGATCTGTGGGCTATAGCGAGATGATCTTGAGCCTTCACAATTTGTGGTTCACTCACCATGTCACATGTCTTTTCAAATTATCATGGGTATCACAGCTCTAAAACAGAAAGTGAACTAGTGGGAAAAACGTGAAGGAATAATCAAAAGGCTTCATGTTTGAATATAAAACAAGAAGTGACAAAGTTGAGGTAAAACATTTTATTAAATATTATTAAATAAAGGGCAATTCCTATCCTAACAAATATAAAGGTTTGGTGATTGGCCCCGTATATTGATTTTCCAGGTCAAGATGATAAATGTAATATTTTATCAGACATTCGACAACTTGAAGTTGCTTCTGTCAGCTTTTATACAAAAATGGATACAAAATGGCTACAGGAAATGACGATAACAGGAGGTGACGTCATCAACTGGAGCTGGATGTGACGTCATTATAGTGGGGCCGGAAGTGACGTCATCAGCGGGAACAAGATGAGGCGTCGTCATGGCGGGACCGGAAGTGATGTCATCAGCGGGAGCCGGAAAGTGGCATCATCATGGCGGGAACGGAATTGACGTCATCAACAGGAGCCGGAAGTGTTGTTATGGGTGGTGAAGTGTATGATGAACCGTAGTCTGTGGGGTTTATTGTTTCTGGTATGCGATTATTTCTTTTCTTTAGATCTGCAAGGTCAGAAAGAGAGGCATTAATACCATCATGCACCCCCCCATCTTGTAAGCATTCACTCACCTCTGGGCCTGTTGATTGCCTCCTAAGCGCACATGTGTGACAGCATTTAATCATTTTTTTTTTGTTGTGGCTCCGAAATCTGTACTAAACCCTACTTTTTCTGCTGTTCTTTTTCCAATTTTCTGTGGTACTGATCTGCGCCACCACTACCCGATCAAAGCACTGTGATGTTCCTATATTGGTGGAGGTCCACATGACCATCATCGTCTAATTCTTCCACATGGAGCCTGAAAACCATGATGACTGATTGAGATTATTGATGTTAGGTAGAATGCCTAGTGGAGACTGGGTGGTCTCGTGGTCTGGAACCCCTGAAGATTTTGATTTTTTTCTGTCCTCCCTGCCCATAGGACCTTACATTTATTCTATATTAATTAGTATTGCCTAATTTATTTTTATATTTTGTCTTTTTTCTCTTTCTTCATCCTGTAAAGCACTTTGAGCTACATCATTTGTATGAAAATGTGCTATAGAAATAAACACTGTTGTTGGTGGTGGTGATTCTGTCATTGCATTGAGCTGCAAATATGTTTTGTTATCCTACTCCCCTCCACCCTGCTTTGTTAAATACTCCATAGGGAGAAGGAATGAACTCTATGTGGACACTGGGGGGACACATAAACCACACACAAAAAGTAACCTAAACCAGGGGTTTAAATCTGACTCAACAATGCTATCCATTATTCTACCATTGATTTATTACTTGTTATTATCTGGCTGATGCCTTTATCCAAGGTGACTTACACCATTTGAGATGCAATTGGTTACACTTTTTTTGTTTTTTTCTGTTGGAGCAAAGGCAGTTGAAGTGACTTGCTTGTGGTCACACAGTGTCAGAAGCAGGATATGAACCCACAACCTCATGAACTGAGGACTAAAGTCTTAACCACTACACTGCACTGTCAGTCTGTGGGGCATAGAATCTATGGCATGGATTCAACTCTTCCATCCATCTTATGAATCCATTAATTCCACATCTGTGCCATATAGAGCCATAGTTGATCCTCGTTAGACCCATTAAGACAAAGAGGTGTTTAATTTTTTGTTTGTCTGTTTTTCTTGCAATAGTAATTCTGCTCTTAGGTTGATAATAATTTACAGAAGTCCACTACTGATGACATTTAGTATGAAAACCACTGCACAAATCACTATTTTATTATACGTTTCAGTATTGTCACATGCACAGAGTACAGTGAAATTGTTGTTTGCATGTGGTAAACAACACATGTACTACCTTACCTCATATTGTAACATAACAAATTGCTCTTAGAACAGCAGCATAACTTGAACAGGCAATGTCCTACTAATACACCATTTACCATCATCATCAGTAAATAAGATGCTCATAACTCAAACTTTGTCCTCCTTTGTGGACAAAACTTTGCACCAGTTATAAAAGATGAACTTGTGTGTTTTCAACCAAAATGGGTGATAGGCAAAGGACCAGGAGATGAAAGGAAAAAATTGTGGGTCAGAAAACAAGGAGAGATCTTAACAATTGCCACACAGATACGATTGGGAGACAATGCCAGGGCTCAGTTGATAGTAACTACCCTCCGAGCCAGGAGGTGGCACTGTCATCTAATGCTCCTCTTCTACCTTCCTCTGCAAAATGAACGATTGACAGACTGGCCTCTGATGATGTCACTTCTGGTTTATTGTCTACTGAACTTGCCTCTTCCTCTGAGTTTCCTGTATAAACTGCCATCTTGGGACAGTTGGGAGATGACCATCCTCAAAAGACTTGTTTTGTCCTTTTTTATTTACAGAGTATCATCAAAATACAAGGGGATCACTTTGGTGCCCCAAACCTTTATGATCTCTTTTTGTCTCTTCTTTTACACCATAATTTATCTATACATACAAAACTGAACCAATTTACTCCCACTCAGCTTTAGTACAAGGCGCAAGGTAGATATCAGCCATAGACAGGCTAGCAATCCATCACTGTGCAATAACTCAGGGAGCTAAGATGGAGTTGTCATTTCAGTCAATCAGCACTTTATTGAGGTAAAGAAGGAAAAGGTCTACCTAGACACAGGGAGGACATGTAGACTGTGCACAGATAACCTGCAAATCAAACGCTGTTTCCAAAACTTGAGAGACAACACTCACCACTGCAGCACTTTGACTTATAACATTACTTTTATCAGTAATATAAATGTCTCTTTAAATAAGTTATAATAAATAAGCTCTAATGCATGAAAACATGAAATATAAATGTTGACTGTTTTTTTGAGTTCCCATACCTATAGACTGTCTTGCAAAGAACAATCATTTAAAAAAGCAAAATTGGCACTGCTGTTTCCAGATAAACTTTATCTAGTAATTTTAACTGATCCTGCATTTAGAATGACAAAAATAAGTACATTATCAGAAATTAAAAGAAATAAATCAATATCAAAATCTAAACAATTACAAGAAATATCTTCAAGCTTTTAAAACGAATGACGCACACCAGCTTTTTAGCTTTTATCTTTGAAGGGTATTAATTAGCTAATGGGACCAGCTTTCAATCTTGACATCCTTTAATGTATATTTAGCCTTACCATTACAAAGAATCAATTAAAGACAGCTAAGTTTAAAAGCTTCTTGGACTTGCATTCACATATAAGCATGCCTGAATAGAGAGTGAGCAGAAAGTCATAACATATTAAAAAAATTAGAAAGAATATATTAACAAATTGTAAGATAACCAAAAGAGAGGCTTTCTGAATTCAGAAAAGTACAATTTATGTGTTCCTTTTATGATGATGATGATGATTAGCAGTAGCAGAGTATATTCAAAGCTTCAAACATATTTTTTAAATTAATTATATACTCTATATATATATTGTGGAAGTTGACCCGGACACAAACAGGCAGACATGTTCATGTCACCCACAAACACGTTTATTTACAATATTTACAAAATTAAAGTCACGTGCACAAACCCCAAAGTCACAGTCCTGGCCACAATGCCTTTCTTCGGGCCGCCTCCACACTCCTCTCTTGCCTCGTCCTCCTTCCACCCGACTCTAGCCCTGAATGAATGGAGATGGCCCCTTTTATAGAGTCCCCACATGAGCACCAGGTATTCCCGGCATTCCTCCTCTGGCCACGCCCCAGCGTGGCGGAAGTGCCGGCTGTCCTCCCGGCAGCTCTCCGGGTGCCGTCCTAAATCTTCCCCCCAGCACTTCCTGGTGTGGCGGAAGTGCTGGGGTAACAGGTCCCCAAGGCATTGGGGCGCCTCCTGGCGGTGACCACGGGCC
>JANRMT010062811.1:7524036-7557250 GCA_026402145.1 Polypterus bichir lapradei | reverse complement strand
TATATATATTTGCAGCTGGAGATCCACAAAGGGAGAAAATGAATCACGTATCAAAAGTAGTTTTTTATTCCTGAGCTTATACTGTATATATATACTCGTATATATATATATATATATGTAATGTCTTAATGGAGATTTTATTGGCATGCCTT
The DNA here is from genome assembly GCA_026402145.1 of Polypterus bichir lapradei. Taxonomy (NCBI): domain Eukaryota; kingdom Metazoa; phylum Chordata; class Cladistia; order Polypteriformes; family Polypteridae; genus Polypterus; species Polypterus bichir. The sequence goes on along the minus strand of JANRMT010062811.1, from coordinate 7,557,098 downwards.
CTTTCTGTCTAATATTTCCCATTAAAATGAAAGTGAGTTTTCAGACACACAAGTTCCAGCACATAACACATTTTATTCAAGACCGAGAAAGTGTTTTTCTTTGCTCCCCAGAGTACAGCACAGTACATAGACAATTCACAGTCCCTCCTTCCTTTCCAATTCACACTCCTTCCACTTCCACTCCTCCCTCACAAGCTTCGTCCTTCTTCCTCCCAACTTTGGCTCCTTTTATAGGTCCTGGGAGTGTTCCAGGTGGCTCATCAAGATTACTTGGAATCACTCCCAAGTGTGGTAGAAGTCTGCCATAGTGCTCTGCAGCGCCCCCTTGTGGCCCCCAAAGAATCCAGCAGGACTGTACCAAACTAAAGATCCCAGTGTGCCCTGCAGGAATCCGTGGTGCCACAGCCACCCAAAAGGGCTGCCCTGTAGCGTCCCAGGAGAGATATTGCCTCATCGATGCTCTCTCTGAACTGGTAAAAGTCATATATGGGGTTCTAAAGTCACATTCTCACCTACAACAACCTCAGTTGAAAGTATAATTGACTTTACATGGTGCTTTTGGGTGTAAAATGAAAATCAACTAATACACTCTTAAAAGTAAAGGTTCCAGAATGACACTTTACAGTTTTGTATGCTTCTTCATAGAACCATCACTTCATAAGTCAAGTTAATTATTTATATAGCATTTTTAAAAATTACAGGAGTTGACCCAAAGTGCTTTATAGTTGAACAGAATTGAATAACAAAAACTACATACATAGTAAAATAACATCCATCCATCCATTTTCTAACCCGCTGAATCCGAACACAGGGTCACGGGGGTCTGCTGGAGCCAATCCCAGCCAACATAGGGCACAAGGCAGGAACCAATCCCGGACAGGGTGCCATCCCACCGCAGAGTAAAATAACATAGTAGAATAAAATATAAAATATATACATAAAATAAACTTAAAACATGCATACGACTTCTACAGCAACATTTATTTACATAGCTCATTTTCATACAACAAAATAGCTCAAAGTGTTTAACAAGATGAAAAAGAAAGAGTTACAAGATAAATAATTAAATAAGAGAGAAGTAGGAAAATAAAATTAAAATTAAATTGAATTAAAATTATAGAAGAGGTAATACAATAAACAACAGATTACAAAGAAGAGGGTTAGAGTTACTGAAATGAGATTAAAATTAACATGTTAGTGAACTTGACAAAATCCCTAGGAGAACCTCAAACTGAAATAAAAGCAACAGAAAAAATGTGGGCCTTTATTTAAAATGTAAACTCATCAATAGTTCAGCTGGACTTAATGTTGGAAGGGAGACTACAGTATTCCAAAGTGTTTCGGCAGCTACAAAGAAAGCCCAGCTGCCTTTGGTTTTGAGACGTGAATTAGGAAATGTGCAGAGCTGTGGTGAGGATGATCTAGTGACCATGGGGGCCAAATACGGTATGGCGGATTGCTGGGACCCTTGCCTAGCCGGGATACCTGGAGAGTTGAACAACTGGGAGAGAAACAACATCCTCCCCTGGGACATGAGAGGACACCTGCCCTGGTTGGTGTTAGGGCCACAGGAGCAGAGCTTATAAGCTCAACCCTGTGGGGGCTCCATGGCCACTGCCAGGGGGCACCTGGACAATCCCAGAACCCTGGACTGCAGGAAGTGCTGCCTGGAAGAGAATCCGGGTGTACCTGGTGTGCTTCCGGGAACTCATGCAGCACTTTCTCCACACCAGGAAGTGCTGCAGGTAGATCGTCATGGAGCATCCAGGTGCAACATAAAAGGGGCCACCTCACTTCATTCATGACAAGGACGCTAGAAAAATGCAAAACTAGAGACACATCAGTCAGAAAGGAGAAGGAGAGAGCAATTGTCTGTGGCCAACACCTGCAGAACTGTTCCCTTTTTGGGGGTTGTCTTGCTGTTGCCTCTCCATGTCACATGTCACCTGTTGTCACATTTGTAATAAAGCAGGTGAAGCTGATTCACAATTACTTCTGCTTCCTAAATGGACAGACTGATATCCCTGAAGATTCACTGACTTGGGTTAGACTAGGATGATTAAGTGTTCCCTTAATTTATTGAGCAGTCTGTTTACAAAATGTGTTTGTTAAAAGTGGAGCTCATTTGAAAAATGTTATTTTTAATGTTATTTAAGACAAAGCAAATAAGCTGCATTGATTAATAATTTTATTAACTACTTCATTCCTTAACTGCCACCATGAGTCAAATGACAAAGTTAAGTGACCTTTTATACTATGCATTCAAAAATCATCATATTCTCACACAACATCCCAAGAAATTCTTTCTCTCAGATTTACTAAACTTTAACTAAATACTTCCATTGGCAATGAAACATCTCAGAAATCCGATCTCATTTTTGAATGATAATAGTTGTTTTAGGTTTAAGCCCCTGGTGCTCTCTATGTGGAGTCTGCGTGTCCTCTCTGTGTCAATGTGGGATTCTTCCTGGTGCTCTGGTTTCCTCCCACTGTGTTTTGGGTAAATGTGTGTGTGTGTGTGTGTGTGTGTGTGTGTGTGTGTGTGTGCGTGTGTGTGTGTTCACCCTGTGAAGGAGTGGCATTCTGCACAGGGTTTGCTCCTGCCTTGCACCCTATAGTTGCTGTGATATGCTCCAGCTGCCTTCAGCACCCCTGCTCTGAATAAACACATTTGGAATATGGATAAAAAGAGTATTGTTTCAACAATACGTTAGTCCCGATTTTTCTCCTTTAGTAATATTCATGTGAGAAAATATACTTGAAAGGAAACAAAAACAGCTACTTTATATTATATGGCCATTGTTATCTGTCTCTTTATGACTCTGTTACCACTTGTGATAAAATAATATTCACACAAAAACAATAAAGTGTTGGGGAATTGCCCCGTATATTGCTTGAAAGCAAATTGATCAAAAAGTTGATAACAAATCAAGACAATCGACATTAATAGTTTGTTGCAAGTCGTTTATATACTGTAGAAAATGGCTGAAGGAAATGATTTGGTAGGAAGTTGTGTATAACGGAAGTGACGTCATCAAGGCTGGACCGGAAGTGATGTCATCAAAGCTGGACCGGAAGTGACGTCATCAGGGCTGGATGGAAGGGTTATTGAAGAGGAGCCATTTTCACCAGTGATTTGGTTTGATAGTGCGTGGGTCTGTTTATTATTCTTCTTTATTTCTATAAGGGCAGAGAGAGAGGCATCATTAACACAACTCAACCCCCCATCTGTTACGGTATCGCTCTCCTTTGGGCTTGTTGAATGCCTCCAAAGTGCGCGTATGTGACACTCTATAATAAAGTCCTCCTTTTGGGTCCCAGCATGGCACATATTTTCTATATTATGTCATCAGATTAAAAGGTTTAAGAACCCCTGCCATAGTGGAACCATTTTTGGTTTCAAAAAGAACAATCCATATAAAGGTTCCAAAAATAACCTTTTTTTATTATTTTTATTAATCACAGGATCCATAAACAATCATGAATAGATGATAACAGATTTGTAAAGTATCAGTGGGATTATGATTTTAAAAGGGCTACTAAGTTCACATATTCTTGGTCTGTGAGTATGGTTCTCAGTAGCCTACTATACTATACAGTACATTAAAGATTTCTGTTTTGTCCACATATTAAGAGGCTTTCCAAAACCCAAAGAACCAAATTCATACGCAAAGAACCTTTCCCAAAATGAAATGGATTTTTGTCAAGCTCTGGTTATATGAGAAACCACACCTTCCAGTAACGTGCCATTACAGAACTGTTATTTTAAGAGTGCATAGCGAGACTTACTGAATGGGAGTTTTGCTATATGTTAATCTCTTTCAGTTGCACACTGCTAGTTCAAACAGAGGATGATCTCTTGCCGTATTTTACATCATAGTCTCCTTTTTGGATAGTACTATCTCAGGTGCACTTCTTCCCAAAAATTCCAATTATTCACCTTTTACTTCCAAGATCATCTATAGCTGCAGTTTTTAAAGGGTTCTGCAAGGTGATGATCAGTATGGAGTAAGCACATTTTGAACAGGTTTTCTCCCAAATCTCAATACCAGGGTGAGGCTCTGAGTGAGGATTTAGCCTCCAGTTATCCAGTCTTGATAAATTCTACCTCCTCTTTTTATAATGAACATGCATGGGGCATTTAGGAAGTGGACGACGACGACAACATCAGTAACAACGATAGCAGTAGTATTGGTAGCACATCCAAGATTGGTTGACACCTTACATCGTGAACTTCTAGAATATTCATTGATGAACTGAATAAATGTGTGCATAATTTTAAAAAAAAATATCACCACCGTTGTTTGGACTGCTACATTGTGTCTTTTCACCTGGATCAGTATTCTATTACTGGTCGAGTGGTATGTTGGTTTCATATTCTCCAAGTCTTCTAATACGTTTTCCTCCAAGCCTTGACCCACCATGTTCATATCAAGTTAACAGATGACTATAGTTGTGGGTTTGAGGGCAGGAATGAATGTGCCTTGTGGTTGGCTAACACAGGGGTTGCTAACTCTGGTCCTGGAAGACCACCGTGGCTGCAGGTTTTCATTCTAACCCTTTTTAATTGAATGCCCTATTTGTGCTGCTAATTAACTTCTTTTGAATTAATTTTGATTGAGTTGCTTTTTTAAGATTTGTTCCCCTGAATTTTTCCATCATTCCTCTGAATTGCTTCATTTCCCTTAAATGGCACTCAAACAGTGAGGGAGGGAGCCAACAGAAGACCAACGAAGTCAGGGCCTCAAACTCCAAAAACTTTCACTCCAACCAGCTGCTTAATGAGGAACCAATTCTTGTTGTTAATTAAACCCGTTCCTTAATTTCATGGCTTGTTGCTACTCTCATGGTGCATTAGCAGACATTTCTGAAATTGTTGATTTTCTCTCTCTAAGAGCACTTTTAAAATGTTTTGGGGACCTGAGCAGACCAACACTCCTGAGACCTTCATCGTTCTTTATTTTCAGATATTGTATGATGGAAACCAATTGTTTTGGCTCATTTTGTATCTCATTGTTATTTGGCTGCTAATTAAGGAAAAGAAAACAATTAAGGGGCCTGCGTCTTCAAGAGCAAGTCAATTAAAATTAGTTCAAAAGAAGTTAATTAGCAGCAGAAATAGGTCACCAATTAAGAAAAGGATTAGAATGAAAACCTGCAGCCATGGTGGTCCTCCAGGACCGGAGTTGGCAACCCCTGGGCTAACATACAGTATACAATACGGGCTTGATTCCTTCTTTGTCACCATTAATGCTGGTAAAGGCCTACTCAGGTGGTTTCAGAAAATTATTACAGATCATAATAATATTAATAGTTAATGATGGATCTAAATCACATTTAATCTGTTCTGTAAGTTTCTAGAATATGTGTGTCATTGGGTTTGAAGGTACTTCTTTGGTTGATGTGACAAGCAATTAATAGTTAACTGACGCCATATTGAATGGTTAAGGAGAAGGATATCAAAATGCTGTGAGGTTACCAATTTTTATTCATTGTCTTTATGAGGCAGCCTGGGTCCCGGGACTCAGAATATTCATTCATTTTCCACATAAGGCCTGGAAGAGACACATGTGTTTTGCAGGGCCCACTCACACAAAAAACTGCCTCAGTTTGTCAATCAGACTAACCTGGGGTTTCTGGGATGTCACAGGAGAGGCTCCACAGATGGCGGCTGCAGTTATACTCTTAACAGTGCTGGTTCTTTAATGGCACTTTACTGGGTTGTGTGGTTTCTAGTAGAACCATTTCATTTTTGGATGGGTTCTTTGCATATGAAATGAGTTCTTAGAAACGTTTCCTAATATACTGATAAAACCGAAATCTTTTCTGTAATAAAAGATCAAGAAAAGACTGTGTTCTTGTATGCAACAAAAGTCATTTTCAAATCAGAAGCCCAGTGATATTTTATAAGTCTATTAACATATTTTCATGATTGTTTCTGGAACGTGTTACAAATCTAAATAAAAGATTCTTTCAGGCACCTTCATGTGGACGGGTCTTTTGAGAATCAGTAATGGTTCCCCTATAGCATCATTCTGAAAAGCCACTGACACACTTATTTTAATCAGTGTCTGATTTTTTTCACCACCTATTAAATGCACATATGTGCTTGTCTCGTCTGTGTACATGTTTAGCTTCTTGTACATGCAAAACGTAGCCACGGAGCTTATGAATTTATAAGAAGCAAATAACGTATGTGTTTGCATCTCTATGTGAACGTTAAACAAAAATCACATCTGTATACATTTTCACTTCACTCTATCAAGTGTGAACTCCTCAAAACAAGAATTTAAACTTAAGCGCAGAACGCTTTGTTAATTGTTTTCACCGCCTTTTTAATATGAAATAATATTGTCAAACCGGTTTAATAGAATTTGGGGTCGCTACCTAAGCGCTGCGCCATCTTTCCGCTCTGATACTGTTTGTTTGATACTTTGGTGTATCTTATTATGTTCTTCTTTTGTTTGCGAGGAGGTATGCGGTTTTTTGCGATGTAGTTTACATGGTGGCACAGAAAATAAATATATGTGTGAATAAAAAAGCTTTTTAAAAACATAAAAAGAAAGGTATTTGCAATCCAGTTATGGAACAAATTTGCCTAAAAGTACAATCAAAATATAAATTAATTTTTTTTTTCTAATAAAGAAACAAATAATCAAATACTTTTCACGCGTGTATTATACGATTATGACTATTTTGTGATAGCTTATGTAAATATTAATTCTAAACCTATTTTGCACATCAAACGTGTGTGTTTCTCGTCTATTTTTGTTGCTATGTTCCTGAATTAACGGGCGTATACTGCTGCTGTATGAGCTCCGTTCTAAAATAATACCATAAAATAAGAAAAGAGTTAGTACTTGAATATATTTTTTTTCATATTACAGTTTCTTTTGTGTGTAGTTGAGAGCAAAGAACTAATTAAATCAAAGCGTCTGAAATGCCAAGTCCACCCTCTCTGCCACACTTCACAGGTTTAACTGTTTATCGTACGTGCTGTTTACGAATTGGACTGCACGTGTCAGCCTTCGCATCCAATCTGCCACTTTTTGATTTGGTGCTAATGGGTGGGCAGTGGCATCTCCTGATTCGCTAAAAAAACAAAATGTGCCAGGAGGCAACACTACTCAGAAACTGGGGTTGGTGAGGCAGGAAAGTTTCTTTTCAATCTGAGAAATGCTTAAGGAGATAAACCGTGATGGTCTCTGATTGTGTAAATGCAGCGGGCTGATCGCAGTTTACTAATCTGAGGGCATATTTCTTTTTGTACTCATTTTATCAGCTGTACAGACAGCGGTTTAGTCTTTGCAGATTGTTCCTTTTACTCATTTCATCACCTGTATGGACAGCTGCTTGGATTTGTGGTTGGTGTGGTCTGTATAATCAAGGTAGCTGATCAGACTATAGGCTTGACAATTCGGAACACGACTGTCCTTTACTTCTTTCTTGCTTTTGTAACTTTTACGGCCGAGACTTTAATTGACAAAAGTGACGTTTTGGTGTCTTCTGCAGCTATGAAGGACAGACACTACATTTTAAGCTGACATGGTTTCTCAGTGTAACAACCAGACCGCGACTTCGTTTCGCACTGAAGTCTCAAAGAACCTGAGTGCTGGGAGCGCCGAGGCACCCGTGGACACGGAAAGGCGAACGATCTTTCTAAGTATCATCCTCGGTGCTTTTATTTTCTTCGCCGTTATTGGGAATATCCTGGTCGTTTTATCTGTCGCCTGTCATCGTCATCTTCGAGTGGTCACCAATTATTTCATCATGAATCTGGCAGTGGCCGACCTGCTTCTCAGCACCACTGTCCTGCCGTTCTCAGCCTCACTTGAGGTCAGTGGCTATTGGCTATTCGGCCGGGTCTTCTGCACCGTATGGGCAGCTGTGGATGTGCTGTGCTGCACCGCGTCCATCCTCAGTCTATGTGTCATCTCGGTGGACAGGTACATAGGTGTTAGCTACCCACTGCGCTACCCGCTGATTATGACCAAGAAGAGAGGACTCGTCACTCTGGTGGGGGTCTGGGCTCTAGCTATGGTCATCTCAATCGGTCCTCTGCTTGGCTGGAAGGAACCCGATCCGGAAGACGACAGCGTGTGCAAGATCACAGAGGAGCCCGGCTATGCTCTCTTCTCGGCCCTGGGCTCATTCTATGTTCCCCTCATCGTCATCCTGGCCATGTATTTCCGAGTGTATTTGGCGGCTAGGAAGGAAACTAGAAGCCTGTACTCGGGGTTCAAACGAGAGACGTTGGGGTCCGCAGACGAGGAGGTCACGCTTAGAATTCACAGAAAGGTCTCCGCCAGGAATAGTTCATCTGAAAAGAGAAAGAGCCTAAGGAGTGCCTTTTCGTTCCGTATTCACAAATTTTCCAAAGAGAAGAAGGCTGCAAAGACGCTGGGAATCGTGGTGGGGGTGTTCATCCTTTGCTGGCTTCCATTTTTTGTAGTGCTGCCCCTCGGTGAGTGAATTATGGGTACGACATGGGTATGGGGTCATTAAACGATGCCTTGCTTATGTCTCGTCTTCATCGGGACTTCTGCTCATCCATGCATTTGTTGAAACAGATTGATCAAGTTGCGCTTTGTGGAAAACGGGTGCAAGGAAGAAATAAGTTCTGGTAGAGAGTCTGTCCATGACAGGGCATACTTACGTACGTGTTCATAAGCAATTCGCAGATAAATCGATAATTAAACTGACACAATTCAGTCTTGAAGAGGTCACTAAAAAGCCATTAAAGAGTGTTTCGCGGCGCACCAAAAACGGCGTGAGTGTTGTGTATTTAAAATTTGGAGTCTCGTGGTAGATATTGTAAGTTGCGACTTGTTGTTATTTCTCACGAATGAAGTAGCGATCAGGGTAAATAAGAACAGAAGGACTCGCAGCTGCCAGCTGCTCTTCGAATTTATTTTGCCTAAATCGGTTCTGCACAAACGGAGCACAATCGTTGGCTCCGCTAATTTGGGTTAGGGAGCACAGCTCCAAAACTTGAAGCGCTTATCAAAGCCCTGTAGCTTTCCCCTCTCACAGCTTTACGTTTCCGTCCACTTCACTTGTCTCCACTGTCTGTCCACTTTTGGCTCCTTTCTCTTAATTCCTTCAACCCGCACTTCTGCCCCCTCCCAAGAGGTGTGGTCGCCCCTCATAGTTAGAACCCTCCTTCCAGTCCTTCCTTTCCTTCGGACAAAGTTAGAAACTGAAAATCTGCAGCTGCACATCACAATATTTATGTGATTTTACAGGTATTTTCACAGAATATCGCTGTTTTATTAGTTCACAGTAGTTTACTGTTAAACGCGATACGTTCTAGTAAACAGTTACAGTAAACTACTATGTCTAACTTTAACTTTAAGTTGAAAATAAACGAGCTTGGAATGAAACCTACTGCACACCAGAAATCACAAAGGCAAATGTATGTTTTCCTCGAGACAATATGGCTTAAGAACCAACTCCTGAGGCTATGGGTTCAGCTCCCACTACTGACAACTGTGCGCCTATATGAGCGCATCACTTCACCTGCTTGTGCTCCGACTGGAGTATATAAAAGAAATCGCCTTGGATATTTTTGAGTAATTTGTTACTGCTGAAAAATAGGCTTGCGTGGATTACCTTATACCGTATTATGCACATTTTCAGGACATTTTTACATTTCCGGTGTATTTTTAATAGCAGAAAATCCTATATTTACATTTACATACATCATTTGCATATGGAAACACCCCGTTTGTATTAAAGGCGCAAAAGGTTCCCCGTGTTGCCCATAACTTTAGTCATTGCAGAAAGAAAATGAAAAATAGTACATGTGCATCTTCCCAGATGTTTTGGGTGGTTATAAAATGATTTATGGTTGGTTGTTTTCAGTAAGCTAATGCACAGCTAGCATTACGAACGTATCGTCCCTCTCATGACAACAAACGCAAGCTTTCTACTCGAGTTTCTTTTGGTGTCTGCAATAAATTAGACTTGCGATCCCACCCCAGTTCAACATATATATTTATGTTTACTGTATATTGAACCCAGCATATGTAGGTATAAAAAGAACCTTCCAATAATAAAATGACTTTATGACCAACACTTTCTGAACCCCAACTTATCAATCACCCCTTACAACATATCCAAACACCCCATTTGCTATATATTGCCTTTGAGTCCCGTATCTCTAATCATTTTTCTCTGATGAGGACACCTTGTAGGTTGTCAAAAAGCTTAGGAATAAAAAACTATCTTAAGATATGGGACTCATTTTCTCCCTTTACATATAGTAAATCACTTATCATGTACTGGTATTTATGGTACTTTACTGTGACCTATGCCAGGGGTTCCCAACCTCCACTGGAGACTTATGTTAGGCTGAGGACTAGTAATTTGACTTAAATTAAGTTATTTTTAACAGTGATCTCACTCCATAGAGGACCCCCTACCTATCAAAATCCAAAAAATGACATATCCCACATGTTTACTGTACACCAACTACCTGTTCAGTGCATGTAAAACTATATAAAACAAGGCACTTTATGGGGGAATAACAGACTACACATAATAAATATACAGTATTAAACTTCGGACTAGTGTGACATTTTGGCTTGGATGTTCTTGCACAATTTGTCCACTCTGGATTGCAGCTGCGGTTTAGGGACAACCTCAAATCACTTTCCACATTTAAACGGGCTCTGTTTTTGGTTTCCAGACTTTCAGTGGAGAAAAATCTACCTCATAAAAGTATGTTGTTACAAATGGTAAGAGGCATCAGATGTTTTTTTCGCTCAACACTGGGCATTTCTTTCTGAGATTGCTCCACAAATATGACAGGGGAATGGCAGAGAATTGCATTTTCAAACTTCCATCATTGTCTGTTTCAATGAATTCCTCTTGTGGCCTAAAGACAATCCTCTTCAGTTCAGGAATCAAATGGAGTTCTGATTCAGTTTAAATGACGATTGTCCAGCTCTGGGATGTAGTCGCTGAATTATCCCTTCAGGTGTGTCAGTTGTGATAATATTATGGGCAGGACTATGTCTGCAGGCGCATTGGAAGTTCCAAGCGCCTGGTGAAAGAGAGGGAACATTATATTATTTCCTTCGTTTATTTTTTTCTCCCAAAATTCCATTTTTTTTTTGTATAAAGGTATGAACTTTATCTTTCAAATTAAGTATGCTGTGATAATGCCCCTACTGTTTAAAAGTTGAATATGTCGCGTTGTAAAACTGCCCCGCGATACGGCCACCGCACCTCAGAAGGCAGCTGAAGGCTTTCAAAACTGGCGCCCATGTCACTACACAGTTTGACGAACAGCCTGTGTTTAAGGGGACGTGCTTTCATACTATTTGCAACTTTAACAACGTCTTCAATCACTTGTTGCAATTACGACAAGTGCATCTCTGTGAAGCATACACTGTGCAATCCCCGTAATCTGGAGCGCTGGCCTTTATTAACTCGACGACTCCACTATGCTTGTCTGTCGTGTCACCGGCGCCATCCGTACAGACGCCCACGCAATAAGACCAGTCAATTAAATTTGCCTGCATGGACACCGCCAAAATTAGAAAAATGTCCTGACCTGTTGTTCCCTCAACAAACTTTCCATCTCCAATAAGCTGTGCTGCGTAAGCTCTACTTTCGTCCAACTGCAACGCAAACTTAGGGCTGCTTTTCCATGATCCAGTAATTGGTCTGTTACATCCATGCCAGATATGTAACAGGCATGTCAGATATCCGTTTGACAAAGGGCCAGTGTCAATTTTATGGGCAGCTTTCTCCCCAATCAATTCCTTCACTATGTCTTTGGTCATCGGTAATCTCTCTTCTCTCTCTCTCTCTCTGTCTCACTCTCTCATATATTATATAAGCCAAATACCACTGATTCAGTCATGACGAAATCTCCCGAAACATGAGGACTTGAAGTTTGGAATGTAGGTTACCCATGGCCTATAGGTACTCGCTAAGAAACGGTTTTAAAAAATTCGTGGTTCAAGCGCGTTCTGTCTGTATGTCTGTCCACTTTTCACGAGAGAATTACTTAACGGATTTATATCTGGTTGTCTTCTGTAATTTGCTTCAACTTGCCGGTTGATTTTGCGACTTCTCTCATCGCGCTAAGCGCCATAGTTCGCTTGCCGCACCGATGTATTTATGCAAATCCAAGAGAGTGGCTGTGGGCCGAGAGCAGGGGGGCGGGCCTTCCTCATTCATTCACAAGCCTCCATTTGAGTCGCTCTACCTGTCGCCACGTGTTGGAGTACACCTTGCCCCCGCTTAGCTAGCGATACTTGTTTGTTCAACAGTCATTATCATCTACAGATTGTTATGAGTAATGTTTGACGTTTTTGAGAAAGAGATCAGAACTACGTGTGTTTTAGTGGGAAGCTGCTGATTGCCAGGGATATCACGGCCATGTGCTTTTCTCCCCACTCGGGGATCGCCCTTCCGAGAGAGCTGAACACGATTAGATATCGTGCCAACGTCTATTGATTTGCAAAGTTTGTCCTGTTTCATTATTATGTGAGCTTTCTTGACACGGGCAATGCGATGCAACTCCAAAAAGACGTCTTCAATGTCCTTTCTGAAACCGTTGCTAGCTGTATGAAAGTGCTGGCTTGTTTCACGAGCAGTGCTGCTCTCCTTTGGAAAATGTCAATATGTTTCCCAGCATCAGCTGGATGCCTTTTGTTGTAGATTTCTTTTCAATTTAGACAACTTTAGACATTCGTTTGACAGGTTCCTGACAAAGAACGCATTGTGGGTAATCAAGTCCGTCTATTATTTTAGCCAGCACAAATCTGAACTGTAAGTATGAAGCTTCATACTTTCTAGATCCGGAATTAAATTAGAATATAACTCATTTGATGAATTTAATGCAGAACTATAAGATGAGTTTTCTTCGGAATGTTTCCATTAAAAAAAAAAAAAGGTTCAACATTATGATCTTGCTCTACCTTCTTCAGTTGCACCTGAACCTCCAGCAAGCTTTGCCTTCTCCCACCGGACTCTGGCTCCTAGAATGAAGGCAGGAGGCTTCTTTTATACTGCACCCGGGAGTACTTCCAGTGGCCGGTTAGCAGGGTCCAGAAGCACTTCTGGGTGAGGCAGAAGCCAGACAAAGTAGGGCTCCGCAATCCTGACAGCACCCAAAGAACCCAACTGGGCTCTACCGAACACCAACTCCCATGGAGTCCTGTGGGAATCCGAGGAACTGCTGCAACACAGGTGGGCTGACATCTAGTACTCTGGGAAAGATAATGCTTTGTGCATGCTGTCTCCCAGGTCATTCCTTTAAGAAGGCATTCTAGCCAGGTAAAGGCCCTGGCATTTGCCATAAAATATAAATATATACACACAGTACATTAAGACAGTATGCAGACCACTTCACTTTCTCTACACTTTATTATGCAGTACATTTAATTCTGAAATGGATTCACTTGTCATTTTTGACCCTGCATCAATCTACACTCAATGGACCCTAATGACAAAGACAAAGCATGTTTTTAGAAAGTTTTATTAATTAATATCATTATATTTGTCTAACCCCTTTTCACCATTTTGGTTTATTCTACCTGGCACTTGGCATTTTTGGATTGTTTTCACATGGCCATGGCGGTGTTGTTTCCAGTCACTATACTAATTGCCTGTAAAGTAATACAGGAGTCATGTGATGTATTATGTCATGACTTCCAGCCTATATAAGACTGCGTTGCTCTGCTCCCAGTGCCCAGGTCTCTGGATATTGTGCAACGTTCTCATGTGTCTTTAGTTAGTGAAAACCTTAATACGCAGTCAAGACTTTAGATGTTTTCCATGATTTTGATTGTGGTTAGCATATTGGGTTTTGGTATTCTTTGTAACCAATAATATTATTTGGTTTGGTTTTAACCTCTTGCCAGTTTCCACCTATGATTATTTGCACCTTTTGTGGTGTCATGCTATTGCACTCGATCCCTTTGCACAAGATGTTTTCATCTGCTCAACAACCTTCTGGAGGGTGAAGTGTAGAGGAGATGTGCAATACAAATTCAGTGACAGACTTGTGTGTCACTAATCTGGTGTCAAATGACGTCATCAGGGTCAAGCAGATTTTCCCGTAACTGGTCTGCAGAGGAAAGAGAGAAAAGATTAGTGCACTCTTCCACTCTCTGGTCTGGCATGGAGTTACCCTCATTTGAGTTCTTTAGCTGCCTCTTATATGCATGTGTATGACACCGGATATAATATGCTTTGGAAATGGAGACTCCCTTCTTGGATGTGCAGCATCATTTCCCTGGGAGAGATTGAACCAGAACTTCTGGGTCACACAAGTAAAAGCCTCTCCCAGAAGCAATGAACATTAGTCAAGAATGAACCCTAGACAAGGTACCAGCGCACAGCACAGTAACACCCACTCAAATACATAGCATTAAGCATTTCTGTCAGTCAGTCATTTTTTAAGCCGCATTGTCATGAACAGGGTCGTGGGGGGATGAAGAGGCTGAAAATGGTTGGTGTCAACCGGATTAGCAACACTGGTTCCAAATTGCTCAGTTGAGGGTGGCCTCTCTGCATAGGTGTGGGGATACTCACAATCCATGGGCTGGACAGCATACCGTGATGGAGATTAGACTGGTGGACAAGAGGACTGCTTCAATGCAAGTTTGAGATGCAAAGGAGATAATGCTGCTTTTTTGTGAGAATGTGTCTAAAAGTAAAAGACTAGGACTATATAAACTCTTAAATTGTTAATTTAACACTGGCGATTTTCACGTGATACACATTTATTCAAAGACACCTGCACATCACAGGCTCCCCATATTTATATGATAGGAACAATGGTAAGTGAAGTTTTCCTCTTCTCCATTGTCAACTGCCTTGTCTTTGATTTTAGCACCAGTTCATCACAGGGCCCACTCACTCAAGTTCAGTCCCACACTCACACCATCTAAAATGTACATCTTCAAAGAGTTTGGGGAAAAACACTCATAAAGATGCAGGGAGAACAGACAAAGTCCAAAGGATGTGGGCTCAGTCTGACACTATAGGAGTTAATTTACAACTGATAACTTTTCTTTGCTGGCATCACATTTATAGATTGATTTCCATTTTTGCACCTTATGATGATTAGTGTAGACTGCAGCTCTCCAAGACCCTGAGCTGTAAAATGTCTGGGGATATGGATTTGTGAACAAACATCTTTAAGCTTTTACCAGACTCTATTATTCTAGTGGAATCCCCAGTGTCTCAAACTGTATACAGAAGTTTTTCACTATGTGTAAAACTAGCTTCAAGTTTGCACACACCTGAGCAAATATGAAAAAAAGAATTGATTTTCAGGACGCTCACCGATGACTAACATAGACTGACCAGCTCCTCCTGTCCCTAGCAACTTCCTCCAGGTCTCTCTTAAGATTTTTACTGGAAAATTGAGTCCTGCTTGCCTTGTTGATCAGTTGATTTGAAGATCCCTAAAGTCCTGGGGCCTCATGCATAACGCCGGGCGTAGAGTTCACACTATACATGGCGTACGGACAAAAGCGGAAATGTGCTTACGCACAGAAAATTCAGATGTATAAATCTATGTGAACGCCAACTTCCACATTCTTCCGCTACATAAATCCTAGTCAGCGTGAAAAGTAATGCATGTGCACGTGCCTGCTGCCCCACCCCAACTCCTCCCAGAATTACACCTCTTTGAATATGCAAATCAACATAAATAGTCCTTAAGCTCGGCATTCTGTGAAAAACCAATGGCAAAAGCATAGGGGGAAACAGAAGAATTTCAGCGATTACAGAGTGGAGGCAGTGATAAACATACTATTTGTTGATTTAAACAGTGGTATAAACAACAAAAGGAAGTTGATCGAGTGACATAGAATGCTGGAGAAACTCAAAAGCTCAAGTTCACATAGTCGCACAGTGCCCGAAATAAAAAATAAGTTGTCAGATATCAAAGTCGATGTGAAAAGGCGAGTCGTAGCCCACCGTCTGAGTGTCATATGAAAGCTTATTAGGGTACAGAGAAAAGAAAAAAAAAATAGGGACACAGTGGGGGGAAAAAAGCTTGAAATGTCAACTGTAATCTCGAAATGTCCACTTTAATCACGTAGTTTATTTTGTCATTAAAGTAGAACATCATAAACTTCATCTTAAAATAGCTTAATTTACTAGTTTCTCAAATCCCATCGTAACTAAACTAGCACGTTAAATGCTTTGTTTTGTATTTGATCATCTATGTGCTTTATGTGTGTAAATCACTACGTGCTTCTTACACGGGCTTTCTCTTCCTCCGACAGGACACAGAATCCATTACATTCGTGATATTACAGCTCTCTGAATAATTTAAATACTGAGATGTATACTTGATATCATTTTCATGATGATAGGAGTTAAATCATGTTATTAAACATGAGAACACAGTGGCGCAGTGATTGTTCATGCCTCCAATTCCAGTCCTTCCTTTTCTTTCTCCAAGTGTCCGATCGCCACACAATCAGCTCTGTAATAGATGTTAAGCCACCTGTAAGCTTAGAACGCTGATTTTTCAAAACTTTTAAGGAACATTGAAATATCTTCATAGTACATGTTTAATTATTCTATCCATCTATCCTTCCAGTGTTGCGCCAGTCCCAGCAAGAATACAGTGCGAGCAGGAACAATCGCTGAATGGGCGCCAGCTCATCGCTAGCGCTGCGACACCGTGTCCTCACATGTTTAATTATTAACAATATAGATTATTTAAATGATAATAATGTCTGTATAATATAATAAACATATTTTTGCTGCATTAAATCTTAAAAATTATATTGTAATCATATGTAAATACGCGCTTTATAAAGTGGCTCAGGTTGTGCAATATTATAACTAAAGTGCAAGTTTACAGTGAGGTGATTGTACTTATAAGTACAAACAGTTCTACAAGGAGCACTTGATGGACTGATTGAGTGCGTTTATAGTTTATGGGATGAAACTGTTTCCGAACCACAAGGTCCGTACAGGAAAGGCTCTGAAGCGTTTGTGTCATATGAGAGCAGTTCAAATAGGCAGCATGGCTGACCCAGCGTGTGCTTGATGCTGTATACTGATAATTCTCTTTCCGATCAGCTGCTGCAGATCTGTGATTCCACAATCAGATACAATGATATTAATATTCCAAGTGGTGCAGTGAGAGGAATATGGAAAAAGATGACCGTGGCAACCCCTAACGGGAGCAGCTGAAAGAAGAAGAAGAAGAAGGTGCAGTGAGAGTAACAACGCTACAGCAGTTATGGTATTTAGAATAGTTTGACCATTCTGTGGACCATTATATTGTTACAGGTTAATTACAATCAGATGCATTAAACTAATAAACAGTATGCTGTTAATTTCAGTGTATTTATAAAGCCGCATCAGGGATGTGGATCTAAAAAAGAAAGGGAAACCACACTGGAACAGTAGCACTGCTTTGATTCTGGGTGCCACCAGTTTGTAAAACCGAGCGGAGAATTTGCATACGACAGGGTATGAGCTACCTTGGAAATGTGTGTGGCTTTACACCAAGTTTAGGCTTTATACATCGGGATTTGAACATGGAAACGTTCGTACACAACATTTTTGTGCGTTAGCACTGTTTATACATGAGGCCCCTAGTCTTCACCACTTTACTTCGTCATTTATTGCATGTGTTTATGGTTCTTTGCATGAAGAAAATTTCCTAACATTTGCACAAAATCTGTTCCTACAATTTCCAACTGTGTCCCCATGTTCTTGATGCAGAGTTTATTTTAAATTAACAACTGGGATCCACTGTACTAATTCCTTTCATAATTTTAAACACTTCAGTCATGTCAACCCTTAATCTCCATTTCCTTACACTGAAAAGGTTAAACGTCTCAAATCTCTTGTCATACCTAATGCCTCTCTGTCTTAGTCACTCTTCTCTGGACTTTCTCTAGTACTGCTATGTCTTTTTTATAATATGGAGATCAAAAGTGTACGCAGTACTCTGGGGCAGCCTCACTAGTTTGTTATATAACTTAAGCATAACCTCCCTTGACTTGCACTCCACACATCATGCTGTATAAACTCTCATCCTATTAGCTTGCATGATCACTTCTGTACACTGCCTTGATGTAGATAACAATCAGTTGACTATGACTCCCAGGTTCTCCTCATAAGGGGTATTTTTCAGGTTTAGACCTCCCACTGAATGTTCTAAAATAAAATTTTTACTTCCTATGTATAATACTTTACATTTATTTTCATCACATTTTATCAGCTGCAAATCAGTCTAACCCTGCATGCTGTCCACATCCCTTTAAGGGACATCACCTACTCTTTATCTGCCACCTAGTTTGATATCATCTGCAGACTTAACCAGCTTGCAGATTATGCTGATTATATTCTTGTCCAATTAGGGTGATAGGACTGGTGAGCGTTGCTAGTCTGAGTTGCCTGTTCTCAGCAAAATTGTTGTAAGGTTCTACATCATTAATTGTAACTATTGTTCTTAACAAACTTATATGAACATTTTATTTGTAGAGTCATTCTTTGTATTTGGTTATGTTTACTGCAATAGGCATCATAGGGAAAAAAAACAACTGATCAATTGATTGCTTAGCTGAATAGTTGCAAAAGCAATTAAATAATTTAAGCAGAAAACATCTGGAAAATAATTAGTCAGTCATTATCCAACCCGCTATATTCTAACATAGGGTCACAGGGGTCTGCTGGAGCCAATACCAGCCAGCACAGGGCACAA
Source organism: Polypterus bichir lapradei (assembly GCA_026402145.1). Classification (NCBI taxonomy): domain Eukaryota; kingdom Metazoa; phylum Chordata; class Cladistia; order Polypteriformes; family Polypteridae; genus Polypterus; species Polypterus bichir. The sequence continues at coordinate 7,538,395 of JANRMT010062811.1, read as the reverse complement.
GGAAAGAACAAATCCCAGACAGGGCTTCAGCCCACCGCAGGGAAAATAATTATCTATTCATTAATTTTAAAAAGCCACTTGCTCTAGTTCACTGTCACACAGGCCGTGTTGGGAAGAGTGAACCATAGATGAGGTGCCAGCACACAGCACACTAACACCAACTCAAATATGTAGTGGAAAGCCTTTCTGTCAGTAAGTCATTTTCTAAACCATATTGTCCTGAACAGGGTTGTGTGTGTTAAGCAGGGGGTGGAGGGCAGTGCTGGAGCCTGTCCCAGCTAACATAAGGTGCAAGGCAGGAACAAATTCTGGCCAGGGATGCCAAACCATCACTGGCCGATCACACACACACATACACACACACACTCACACAACGCAGCCACACACTAGGGCTAATTTAGTTTTAAGAATCCACAACTTGCTTGACTTTGGACTGTCAGGGGAAACTGGAGCACCCAGAGGAATCCCATACATACGCGGGGAGAACATGCAAACTCCATACAGGAGCTGGACGTGAATTCTGGTCTCTTTACTGCGAGGCAGCAGCTCTGCTACCACTGTGCCACCAAAACCTTTACTGCATATAACATTTTGTGGCTAAGCAGTACATGAGGAACAAAAATAAAAAAAATTTGGGCATGAGAATCAGTAGGCTTTGCACCCTTGGAACCAAGTTAACCAAACTATTCAATAACATTTCAGTAATTATTTACCACTCTAATGCTGATCTTTCTGATAATAAAATAGGTCATTAGGGTAGCAATTGACAAGAAGAATTCATAATTAATTGCAGAATGACGGTGTTTAAGGGTTTTACCTCTTTTTCTCGCACAATTCGGCTCAAAAACTAATCAGTGCATCGTGATCTCATAACAGGCTTCAGTTTCACGTTTGGTATTTTTCAATCCAGACATTTTATCCTCAAGAAAGTGCGACACACAGACACACACAGCCATCATTGAGATATCAATGTTTTCAGTATGACAGAACCCTGAAATGTTGAGATCCATCAAAAACAGGAGATCAAACTTTTTGACGTATCTAAAGTTTTCGCTCCTCCCCCCCATAGATGATAGGTTTTGGTGGGGGAGGGAGCAAATCAAAAATTATTATCATCAAGATAATTTGCTTTAAGCGAAGCACAGTAGTGCTGCTGGTTCAGATTCTGCACCCAGGTTATAAATGCTGCATCTGGAAATTGTCCACGTGAAGACGCACGTTGTCTCTGTGTGGGGTTTCCTCTCACGTCCCCAAAGATGCTCAAGTTAGGTTGACTGTTTATTCCAAATTGGTCCCAGTATGAATCTGTACGATGGACTGGTGTCCTGCCCTTGGCTGTTTTTGCCTTATGCCAAGAGATGCAAGCATAGGACCCCTGCAATCGTGACCTGGATTGATTGATTTTAAGAATGCAGTGAATAAATGAGCTTAGTTGCTTAAGTATGTAATAACAGTTTATAGGAAATGCAAGCATAGTGATTTCTTTGAAATTTAAAAAACTACAACATTATGATTTACTAGCCACAGTACCAGGGGTAACAGAATAATTTAAAAATATTTGGTACCCCTTGCCCTACACGTATCTTCAGCACTTTTCCTTTGTATTCGCGTATGTGAACGTCTCTTCATCGGCACTCCCTCTCTCGTGCGTGTTCCCATGAAGCCTGCTTCTCAGACTCTGTCATTATTTTCGAGGCACTATTCTCCCCTCAGGTACTGGTTTTATACTTTCCATCTTTGAAGGCGACTTTCTTGGCGTGCACCTTCACTCCTCCCTGTGCATCTCACACTTGCACTTCCTCTTTTGTTGCATCGCCAAAGCCAAACTGATGATCAGATTGCTTGGAGGGACTGGACACAAAGACCTTAGAGTTTTATCGATTGTTTATTCTTTTCATTTGCACAAGTTAAAATTCATATAATGTATCACTTTGTTTCATATTCATCTATTGCTATTACATTTAATGTTGAAACATGGTTATTAATCAATGCTTTAGATGAACAGATTTTTTGGTTTTGGCGTTAGAACTTTTGGTTACATTCACATTAAATGCTCTTCACACAGGACACTGCGTGCTCTTGAATTCAAAAGACCTGTCACTTGACATCAGAGGAATGTGTGGAATGAACTTGTGGCATAGCCTTTTAAGATGTAACTTCTGTCATTTTTGGCATAACGTTCTCCGTGCACAGCCTGATTCTATTACACAATGTAAGCAGGTCAAGATCACTGAGTAACTTTATTCAGTGTTTTAAAATTGAGTTGGGCAGCAGTACAACTTCTATAGAATTGGGGCAGTCTAAAAGCAGCCTGCTAGCTATTGATGACAGCGTCAATAGACTTGGGCAGCTGAGACTCATGACTCAAATTCTCATTTAAAGTGCCAAAATTCCTCATCTGTATTGTATTTCAAGTTGTTGCAAATGTTCTCAAAGTCCTTCTTTTCTAAATCCAATGGAAATTAATTCAGCATCTGTAGGAAATTTGACCTTAACACACCCCATTTACAGTGGATTCAAAAAGTATTCAGACTCCTTCACTTTCTGCACACTTTATTGTGTTGTACACTTAATTTTAGATGGATACATTTGCCATTTTTTCCCATAAATAATAATTCACAATGACAAAGTGAAACGTGCTTCCAGAAAAGTCTCTCTATTATATAAAAAAATCTTGGGACAAGACGAGACTTTTCGGAGAGGCGAGACGTGACTTTCTCAGATAGACACTTTCACGTCCCTCGAGACAAAGAGTAGATGACAAAGTAGAACGTTGTAAAGAATTCAAAAACATTGGCGCGGTACACATGCAGACCAGCTTAGAGATAATGGAAGTACAAAAATTCGGAAGTCTACAAAAAATGATAGTAAAGATTACATTAGTGCAAACAAATGGAAATAATTACTCGGTGTAATAATGGAACAGCAAAAAGAGATCAAATATATTGTTCGGCTTTAAACTTTAAGTTGTAGACTTGTAGATCATCTAATTCGTGTTGCCATCAGGGAAAAGTAGTGTTTCTTCCCAATGAAGAGAATTCTTCTGCGAGAATTAAAAGATTTGTTGTTTGGTGAAAGTGAAATCCACATATGTCACGCTTGGGTCACAGAGTTGCACAGATACACAGGAGATTTTAGAGATAAAATCGATATGTAGACACTTCAAACAAACATAAGTCTCTTTCAGGAGTGAATTGAGCTCCGTGTGTAGATGGAGGGGACAGTTCCGTCTTTCAATTAAAAATTGAAAATCTTCCTTTTCATAGGGGCGCGCCTTGGGAGCGGGACCCCAACAGGAGCAGAGGATGTCTGAGGGAGAAGAGAGACAAGGCAGTGAGACAAAAGGACAGCTGCTGTACAGGCTTTTAAATGTTCGAAGCGCCGAACAAGATGCAGATCACATGGCACGGTAGCAGCAGCAATCCAGCAGCTGATCAAGCAAAGAGGAGGTTAAAAAAAGCTTTTTGTTTCCCATTGTATCAGTGTATAAGAGGGGGTTCTGGAGGCGTGACCGCGTCTGCTTGGGGTGCGTTAAGCCCCCCTCTTCACAAGCAGCAGAGACGCGAAGCACAAGCCTGGATGTTGGCGGTTGGCCAGTGAAGTGAGCAGGGTGTGAAGCCCCCTAGGATTTTTAAAAATCAAAAACTGAAATCTGTCATTCACATAAGTATTCAGACCCTTTGTTGTGACACACCTAATTGTGCTCAGGTATATCCTGTTTGCTTTAATTCTCTTTGAGATGTGTCTAGAACGTGATTGAGGTCCACCTGTGATAAACTGACCTGATTTGACATCATTTAGAAAGGCCCACGTGTATCTATGTATATAAAGTCCCACCATTCACACTGCAAGTTGGGACAAAAAAAAACAAGCCATGAACCCCAAGAAATTCCACGTTAGACCTCAGAGATTAAATTGTGGTGTGACAGGGCAAGGGAATCAAACCCTTCCTACAGCTTTGTGTGTTCTCAGGAGTACAGTAGTCTTGATAACTGTGAAACGGAAGAAGTTAGGAACCACCAGGACTTTTCTTATAGTTGGCCATCTGGCTAAAATGAGTAACTGGGCAAAAAAGGGCTTGGTCAGGGAGGTGACCAAAAACTCAATGGTCACTCTAACAGCTTCAGAGGTCTTCTGCTGAGGATGGGAGAACCTGTGGAAAGGACAACTTTAGCAGAACTCCATCAATCAGGTGTTTACGGTATAGTGGTTAAAATGCATATGACACCCCACTTGAACTCTGATGAAATAATAATTGAAAATTTTAGGCAGAACTCCAAGCACTGTGTCTGGTGAAGACCAGGCACAGTTCATCTCCTGCTTAATACTATCCCCATGGTGAAGCATGGTGGTGGCAGCATCCTGCTATAGGGGTGCATCTAAGCAGCAGAGATGGGGAGACTGGTCAGAATTCAGAGAAGGATAAATGCAACCAAATACAGAGAGGTCCTTTAAGAAAACCTGTTCCAGAGTGCATGCCACCTCAGGCTGGGGTGACAATTCACATTTCAGAACAACAAAGGCCCAAAACACTGTATAGAGCCAAAATAAGACTGGAGCGGCCCTGAGACATGTCTCTGACTGCTCTCGATTAGCCCAGCAAAAGCCCAACTACAACAACCACATTGTTTTCTATAGTGCATTTTCATACACAAGATGTACTTCAAAGTGCTTTACAACAAGTCAAAGAAGTAGTTTATATGTATAGTAAAGCTAATTAAATTTAGATATAGAATAATAATAAATAGTATACAAAACATTTAAAAAAATACACACTCACATGCAATAATTATAGAGTCCATAAATGTAAGTTTCTAAAGGATAGTCTGATGATAAGGGCAGTTAACCAGGTTGGACAGAAAAAAATGTAAAAGCTCCAGTTATGTTGCAGAAAAAGCAAAACCTGTAGGGGTTCCAGGCCAAATGATTGCCCACACCCTACCATGCATTCTGTCTAACATAAATGTTCTTAAGTAGTTCTTTATTTGTGTGAGTATTTTTAAGAGAGGATTTGACACAGTAGGTTTGGGGTAAGTTGGGGTTTCTGCTTTCATTCAGACATCACAGGTAGCTGCGCAGGACTTTGACCAGATGGTGTTGTGAAAGACACAAACCTCATAGAACATTTGTGGGTAGACTTGAAGATGTCACTTTACACACACTTCCTACCCAATCTAAAGGAGCCTGTCGGGGAAAAATGAGATGAACTGTTCAAATCCAGGTGTTGCTTGCAAAGATTTACCCAAGGAGACTTGAAGCTGTAATTGCTGTCAAAGGGGCTTCTACAAAGTACTGAACTAAGGATCTGAACAGTTAAATCAGGGGTCTTCAGTCACGGTCCTGGAGGGCTGCAGTGGTTGCAGGTTTCCATTCCAACCAGTTTCCTAATTGAACTCAATCCTTGCTGATAATGTAATTTGAAATTTAACTATATGCCTTCTTAGTGCTTTCATTCATCAAAGACAATTTTTAGTTACATCATAGATCAGAGGTCCTCAATTACAGTCCTGGAGGTCCGCAGTGGCAGCAGGTTTTCACTTCAACTAATTTTTTTATTAGAACCCATATATTTACTACTAAAGCAATGTGTTTTTGAGCATAATTGTAGTTATCCTGCCTATTTGTTTTTAGCAGCCGCATTTAAGTTTTATTTGTTGCCTGTTTTCTTCACCAGACATTAGTTAATAATGAAATGCAGACAGCCAATAAACCTGTGCATGTGCACCATTAAGCATCTGTGTTAAAAAAAATGTTTAGAAATCAATGAGAGGAGAATTGGAAGGACTTTGAAGTTTAAATCTGTTCTGGTCCACAAAGCACATGGAGCATGTTCTCAGAAAGGGAAACTCTACAGTGCAATGAAAAATTTTCTTAGATGAATGAAAGCACTAACAAGCCAAAGAGTTAAATACCAAGTTTCATTATCAGCAAGGGCTGACTTCTAATTTGGTAACTAGCTGGAAGAAAAAGCTACAGCCACTGCGGCCCTCCAGGACCATGACTGAGGACCCCTGACTGAAATGAATGAGAGATTTCAGTTTTTGATATGTAAGAAACTTGCAAGCCTTTCTGAAAACATGTTTCTACTTTGTCATTATGGGTTATTGAGTATATAGGTTAACAGACAAAAATGGCAAATTTACCGGTTTATAATTAGAGCTCTGCGGTGGGCTGGCACCCTGCCCGGGGTTTGTTTCCTTCCTTGTGCCCAGTGTTGACTGGGATTGGCTCCAGCAGACCCCCGTGACCCTGTAGTTAGGATATAGCAGGTTGGATAATGGATGGATGAATAATTAGAGCTACAACACAATAAAACATGCATAAAGTGAAGGAGTCTGAATATTTGAATCCACTGTGTATATAGTTTTTATTTATTAATTTTATTATAATCATTCCATACAAATCAATCAATTTTTTACAAAAAGTAGGATTGAGAACAAGCCAAACCCCTACCCCTGAGAGACAGAGCATGGCCAATGGGGTAAAAATTAAGGCTTGAAAACATACCTAAATTGATGAGTTTGATAAGCATTAGAGATGAATGGAGAAGAAAAAGAAATGCAGAAATAATTGGTTCTTCGGTGTTTTAAAGGCTTATTCTAAAATATTACTGATTATATCCTGCCATGTTTTGAAAAAAATCTGTACCGATCCTCTAACTGAGAATTTTATTTTTTCCAATTTCAAATAGTATAAAACATCGCTTTCCCACTGACTTAAAAGAGGAGAGTTAGGATTCTTCCAGTTTAGCAAAATAAGTCTGCGTGCCAAAAGTGTAGTGAATGCAATCACAGTTTGTTTGTCCTTCTCCACTTTAAGCCCATCTGGAAGAACACCAAACACAGCTGTTAATGGGTTAGGAGGGATTATGACGCCAAGGCTGTCTGAAAGGCACTTAAAGATTTTGATCCAAAATGATGTTAATTTGGTGCAGGCCCAAAACATGTGACCCAGTGAGGCTGGGACTTGATTGCAGCGTTCGCAGGTTGTATCTTGCCCTGGAAACATTTTGGAGAGTTTTAGTTGAGACAGATGTGCTCAATATATAATTTTGAGTTGAATAATTGTATGCTTTGCGCATATGGAGCTCGAGTGAATTCTCTGCATTGCTATTTTCCACTCCTTTTCTGATATATTGATTAAGAGATCTTTTTCTCATTGTCCTCTTGGATCTTTGAAAGGGATGGACTGTAAAATAATTTTATATATTGCAGAGATGGTGTCTAAGTCCTTGAAATTGAGCAATATTTTTTCCAGCATGGACGAGGGTGCAAGATGAGGAAAATCAGGCAAGTTCTGTTTAACAAAGTTCCTAATTTGAAGATAGTGAAAGAAATATGTAGCTGGAATGTTAAATTTGGAATGTAATTGTTCATAGGAAGCAAAGACGTTGTCTATATAAAGATCTCTAAGCAAGTTAATCCCAAATCTTTTCCAGATATTAAAAACTGCATATGTTTGCAAAGGTTGAATGAGGTGGTTCTCTTGCAGAGGTGCCACAGATAAAAGCTTCTCCATCTTAAAATGCTTTCTACATTGGTTCCAGATTCTGAGTGAGTGAAGCACAATTGGGTTATTAGTGTATTGCCGATAGCTTGCATTTATTGGGGCACAAAGCAGGGAATATAAAGAAGTACTGTAGGATTTTACTTCTATTGCGGACCAAGCCTGTGTATGTTCATCTGTTTGCGTCCAGATTTTTATAGCTTGTATGTTTGCTGCCCAGTAATAAAACTGAAAGTTAGGTAGAGCCATGCCACCTTCTGCCTTTGGTCTTTGTAGGGTCGCACTTTGGATATGTGGATGTTTTGAGTTCCAAATAAATGAGGTTATTGTTGAATCTAATTGCTTAAAAATGATTTATTGATGTATATTGGAATGTTTTGAAATAAAAAAAGAAGCTTAGTGTATATACATTTAAACAAAAAAATGGTTAGATTGATATGAGGACTGGGTGTTTATTACATAATAAAGCCGGCACACAAGAAAAATACCTGAGGAAATTACTGCAGAACAGGTGCCACTAGCCGCTCCCCGGAGGAATCTTTGTCAATTAAAACACCATGAAAATATTCTCAAAATTCTTCTTTTCTAAATCCAATGGAAATTAATTCAGCATCTGTAGAAAATGTGACCTTAACACACTCCATTTACAGTGGATTCAGACTTCTTCACTTTCTGCACACTTTATTGTGCTGTAGATTTAAGTTTAAATGGATAAATTTGCCATTTTGTCTCACAGTGATGAAGTGAAACATGCTTCCATCCATCCATTCATTATCCAACCCGCTATATCCTAACTACAGGGTCATGGGGGTCTTCTGGAGCCAATCCCAGCCAACACAGGACGCAAGGCAGGAAACAAACCCTAGGCAGAGCACCAGCCCACTGCAGGGCAGAAAAGTTTTTAATTTTATTAAAAATCAAAAACTGAAATCTCTCATTTACATAAGTATTCAGTCAGTCAGTCATTGTCCAACCCACTATATCCTAACACAGGGTCATGGGAGCCAATCCCAGGGAGCAAGACAGGAACAAATCCTGGGTAGGGCGCCAGCCCACCGCAGGACACAAACACACACCAAGCACAATTTAGGATCACCAATGCACCTAACGTGCATGTCTTTAGACTGCGGGAGGAAAGCCATGCAGACACGGGGAGAACATGCAAACTCCACACAAAGAGGACCCGGGAAGCGAACCCAAGTCTCCTTATTGCGAGGCAGCAGCGCTACAACTGCACTACTGAACAGTATTCAGACTCTTGTTATTACACTCATAATTGTGCTCAGGTGCACCCTATTTGCTTTAATTCTCCTTGAAATGTGTCTAGAACTTGAGTACATGAAAACATCTTTGTCAATTAAAGGACCAGGAAATTTCTGGTTTATTTTTCTATTCCTTTTGATGAGTATCTGACAGTACAGGAATTCCCAAACTCGGTCCTGGGGACCCACTGTGGCTGCAGGTTTTTGTTTCAACCAGTTGTTGTTTTTAAGTGAACTCCTGGACTAATTAAGTGAACTGTTATTTCCCAGATTCTGTGTTTTGCAAACAATGCAGAAATTAGAAAAAGTTTGATAAAATATATATATATATAATACTAGCCATCCCCCATGGCTTCGCCCGTGTATTAGTAAAACAGGACAGTGAGGAGGGCCCGGCTCAGCTCTCTACTCCTGACGTCACTCTTCCCCTTCCCCTCGGCCCGCAGCCTCTGTTTCGGATTAGCGCAAATATCTCGCTCCTGCAAGCGAACTGTGATTATTAGCACAATGAGAGAAGTAGCAAAATCAACCGGAATGTTCAAGCAAATTATAGAAAAAAAAAAGATCTAAATCCGTTAAGTAGTTCACTCGTTCGCTAACTAAGCGGAGTTAAGGTTATGCCCCGAAGCTGACGCGTGAGTGAGGAGGGCCCTGCAGCCCGATGAGTCTCTCTCAGATTTGCGCTAATAAATCGGTAACGCAAGCAAACTTTGATACTTAACGTGTTGAGAAAGTCGCAAAATCAGTGGAATGTTCAAGCAAATTACAGAAAAAAACACGCTCTAAATCCGTTAAGTAGTTCTCTTGTGAAAAGCGGACAGACATGCCAACGGGTCTAAAAAACTATAAGAAATTTTATGCTTAGACCATGAAATTATTAAAACCGTTTCTTAGCGAGTTACCAAAGGGTAACCTACATTCCAAATTTCAAGTCCCAAGTCCTCATGGTTCGGGGGATTTTGTGATGAGTGAGTCAGTGGTATTTGGCTTATAAATATATAGATTAAAATGTACTAAGCCAGGGGTTCTCAAAGTCAGTCCTGGTGACCCACTGTGGCTTCAGGTTTGTGCTGATTACACTGATCTCAATTAATTAGCTGATTTTTTTTTTCTCTTCTCTTATTCTACATTAAGAAAGCATAGAGGGAATATTTTTATATTTATAAGACATTTAGAAATATTTCCATTTTTGCTATAGATTTAAATGCTTAACTCCCTTTTGTTGCTTTCATTATATTTTGCTCTTTCTCTGTGCAATTGGCTCCCTTCGTTGTGTCTTATTAATGACAATTAAAAGCGAGCAGAGCGGACACTCTGGCAAACAACATGGAATAATCAAAGGCTGCAATTACTCTAGCATCAGACCTACTAATTAATAAATAATAGATTAATTAAACAATTAGAATACCTGGAAAAATAGAATGAAAATCAAGATGAAAATATTGTTAAAAAGAAAAACAATTTAGCATTCCCATATAACTGCTCAGTACATTTTAATAATTTGTTTTTTTTTTCTTACCAAACTTAGTAAATTGTTCCCAAAACACAGAATCTGGGAAATAACAGTTAACTTAATTAGTCCAGGGGTCCAATTAAAAACAGAAGCTGCTTGGAACAAAAACCTGCAGCCACAGTGGGTCCTCAGGATAGACTTTGAGAACCCCAGTGCTAGTAAAATATTAAAACTATCATAAAAGAAAATGGCATCCATGACAAACAGTTTGGCAAACTCCATTGTTTTTAAACTCTGAACAAAAGACCCAGAATGACTGCTGCTTTCTATTGGAAATGATTTCTAAATCAAAACTTTGTTCTTGCTGTTAATCTCATACAGTGAATTCAAAATGTTTTCAGACCTCTTCACTTTTTACACATTTTACAACCAACTCTCAATACCCCATAATGACAAAGCAAAAATGGGATTTTAGAATTTTTTGCAAATGTATTAAAAAAAAAACAAAACTGAAATATGATATTAACACAAGTATTCGCACTCTTTACTCAATATTTGCTTAAAGCCCCTTTGGCAAGGATTCTACTCAGTAGTCTTCTTGGGTTTGAGTTTGTGACAAGCTTCACACACCTGGATTTGGGGATTTTCTGCCATTCTTCTCTGCAGATCCTCTCGGTCTCTCTCAGGTGGATGGAGACCATCTGTTCTGTGGACAGCCGTTTTTGGATATTTTCAGGAATGTCTGATTAGGTTCCTGTCTAAGCTCTGGCTTGGCTACTTAAGGACATTTCCAGAGTTGTCCCTAAGCCAGTCCTATGTTGCCTTTGCTTTGTGGTTGAGGTCATTGTCCTGTTGGAAGGTAAACCTTCAGCCCAATCTGAGGTCCAGAACACAGTGAAGTAGGTTTTCATTTAGGACAGCTCTGTGCTTCGCTCTGTTCAGCTTTCTCTCAGCTCTGACTAGTCTCCCACCATTTTAGCAAACTGCAAAGATGCTCACACGTGCCTTTTACTGAGGACAGATTTCTGTCCAGCCACTCTTCATAAAGACGAGGTCGTTGGAGTGTTGCAGTGTTGGTTGTCCTTCTGGGAAGTTTTTCGCATCTTCACACAGGTTCTTTGGAGCTCATCCAGAATGACCATCAATTTCCATTTTGGTCTCATCTCTTACAATGACCCTTCTCCCATAATTTCTTAGTTTGGCTGGATGGCTAGCTCTAGGAAGAGTCATGGTTGTTCCAAACTTGCCAGGATGAAGTTATTCTTTTTTAAGAAATGGGTCCACAAGGAACCACACAAGCAGTAAAGTGTCATTAAAGAAGTGTTATTTTTAAGAGTAGACTTTTACAGATATATACATAAATGAAGGTTCTTTCGTGTGTATGGTTTTTTAGATAACCAAAAATGGTTCCCCTATGACATTGCTCTGATGTAACCATGCCATAGGGCAGGGGTCCTCAATCCCAGTCCTGGAGAGCCACAGTGGCTGCAGGTTTTTGTTCTGACCTGGTTGCTTAATTAGAAAGCAATTCTTGCCAATAAAGCACTAACAAGCTATGAAATTAAATTAACTCTGCTATGTCAGGTCATTCTCATATCCTAGATTTTCTTTCCCTTTCTATCATGCAAATGATTTGAAGGCTAAAATGGACGAGTAATTCTCAGTCCTTCACTTTTTTCTCTTCATTTTTCTTCCAAGTATTTAATTAAACCCAATAGTGCAGATAAATACACATAGGTGTAAATGTAAATAAGCTAAATGGAGAAATGCTGCTCTCTCTTGTCATTTGCATGTTATTGATAATAAGGAGCAATTAAAATAGCTGTTTAAGACAAAATTAAGCAATAAGGGCTCAAAAAGTGAAGCAGAAGTGTTACTTTAGCAATAAGTGCTTTTTATTAAGCAACTGGGTTGGAGCAAAAACCTGCGGCTACTGCGGTTCTCCAGGACCGTGATTGAGGACCCCTGCCATAGGGGAACCATTGTTTCTACATATTAGGAAGTTTTTCAAAGCACAAAGACGATAGATTAATAGATAGATACTTTATTAATCCCAAGGGGAAATTCACATAATCCAGCAGCAGCATACTGATAAAAAAACAATATTAAATTAAAGAGTGATAAAAATGCAGGTATAACAGACAATAACTTTGTATAATACGTTTACCCCCCGCCGGGTGGAATTGAAGAGTCGCATAGTGTGGGGGAGGAACGATCTCCTCAGTCTGTCAGTGGAACAGGACGGTGACAGCAGTCTGTCGCTGAAGCTGCTCCTCTGTCTGGAGATGATCCTGTTCAGTGGATGCAGTAGATTCTCCATGATTGACATGAGCCTGCTCAGCACTCATCGCTCTGCCACGGATGTCAGACTGTCCAACTCCATGCCTACAATAGAGCCTGCCTTCCTCACCAGTTTGTCCAGACATGAGGTGTCCTTCTTCTTTATACTGCCTCCCCAGCACACCACTGCGTAGAAGAGGGCACTCGCCACAACCGTCTGATAGAACATCTGCAGCATCTTATCAAAGAAGCAACTTCATATGCAAAAACCCTTCCGAGAATGAAATGGTCCATTAGGAAACAATACTTCAACAAGGAACCACACCACACAGTAAAGAATTATAAAGTGCCAGCAGGGCCGGCGCAACCTTTAAGGAGAATTAGGCAATTGCCCAGGGTTCAGGTCATAATGAAGGGAAAAACTCCGCTGCATAGGTTAGCTACTGAACAGTCGATTGGGGCACTAACAAGCTTGGCCTAGGACACAAAATAATCTAGAACCAGCACCATTAATTTGAAGAATGTTATGAGTGTGAACATTATAAAGTACCCATTTTAAATAAAATATTTAACTTGAAGAGAGAAATAAAGATGTAAGAAAATGGCAATACAAACTCTCCTATGCCGTCTCCAGCAGTTTTTCTTAACTAGCCGTTATGGCGCATAGCTCAGTGGGAAGTATAGCTTATTAATTCAGTACACCCAGTTCAAATCCTACCCCCGGTCCTTGTGTGAAGCCTGCAAGTTCTCCCTATGCGGTCATTGGACTTACACCTAGAGCTCCACTTTTACCCGCATGCGTCAAGTTAATTTGCGGTTCAAGGAGTGCCGTGTGTGGATATGCGTGTCACAGAAACCCGACGAAGGGCTAGCGCACCCTACAGGGCTGTTTCCTACATTGCACCCAATGCTGTTAAACCGGCATTTGAAATGTTATGTTTTCAGGAATTACGAGCACAGCAGAGTGAAGGAAATAACTAATTGGTTAATTAAAGTGTATGTTTCTCAAATAGCCTGAATTAAAAATTTTTACCGAGGATGGAAGTCAAACACAAAATACCAGGAGGTGTATTTAGCAATCGTAACCGCTGTGCTAAGATGTATGCCCCCGCTCCTCTTTCCGCGATTTATTTTCAATTTGAGTGTGGCTTTTATTGATCGTTTCTGTCACTAGCCAACAGAATGTGGAAAACAGATCGTGGAACCGTGGTGGGAAGGGTAGCTGGATCAATCCAGGAATACCTTAACGACGACTGCTGTTCTATAAACTGCTCTTCTTTTTTCTCTGCAGGTTCTTTTTTCCCTCAATACAAGCCTCCAGAAGATTTATTTAAAGTCATTTTCTGGCTGGGCTACTTTAACAGCTGCATCAATCCCATTATCTACCCATGTTTCAGCCAGGAGTTCAAGAGAGCTTTCAAGCGCATACTGAGAGGGCAGTGCAGAAGGAGGAGGAAAGAGCGCGAGCACCACTTCACGTACCGATCCAGCGTCAAGACAGCGATCTGCACTCTCGATTGCGAACCGCTGAAAGGCAACTTCCGATTCCGTTCAATTCCTGGGAGCAACGAGCCTCGTTCGTATTCGCCAGATGACACCGATTGGAAATTTTCATCGTCTCTTCAAGACTTGCATTCACTGAGCCGATAGCGCAGATCATCGACGACCCAGGGATAATCGAACAGGAGGAAGCAACAGCAGGATGCTTTTCCCAATTGCTAACCTTTTTCCTTATATAGCGCACTTCATATTATTCGGCTGGAAAAGAAAATAATAGGAAAAAGTGAAGGGGAATAAAATACGTAGCAGGGTATATATATATATATATATATATATATATATATATATATATATATAT